>OY992880.1:102516727-102654227 GCA_963921405.1 Cepaea hortensis
CCAAAATGCAAACATACTCGATCCCAGCTCAACGAAACGCCTGCCGAGGTGTCTGAAAGTATTCGTTCGGGCCCGCCGTGGTTCTATCTGGTATAGCCCAACAGCAGCAGGGACTTCATAGTAAACATAATGTTCTATGTCGATGCTCTGTCGAAACTTCCGGCTATATTCGCCGTCAAAAGAAGGATCCTGTAAAGTTAAAACAATTTTGAGAGCCTCTGGTGTAAACTTCAAATACAGCCGGCATGGAGATTCCAATGGTCTCAGCATGTCGGTTGCCATACATAAAATCCATACAATTACCTAGTATTCAATTGTCTTCATACCACACTCCTCTCCACACTCATACCATGCCTTTATTAATATTGGGCACATACCTTCTCAGGCTTCCCTCTCACTTGCAAACCTTGCCTTTCTCACGACAAAGCTATTGTGGAGTAGTGTGCTTAATTATGTATGTTTCCTACTCTTAACTAATATCATAATAGTGGGTCTGTATGGACCGCAGTGCATCTCCCTCCCCCATCCCTAGCAAGAACAGGAAAGAGGAAACTACCCTGTCCGGCCGCCGCTCTTGTCTGAGCTGTCACCGCAATGTATCGGCCGTGTCTCACATAACCCATATATTCAGATGAGTTCAGGTTCTCTCAGGGAGACAGGGAAGTCCATTTATACTCCCAACATCCTCCTATCGACCAGGAACCACCCGGTCCACCTGCCCCCCCCCCCCCATCAGCCGAAAGACGAAAGAGATAGCACAGTGGATCGCCTCTTCAGCTCAAGAAGATATAACTCAGATGGGTGGAACCGGTCCCCACGGAGCCCTTCCCCTCGACATGCCATAGCTATAGAATGTTTATATTCAAATGAAAGATGACACTAAACAGAGGTAAAGCCATAGGAAGAAAGATAGCCCCCCACCCCCTTATCCGCCGCCAAGAATATGCGACATCATCTGGGAAAAGATATTGCCCCGATTTGTTCCCCCGCCATGCCCAGATCTAGACGCTTAGCCAAATTGGCAAGACTGCCGTTTCACCAAATCGTCTCATTATTTGAGACGACCAAGCTTAATATGCCCAGGTCTGGCAGGACCTATTAATCTAAAATTACCTTTCATATCCCAGCCGTAGGATGTGGCACTTTATCTGTAAAATTCTTTAAAACTTTAATACATTGTGCCGACCACAATCACGCCCAAACCATTACCCTAGGTCATATTTGGTGCAAGGCGCGCCATTGGGTTTTCCCGAAGAACAGATAGATTTCAAAGTATTCGTGTCAAATGCTCGGGTTATGAAAGTACTCCAGAGAATCCCACTCCGAAGGAATTGAGCGGATAAGTATGAGGACATGGGCCACTGGGGTTTCGCTACATAGGCCCCCTCTTAAGAAAGTCGAACCCTACGAACTTTCAACTGCCAGAGGTTCTGTTCGAAGTACCTCCCCCTCACCTTCGACCATAGGATGCCGTGACATAAAATCCGCTCCCACATTCTCCCTTCCGGGGATGTATTCGACCGTGAACTGATACGGTTGTAAGAGCAATGACCATCTCATTAACCTTGCGTTCAGTTTCTTAGAAGTTGCCAAAAACGTCAGAGGTTGATGGTCGGACTGCACTTTGAACGGTACTCCATACAGATAAGGTTGAAATTTCTGTACCGCCCACACTAGAGCCAGACATTCCCGTTCGACGGTGGAGTAATTCCGTTCCGCGGGTAACAGTTTTCTACTGGCATATGCCACCGGACATAGCACATAATTGGTACGGGACACAACCCTTTCCACCGGGAAAGGCCCCTGCCAACCAATATCGAGTTTATTGGAACCTACTGGAAGTAACAACAGAGCCCGATCCCCCACCTTCAGAGACCTATCTTTCGTCCTTCTATTGTAGTAGGCCGCGTGTCTCTTTCTGGCCGCTCTCAGATTCTGAGCCGCCAAAGCCCAACCTGTCTGGAGTTTCTTCTTTAACTCCTCGACATATTTGTAGGAAGATACCACCTCTTCGGAAGTCTCCTCCTCTGTCCAACATCTCAATAAGGCTTCTAAGGGACCCTTGATTGGCCTCCCGAATAATAGAGTGGCTGGTGGCAACCCGGTTGACCCATGGGGAACCTCCCGATAGGCGAACAAGGCGGCTGGGATATATTCATCCCATCTGTCTGGTTTCTCTTGAGCCAGCTTCCTAAGCATGGTCATCAAGGTACCATTAAACCTCTCTACTTGCCCATTAGACTGAGGGTGGTATGGGCTTGTGTGAATGTGGTTAGTCTGGAAGATACGAAAGACTTCCTCCATCAGCTTACCACAGAACTGAGACCCATTGTCCGTTAGGATCTGGTTTGGAAATCCCAACCGAGTAAATGTCTCCATCAGTGCATCAGCCACTCGCTTAGAGTCGATGGTGGCCAACGGTATCGCCTCGCCCCACATGGAACAGCAATCCACCATCATCAGAATATACATATTCCTCTTCCTAGTCCGAGGAAGAGGACCAACCAGATCGATGGCAACTCTCTCGAAAGGAGAGTTCATAATGGGCATATCACCCAAGACTACCGGAGCCGTCCAGTGTTTTGGTGCCACACGCTGGCACTCAGGGCACGATTTGACGTACCTACGCACATCTCCAGTCATCCCTGGCCAGTAGTAATGGCAGGAAATGCGCTGAAGTGTTGCCCCGACACCCATATGTCCACTGAAAGAAATGGTGTGTCCCATATGAAGAAGCTGTTCCCGATAAGCCTTAGGAACTACCAGCTGTCCATGCTGGCGTTCCTCCACTCCGGCTCTCCGGTACAGTAACCGATTCTTCATATAATACTGACCCCGTCTTGGTGGGTCAGCACTTTTTGGCAACTGGTTGAAGCAAGGTTGCAAAGTAGCATCCTGGCTTTGAGCAGCTCGTAACTCCCCAGGCAAGGGATTCACGATCAAGGCCGGCGTCTGCTCCTCCTCCGATTGAGATCTGGTTTGCATCGCCCCTACGTACATGGGTTCGTTTGGGATCCCTAGGAAGACGTAGCGGCAACCCAAGATCATCGGACCCATTTTCCTATCCCGCACACTGCATTCGAAACACAGCTGCAGACGATTTGGAAAAAGGACACCTTATGCTAGTTTTCATACAATATTATGAACCTCGGTCGTTCAGAAAGGCTATGGCAAACTACTGAACATAAACTTTCCTAACAAAAAATCACAAACAGCCAAAAATGTTCGGGTTGACTACTACGTCCTGTATAGGATTTAAAATTGTTTGCATATCCTTTACAGGACATTGCTGTCGACATCACCATCTTTCAGCTGATTGTTGATTTCTTGGCAAGATTACGCTCAGTAGTTTGCCATTGCTTTCTGAGCGGCCGGCTCACATACCCCGTAAGTTACCGACGCGATTCGAACCACTGCTGATTCTCACCGTCGTCACGTTATCTACGAGAGAATTCGAGATTACGGAGAAAAGTCGCTAACCTCTAGGCCAGGAAGCAGGCCCTGTAAAGGATATGAAACTAATTAACTAGCTTGTTTATTTTTTGCCTAGCTGTTTAAGTTTTCGGCGTTTATCTTTTCTCTCTCCATCTGTGTATTATCTGGTATGTTCCCCACGTAAGGCTAATTTCTCTATTCAGTCTGTTCGCCCCAACGAATTAATTACCGGAGTCTCTTCCTTGCTGTTTCGGCGAGTAACCCACTAACGCCTGCAGCTAGAAATTCTCAACGTTTGTTTTCTACTAAGTGTGGTTGCCCTAAGAATCGGGTACACGATGTTCTCCTCTCGGAGAAGGGGTGATTTTGATGCAGGAACAATGCGCTTGTGTGGGACAAGTGGAAAACCGAATCGATGTTTCTAAACAGGGTACGAATTGACAACAGGAGAAAGACAACCGGAGTCTTGACCCCGGTGGGCCCGCAGAGAGTTTCGTGAAGGTAAGAGACCGAAACATTCGGGAAAGGGAGACAGTATCTGACGGTCGGAAGCCTCCTGTCGTGCTTTCTCGGCGGAGTTGTTAAACAGGATATTCTCAACATGTGTCTCAAAAGTCACATTGCCCCATTGCCTTCATTGCCATCATCATTTCACTACGCGTTCGTTACCCAGCATGCTTGTCTACACAGAAGAACAAACCGGCTAGAAATCACAATGCGCATACCAGAATCATATGTGCTATTATCGATATTAAGTTGCAAGTCCTTAACAGGACGTAGCAGTCAACCCCAGCATTTTCGCTGTTCGTGATTCCTGGCAGATTTTTACGTTCAGTAGTTTGCCATTGCTTTCTGAACGACCGGCTCCTATACCTTTTTCGAAAAAAATCAGCACCGCTGTGTTTCGAACCCGGGTAAACGATCTCACAAACCGCGCTCGCAAACCCTTAGCCATAGTGACCGGTATATGTGCTATATATGAATAAAATAAGTTAAACTGCCGTAAACTGCTTTGGAAATGTTAACAATATAAAATACACGAAATATAGGGCAGTTTTACAAAACACAACTTCGGGAAATGTTTGTATTGCCTGTCTGTCTGTCTGTTCGTCCGTCCATCACAACGCTGTCCTTGCTGAAATCTAATTGTTTGCGATTATTGGGATCAATAAACTTGAAATAAAGAACATATTATATATAGAAACTTTCCTTTTTGTCTGCCTAGCTCTGCATTTATCGGTTGATTACGTTTATTACGGCCTCCTTAATGAGACGCAATTTAGAAACGTTTCTTTACCTGCAGCAGAAGCTAATATGTGGACGTGTCTTATTGGCCAGTCTGGAGCAGTGCTTCCCAAACTTTTCACTTTCGCGGACCGACATAAAAGTTTCCTTTTGCACCAGGGACCGGTGCCGTTTAAAAACAATTTTCTCCTTGTAATCTGAAATTTTATATGACCTCAATATAATTATATATAAATATAAGATTTAACGTAATTGTGGGTGTTGTTCCGGTGTGCTAAATACTGCTTCATAATATTATTGGATGACGGTGATTTATTTAATGGTGGTCCCATTTTCATGTGTAAAAATTTTATTGTAGAGATTTACAAATCAAAACATTTTTCAAATGTCAAAACTACATTTAGGTCTTCTTGTTAGTTAGTAGACACCTTGCAGTCTTGACAGACTAAAGTATGTGAGTGGAATATGGCCAATATTCCATCACAATGTCTGGGCAGAGCTTCAGAGATCATGTGATGCCCAAACGACATGACCCCTCCCTCGGCCTAGTCTTGTGTATTCCAGAGGAATGGGTAACCAATACGTCTGGCACAAGGTAGACTGCAGACGCTGGCGGCTCAGCGTCAATCCACCGAGACCTCACCACCACGAGCCGGTGGCGAGTTATGGCCAGACCCTGACACCCAAGGGACACGGCTTAGAGACGTTCAGCCATGTCCCACAGGTGAGGGCCTCGTACGAGCCCGGACCATGAGGGCGCGCACATCTGTCAATCACAAGTGTCCGGACCTGTGTAAAGCGTGCACTATCGTCAGACTCCCCACCTGACTTATAGCGGTCCCCGCGACCAGCGGGAATAGGTCCGCCATAGCTACCGCAGGAGATATTGCCTGTCTATTTGCAAGCAAATCTCCCATACTTCCACTGTGCGGATCTCGCGACCAGCGAGAATAGGCCCGCCGGAGATTTGCTCGTCTGCTGCGAACAAATCTCTACCGAGAGACTGAATAAGTAAAGAAACGATAAAACGGTCTTCTTGTAAAGGTGTATATACTCGTATACACCGATAGTAATGAACACCAATATAAAATAAAAATAAAATATATCTTGGAAAACGATACCAAATCAGATTTTAAACAAGCTGACTAAATTACAGTATGTTGTAATAAAAATGATTTAATGATCAGATGCTAACAGTAACTATTTAATGCGAGAGGTGGGCCTGTTTATTATTTACAAGCTTATCAAATCGTGGCTCGATTGTAGACAGCGCTACCAGCAAAGGAGAACAAATTTCCATATTGTTTCTACATTTTGTCTTAGTAATGCTCATTGACGAAAAAGAAATACTCTTCTTCCAAGTTGTCTTTGTATCGATATCTCACATACACCATCAGAATCGCAAAGTTGGTAACGTCCGTGCTTTCGTCCAGCTGTAATGAAAAATACTTTGCAGATGTACCTAACACCTTCACTCTCTCAGACGATGGCAAAACGCATTATAATTGTATAACGAAAATCACGTATGTTCTGCATCTTATGACAATCAGCAAATTATAATGTGCATCTTTCTCACTTTTCGTCACTTAGGAAAAAAAAAAACGCACGTCGTCAACAAACAAATTTCGTCGACCGGGCCGGCTTTTAGAATCGGTCTCAGCTGGTTACTATTTTTAACTTTCCCATTGAACCAATGATTCACTTCTCCTTAAAAATAAATACTCCTTGGGCTATACGGCTGCAGGCTCAATTTATTTGAAAATTAAATCACCATAACAAAAAAAAAGGTGCGGATATCATGTTTTGATAAAAGGACAATCTTGTTTTTAAAAAGTTCTAAACAATCCTCAAAGGAGAAAATATTTAACTTTTTTCTTAGTGTCTTTTTTTTTTTAACTCACGTTGCGGACCGGCAAAGAAGAGCTCGCGTCGGTCCGCGGACCACCACTTTGGGAAGCACTGGTCTAGAGGACAGTGCCAGCGGGTGAGTCGTGCCAGCCGGTCTGATGCCGGGCGGGTGGGAGGACGGACGGCGGACTGGCAGACAAATAAACAAATGGATGGAAGGATGGATGGATGGATGGATGGATGGATGGATGGATGGGCAAGCGGACAGGTGAATGGATAGGTAGACAACAGAGATACGGACGAATAAGCAGACAAAGTCAGTCAGTCAGACAGACAGACAGACAGACAGACAGACAGACAGACAGACAGACAGACAGACAGATAAGACAGACAGACAGACAGACAGACAGACAGACAGACAGACAGACAGACAGACAGGTGTGTTGGTGGGTAGGTAGGTAGACGGACGAGTGGATGAGTGAGTGAATAGAGACAGACAGTGTTAATATTAAGGTTAAAAATATAATCATACACGGCTGAGAAGTTCTCATATACAACCTGGTATTTTAAACCACAGTATACATTTACACGGAAAATAACTTGAGAATAGTATAACTACACAGACTTTTGTCTGGAATCCGCAGAGCAAATGAAATAGAGGAAAACCTAAACACACTCGGTGAAGAGAAGTAGCAACATAATTAAATAACATGGCAGGACATGGGTGCGACTGCATGGGATAGCTAAGGATAGGATGCTTGGATTGAGCTGGTTACCTATGCCTACATTTATTTTTTTATTTTTTGGGAGGGGGGGGGGGGGTGAAAAGTGAAATAACACGAATAAAGAAGACAAATTTATATTGACGGCAAGTTTTGTTTAATAAACTTATGATGGCTGGCTGGACAAGAAGGGGTGGGATTGTGGTATCGCTTGTTGTTCTAGGCGTGTGGTATCTTTTTTTTTTTCTCGCTTGCTGATGTTCTAGGAATGTGGTATCTTCTTCTTCTTCTCTCTTGTTGTTCCACGAATGTGGTATCTTTTTCTTATCGCTTGCTGATGTTCAAGGAATGTGGTATCTTCTTCACCTCGATTGCCGTTCTCCTAGGAATGTGGTTTCTTTTCGCATGCTGTTGTTCACGGAACGTGTTATCTTTTTCTTCTTCTCGCTTGCTGTTCTAAGAATGTCTGCACAAGAAGTCGGGTTCTGTTGTCTCTGTTTAAGTCACTATGGCACGGTGCTTAGCGTCTTAGCCTGCCAAGACAGTGATCTGGATTCAATGCCCATCAGAGGCAGGATTACTAGCTCCCACCATTACAGTTCTGCGATCGACCCAACATCATAAAAATGGACACCAGGCAATTTTCAGAACTGCCCGGAAAGGGGAAGAGAAAGAGAACTGGCTATCCCATTCCATATATCGTGGCCTTGTATATGTGAAGACTTGACACCTCTTAGGAAGTATCTACCATGGAACTACCTTTACGTTTTATGGCACTCCGTATGAGAGTTTGCTGAACTTCTCAAATTGCTTTATATCAATATTTGTCTACGTGGAACTACGTTCAGTCCACAATCGAGAATAGACCTGGCGGTCTTGAAGTATATTTCTCTTTCTTCTTCTTCGGCAATCAACGTTTGCTGCGACTTTTCTAGCATGCCTCACAAAATGTTTGGTGTCTTCGCCGGTTCCCTAGAGCTCTGCTCGGAGGGTCACTCCAGTCAGCCAGATTTCTCCCTTCAGTTCGGCGAAGTCAGGACACATAGGATGTCTGGTGTCTTCACCGGTTCCCTAGAGCTCTGCTCGGAGGGTCACTCCAGTCAGCCAGATTTCTCCCTTCAGTTCGGCGAAGTCAGGACACATAGGATGTCTGGTGTCTTCACCGGTTCCCTAGAGCTCTGCTCGGAGGGTCACTCCAGTCAGCCAGATTTCTCCCTTCAGTTCGGCGAAGTCAGGACACACCGGTTGGGCCTGTTTTGGCGTTGTTTTGGTTCTCTATATTTGCAGGCGGCAGTCTTTGACACCCATTCGGTGGAGGTGTGCTCTGAAAGATATGATTAGCTGTCTGTTATACTTGCGTCTCTCTCTCTCTCTCTCTCTCTCTCTCTCTCTCTCTCTCTCTCTCTCTCTCTCTCTCTCTCTCTCTCTCTCTCTCTCTCTCTCTCACACACACACCAATCAATAGTCATAATCCAACATGAGAAATCAATAAAGGCAGATGTGTCTAGAAAACCTTTAACAGAATTTATATAAAACAACAATTCTGGGATAACACACGACGGCATTACTACCCTATTTCAATGCAGCAGTTAAGTGGCTGGAGATGTACATCGAATACACGAGGCGTGATCAAATGAAACCCACCCGAGCCAAGTCCACACAGATGCAAACGTCACGCCGCGGTGACCAAATGGTTCAATGAGCAGGCTTCCTTTACACGGCTGCCTACACGGTGGGCTGCGTGCTTGAATGACCACAGTGATTGCCTCTGACGAGCCGATGTGCATACTTGCTTCCTAACTGTTGCTTTATTTACTTCTGCCACATAGGCAGATATACCTGTCATCATCATCAAGTGCCATGCCGACTGGCGTGGGCTTTCATGACTCTCCACAGATCTGTCTTTGGTTTTCTGGATCAACTCTGCCGTTGATATTCCTCCATGCCACAGTCGCAATCCATCCAGCATCATTTCTCGTGGTACGCCTCTGCCTCCCTTCCCCTCGATCTTTCCAGTTGTCACGATGTTCTCCAACGCCTCTCTTCTCATCACAATACCCCAAAAAAAAGCTGTTTGTCTCTTTCTTATTGTTGTATTATAATGTTCTAATTTCATTAGCTTCTTTCAGGCATTCGTTGTTAGTTACTTTGGCAGTCCAAGGAATTCGCAACATTCATCTAAGGAACCACATCTCTGTTGCTTCCAATCTCTTCCTAATTTGTTCATTTACATTCCAAGATTCATAGCCATACAGCAAAACAGGTTCTATATAGCACTTCAGAACTTCACTCTCTTTCTTACATTAAATGATAGTGACTTATTGCATAAGATATTCTTAATTTTCTGAAATGCTGTTGTGCATCTTCCATTCGATGTTATAAATGTCCCTATATATTTAAAACTATCCACTTATTGAAGAATTTTCCCTTCTATCTCTATTTCACATTTGGATGTCACCTGTTTCTTTGATATCACCATTGTTACTGTTTTCTTGATATTCAAGGAGAGTCCTTTCTTTGCACTCTCTGTTACTACAATGTCCAACAATTGCTGTAGATCTGTTGCATTATTCGCTATCAATAATGTGTCATCTTTCATAGCGTATATTATTTATATTATAACCTCCGAATATTATTCCTGGCTTTTCTTTGATCTCTCTCATTATTACTTCGCTATAGAGGGAGAAGAGATCCGGTGACAAAACACATCCCTGTCTTACTCCCAACTTTATGCATTCATAATTTCCTTCTTTATTTCCCATTTTAATTGCTGCTTTTTGGTTCCAGTAAATATTTTTTTTATTATTCTGAGATCTTTTCCCATCAATGTTAATATCTTCCAACATTTTAATCAGTTCATCATGTTGTACTTTATCAAATGCCTTAGTATAATCTATGAAGCACAAATATATGTCTTTCTTTGTCTCTACTGATCTTTCTAATAGTGTTCGTAATGTATATATTGCATTGTTTGTACCTTTTCTTTCCACAAATCCATACTGTTCTTCACCAATTTCCATTTTTATTTTCTTCCTTGTTCTTCTCATTATAATTCTGAGTAGAAGCTTAGTGACATGATTTATGAGGTTAATCGTACGAAAATCTTCGCATTCAATTGCTCTTGGTCTTTTTGATATAGCTATAAATACAGATTTCAACATATCACTTGGTATATATCCACTGCTGTAAATATCATTCAACATTTTGGTTAATATATATACGCCAAATTCTCCCATTACTTCTAATTCTTCTATTGTGATTCCATCTGGTCCAACTGTTTTTCCTTTCTTCATATGCTTGATAGTGTCGTCAACTTCTTCTTTTAGAATAGGTGGACCTTCTAAGTTACTTTCTTCTGTTAATTCTGCCCTTTCTCCATCATATAAGTCTCTTATATACTCATTCTGCCTCTTCATTATAACTTCTTCCTCCAATAATATATTTCTTGTTTTTGATTTCAATCACCAAGTATTTATTCTTATTTTTCTACCTTTGATCTCACTGATTTGTTTGTGCATATTTTTAGTATTTTTAATAGAATTTAATTAAATTTTCTTGCACTGTTTATTTAACCAACTTTCTTTTGCCTTCACGCCTGTCACGCCTTTGTAAAATAAACAAGACATTGGGGTGGGTTTTACTTGATCACGTCTCATAGAACATCAGATTTCATATAAACATGTATTCTGCAAGCTACATGAGTAATGAAAATATGAGGAAACGGTTAGCAGTAGAGAAGTGGGTTTTTTTTAGACGAATATTGCTAACACTGTGGATAGAGGATAAAACAACAATTGAAGTATTGACAGCTGGGGGAATTAGTTACTACGAGCGGGCTTCAAATCAAATTCTTAAAAGTGTGATAGAAGTTACAATAGCCATGCCATTGTCTTGTAACCTGTCAATATTGTTGTAGGGATGTATAGAGTAATCAGTACGTGACATCACTATGCAGACGAACACGATGACGTCATAAGGACAGTTTAAAGATGACCGCCCACTTTTGACATGCACCAAAGATGAGCAGTGTTCTGTTATCCCTTTTGTTTTTATCAGTGAATAGGTGAAACCTATAGAAATTCATCGGCAAATGAAGGTTCAGTATGATGATAAATACCTGTCAGTCCAGCAAGTACATGAGTAAGAAGTTTCAAAACTTTTCGGTCCGATGAAAAGGTACAGCGGGTGGTGCACAAGTGATTACACACTCACGACTAAGATAATTTTTTCTACAGGAATCTAAGTACTTTATCAGTGTTGGAGGACTTGCATTGAACACGGTGGTGACTACATCGAAATATTACACATTTGTTTTTTACTTTTTCAGAATATATTCTCTCTCTCTCTCTCTCTCTCTCTCTCTCTCTCTCTCTCTCTCTCTCTCTCTCTCTCTCTCACACACACACACACACGCGCGCGCGCGCGCGCGCCGCACAAAAACATTTAAGGTTTTCATTTGAAGCCCCCTCGTTAAAGCCATAACGACAGAAAAATGGAATTTATGGAGACTATCAATAAAAGGTCTGTCTCCGTGGCTAAGGTCCTGCGGGCGCGATTCGTGAGACCACTTACCTGCGTTCGAAACACAGCTGCGACCGATTTGACAGCAAACCGTGTCGCGCTGATTTTAACGTGATGGTATGGGAACCGGTCGTTCAGAAAGTAATGGCAAACTACTGAACGCAAACTTGCCAAGACATCAACAACAGCAGTAAAATGCCGGTGTTGACAGCGATGTCCTGTAAATAGGATATGCAACAAAAACCCAAAAAAAATCAACAAACGACGGAGTTGCGGCATCACTGTGGCTAGACTCTTGCTTACCGGTCCCGCGGTCTTGGGTTTGAATCTACATCGGGGCAGATATTTAAAACTGACTTCGGCTCCCAGGTTGACCCAGCCTAGGTACCTGGAAATGTTTTGAGAAGTAAAGGTGGGCGGCGTGATACTGGCTGACCACATCACGCACTAAGTTCTGATTGGTCCATTCAAATATAGTCCCGCACCATATGTCCAGTGAGCCTCAAAGCATGTACAAGTCCTTTACTGGTTGAGTAGAGACATTAGCGTTGTGTGTGAAAATAGAGGAAAAGATCTGGAAAATTTTTACTAATCAAAGAGGTGGAGTAGAGGAATTAGCGTTATGTGTGAAAATACTAGGAAAGCGAGAAAAGGGTAGGCAAAGATGTGGACAATTTCAACAGCCGGTTGTCAAATAATAAGATAGAGAACATCAACTTCATCAACATACAAGGTTAAAGAGAGAACTGGAGAGCCATCATCGCCAATGTAGGGAGTCGGCATGGCCGAATGGATAAGAATGCTCGTTCTTAAACATCCGGTGTGCTGATGCCGAGGTAGCGGATTCAACCCCTACACCGGTCAGTTAGACTAAAATTTCTCGTCCTTGACTTTGGGATGTAAATTACAAGTACCTTTGACGTCTGAGTGAATTCGCCTCACTGTGTAATAGGTACAGCTAATCCACACGCAAATGTCAGCCTACTGCGCTAGTAGTAGTAGCACATGTATGGACTACGCCTGAGTTCAAAGTGAGCGACGTGAAAAACAAACGCCTAAATAAACAAGACAACAAATGTCAACTCCACAACAGGCACGAGAAGAAGAAAAGACAAGACATGGGCTCCATCACTGAGGTTTACGAGGAACTGAGCAGGCAAGTAGAGCAGTCAAATAGGTACTACTACAAGAGCAGTGGTTCTCAACCTTTTTTGGCCCATGCCCCCCTTTACCATATGTTCAGAACGTCACCCCCCCCCCTTTTTTTTTTGAATTTCCTCCCTATAAATCTCCCCACCCTTATACAGTATACATAAAAATGGAAGCTAAATTTAATAACACATACTATAACAAGTCTAGACATCTACATAAAACGTGATTTGCGGGTCTACTTACGTTATAAAACGAATTTCATTAGGGCGAGAAGTACAGAACCGTAAAATTTAGAGGGAAAAACAATATCAAGTAACTGGTTCTTGTATTAATGCGATCTTGAAATAATCTTAATCCCCCCCCCCCCCCCGCTGGAAACCCTAAAATTCCCCCGGGGGGGGGGGGGGAGAATTCCCCACCGGTTGAGAACCACTGTGCTAGAGCAAACAGTATGGTACAGTTACAAGTCTAGTTGCAGGTCGTTGAGGACCTCGCAATCAACTCCGACATTTTATGGCGGTTTGTGATTTTCTAAGCAATTGAATATTCAGTAGTTTGCCAATGCTTCTCAGAACGACCGACGCTCATATCATAGCACACTGAATGTTAAGTCCTTTGTTCGGCATCTTCATGGTACATTCTCTTCATGGTACACTCTCTTTATGGTACACTCTCTTCGTGGTATATTCATATAAGCTTCTTGCAGTCCATCTGGCAATACTGTCGTCCTTTTGCACATTTCCCATCCTTTTTCAATCTGTAAGCTTCAATTTTACCTTCACTGTGTTTATTCATGAGCCGTGTTGAATAGAGTCAAGAACTGACATCACAGCACTTTGGGCATTCCCACTTGTGCCCCGACTTCATCTTCATTCAACAACCAGCGTAATACTAATGGTACCAGCTGCAGTCCGATTATCATTATACGTCTGTCCGATCTTTCCTCGGAGTACTGAATGTTGGCCAGATTCTCTGGTCATTCCGTGCCAAACTATTCTATCTATGATGGTTTACCTTTTCTTCCACAATATACGCATTATCCTAAAGGGCCCTGACCATGCCTTATAATCGTGCATGAACACCCCACTCAACAGCGCAGACCCAGCCAATATGTCCGCCTCCTCATTTTCCAACACACCAGCTATATCCTGGCGAAAAGATCTAATAAATGCTCTATATCTTTGATTTTTATATTTAAGAATGGCACTCTGCACAAAGCATGCACATCTGAACCTTTCCTCAGCATGTTCTGTGAGTCTGTTTCAGTGCGTGGGCTGTTTGTCCTCCAGCCAGCGGACAGCCACTGTGACTCCCTCCATCTGTTCTCATAATAGATGTGGTTTCATGTGCCTCATGCACAAAGCACCACTCACAAAATCTTTGCTATGATCCCCCGGGACACTTCTTTATTTTAATTCATGTTATATGATAACATGATGCAAAGAGTAAGCTGGACAGTAATAAGATAGGACAAACAAATTCTCCAGTTAAGATTTCTTGGGTACATTACGAGAGAAATAAACTCTAAAACCTAGTGACAACTGGCAAAATTGATATGAAAAGAGCAATGGGTAAACAAAGGGATAAATACCTGGACAAGCTTGGCCTCATGGAATAATTAGGACAGAACACAGACCTGATCCACAACTCTGATGATTGTGTGAGGTGGCAAAACATGACTGCACACACATGGTGGTCATTTGTTTTAATGTTGCATATTCCTTACAGGATGTTGCAGTCAACACCAGCATTTTTTCAGCTGCTATTGATGTTCTAGGCTAGTTTTATGTTCAGTAGTTTGCCATTGCTTTCTGAACGACCGGCTCACATACCCCCGTAAGTTACCAGCATGGCGCGAACCACTGCCAATTCTCGTAGCTGCTGTTTTCCCCATGTGGATATACGGGATTACGAACAATGTCGTTAACCCCTTAGCCAGGGAGACCTGCCATGTTGGTATAGTACATGAAAATGATGAAGAAATTCTTAAAGACACTTTGGAAAATAAACAACTACTGAAAAATAACCAAAAAATTAGGCTGACTTAGCTTGGTGACAGTATGAGACATAAAGATCTACTATTGAAAATACTGGAAGACAAAATACTGAAAGACAAAATCCAGGGCCAGAGGAAAAAAAGAAGGTCCAAGAAATAACTACATAACACAGGTATGCAAGAACATCATGATTCAAAGTGGTAAGGAGCTCAAAAGAATCGCTGACCACATGAGCGACATAAGCAGATTAGATTAAGAGCTATCTACAGAGTGATTAACAGATGTACAAAAAGTTAAGTTTGGACCAAACACAAATAAATGACGGGAAATGGGAAGTAGGGGTGAATATCACAGTTATATTACTTTAAAGCTTTTAATATGGTAGCAAATATGTTTTATTAAAATACAATTACCACATTTCTGCTATATATAAGCCAATGACAGATACAGGAAGTTGCTAAAGATGATTAATTATGCCATAGCACTTAATCCTGATTATGATGATTATGTTGATGTTAACCAATGGTAAGTAATGTCATCAAAAGGTATTCAGTCTTTCTCTTCTGTAGCATCAGTTAATCTGATTATGATGATTATGTTGATAATTTTTTGCGCCCGCTTGCTTTGAACTTAAGCGTAGTCCATACACACTACTTATAGTAGTGCTAGACTGAATTTTGCCTGTGGATTAGCTTTCCCTATTAACAGTGTCCCTCGCCATCAAGTGAACCCACTCGACTTCAGAGGTGATTATGTTGATGTTAACCAATGGTAAGTAATGTCATCAACAGGTAGTCAGTATTTCACTTCTTTAGCATCAGTTAATCTGATTATGATGATTATGTTGATGTTAACCAACGAGAGAGTCTTTCCCTTCTGTAGCATCACTTAATCTGATTATGATAATTATGTTGATATTAAACAACGGTAAGTAATGTCATCAATAGGTAGTCAATTTTTCCCTTCTGTAGCATCACTTAATCTGATTATGATAATTATGTTGATATTAAACAACGGTAAGTAATGTCATCAATAGGTACTCAGTCTTTCCCTTCTGTAGGCATCACTTAATCTGATTATGATAATTATGTTGATATTAAACAACGGTAAGTAATGTCATCAATAGGTACTCAGTCTTTCCCTTCTGTAGCATCACTTAATCTGATTATGATAATTATGTTGATATTAAACAATGGTAAGTAATGTCATCAATAGGTACTCAGTCTTTCCCTTCTGTAGGCATCACTTAATCTGATTATGATAATTATGTTGATATTAAACAACGGTAAGTAATGTCATCAATAGGTACTCAGTCTTTCCCTTCTGTAGCATCACTTAATCTGATTATGATAATTATGTTGATATTAAACAACGGTAAGTAATGTCATCAATAGGTAGTCAATTTTTCCCTTCTGTAGCATCACTTAATCTGATTATGATAATTATGTTGATATTAAACAACGGTAAGTAATGTCATCAATAGGTACTCAGTCTTTCCCCCCAGGGGGCTGCGTGGTCTCGAGGTATGGTGTCCGCCTCGAGTGCTGGAGGTCCCGGGTTCAGGCCCCGGTGAGGACCAGGATTTATTTAAAAAATCCACCGGGACTTCCAGTAATTTCCCCTGGTCTCTGGATAGTGAGATCGGAAGCCCGTGTGTATTGTTGCGCACGTAAAAAATCCCTTGGCAGTTGAAAATCGAAAAAGAGTAGCCTAACGGCGCTGCCCGGGCAAAATTTCGAGTTAAAAATCTACCCAAAGTATTTCAGGATCCTCAGCGGTGCTACGGAGTTCGTGCACTGAGCTGAGTTTCTCCAGACTCAGGTTTGAGTTAGGAGGAGAACGGAGCACTTATGGGTTACACCCGTGTGCCGTGATGTTGATCCATAAACTAAACTAAACTAAACTAAACTAAACTCAGTCTTTCCCTTCTGTAGCATCACTTAATCTGATTATGATAATTATGTTGATATTAAACAACGGTAAGTAATGTCATCAATAGGTACTCAGTCTTTCCCTTCTGTAGCATCACTTAATCTGATTATGATAATTATGTTGATATTAAACAATGGTAAGTAATGTCATCAATAGGTAGTCAGTCTTTCCCTTCTGTAGCGAGCAGTGAGCCCTTGAATCCAAATCTCGTCCAACTGCCCTCATGTCGTTGTCAGGACAACTTCCTAATCATTTGGCCAACACGCCAGCTAAAATTTCTTACATCAGTATAATATACACCAAATAATTTTGGAATTCTGCTGAGAAACAACAAAATCAAACTCTACAGCTCACAAAGATGAAAGTATCATTCCTGGTCTCTGTAACACCACTTAAAATAAGGAAATGTATAAAGACAAAAAATGTGGGAGTCTCTGTGGCAAAGTGGTCAAGCCATCTGACTCGGGCTCCGAAGGTTGTGGGTTCGATTTCGGGCCACGTCCTTTGGTTCACTGGTGCATTTTTTCGGAGACTCCTGAGGGTCGTTGCTGGAGCTACGGAGTTTGTGCTTTGTGCGATGCTCTTGGCATTTTGCTGTGGAAAAAGACTGAGCCATATGGGATAAAAACCCAGCACAATAAAGTCGACCCTGTCGACTTTTAAGCGACTTTTTTTATAAAGACAAATGGAAAACATGTTATTGTCTTTGTAAAGCAGCAGAGTTTGTATGTAGAGTTTGTATTCATTGTTTACTACAGGATCACAATCTCCCCAAATTTTTATATGTTATATTGTGATATTCTGTTGCAGTCGCGACATCTCCTGTTAAACTAGTAATTGTGCTAGTGCTTCAATAGGCTAACTGTATTTTGGAACATAGCAGTTTTAGTCATGTAACAACTTTCTCCTGCCAGAGTCAATTCTGTCTTGTTTTACAACAATCTCTTGCCTCAAATAAGTATGTCTAAAGCCCACTGTGTGGGCTTCATAAAAGGTGGAAAAGTGTCCTAGTGGCACGAAATGGAATATTGCTTGGATAGCAAATCCATTACATGGAAAGTCCGAATCGAAAGCTCACTGTGTGGATGTCATCTGCCGACTGCATACTTCTGGTTTCTGGAAGAACAGCCTATGGTGAACGGAAGGCCCAATATACGGAAGTGAGGCTAAGCAGCCATGTGCAGGACGTGACGATTCCTTGGGTGAGCCCAGTACCAGAGCGCTATGTATCGGCTCTGCAAGTATGGAAGCCTCCTTGGATGGCGGAGAATGCCCATGGTCTGCCCCTGCCTTCCCTTGAGGGCTGACCAGGATCTTTGGCTGTTCTATATGGGCCAGCTGGGATGGGGGATAACACCACAACAGTGAGAGTCAAACGTCCTAAGAAACCCCCGGGAAGGTTAACCCGATCAACAAATGCCCGCAGAAGTCGGATGCGTCGGCCTAACGGCGCAAGAACGCAGCTCTGCTGTAAACAGGCACAACGGAATCACATTCGAAAAAAAAACTCAGGATGAACGCAGAAGAAGAAGAAGAAATAAGTATGTCTTGTGTTATAACAATTTTGTGACTCAATTTAGTAAGTCTTGTCTTACAATAATCTCTTGATTAAAACAAGTTTGTCTTGTGTTCAAACAAGTTTGGTCCTTAAATTAGTATGTCTTCATTTGTTACAATATCTTCCCTTTTCTGACAACCGTGCAGTGGCATACATATCTTCAGTGGTATAAACTTATTTAGTATTGATCAATCATTATGTTTGTTTTGTTACTGACTTCAAAAACTGTCATTTAACTGTAATTTACTACCAATATAGTACCTTGCGGTGTACAGCAGGGGGATCTTTGAGCCTGAGGTCGCCTGGCTAGTGCAGTCACCGTGAACTGTGCAGGTTAAGATTTTCTTTTTACCCCCGACAGAAATAAATCTCACACCTTACCAAGGATTCGAACCCAGTCTCCCGAAAGAAAATCCAGTGTTCTAGCCACTCGGCCAGCCGCTTTTCATTTATTCCAGTTACTGACTTCTAACACTATGAAATACCTAGATTTGTGATGGTAACTTCTTACATTATGAAATACCTAGATTTTTGTAAGCTGTTCAATGTATGTTATTGCATTCTGTTAATTTTTTTATTTGAAAATGAAAGAATGTCAGTATAAATGCTTTAAGATACATCTAGAAGACCTGTCAAAATGGCTAAAGTCTTAGTTTATCCAGAACTAATTTTGCTGCCACAGCATCTTCTATTGCAATACCTGGAAAGAAAATTCAATATTTTAGTCAACTTCAAACCACATAATAACATTGTAGGAATGATAAAGAACACAACTTTAAACAGTACTCACTCTTAACCTTAATACTACTTGAGAGAAAATGTGTGTAATTATGACAAAGATTATAAGAATAATTTCTATTCATTATATGACCATAACCAAAGGAGACAAAACAACAAAGATTCATCTAATAAAAGAATGTACCTTAAAACAAGTAAAGAGCTTTAAGTGTTTAGGAAGTATAATATCATCAAATAGCACATCAGAAGACAATTTCAAGAATAGATGCAGTAAAGCAAATCAAGTCATTGGGCAAATGCCACCTATACTGAACAACAAACACATTAGTAGATACTTTTTTTGCATATCCTTTACAGGACATCGCTGTCAACATCAGCATCTTTCAGCTGATTGTTGATTTCTTGGCAAGATTACGCTCAGTAGTTTACCATTGCTTTCTGAGCGACTGGCTCACATATCCCGTAAGTTACCGATGCGGAGAGAACCGCTACCAATTCTCGCGCACGTCACGTTACTCACGAGAGTACACAGGATTACGAAGAAAGTTGTGTAACTCCTACACCAGGGAGACCGGCCAGTAGCACTCTACAAAACAATCTTTCTACTAACTCTATGCTACCAATGCCAAACCTGGACAATGACAGAAAAAGAAAACATAAAAATTACAACAATGAATATGAGATTTCTGAGAAGAATACCCAATGTATCAAGAAGAGAGAAAATCAGCAATGAAGAAATCAGGACTAAAGTGGGGGTAATAGCAGCGCGCTGGATTTCATAAGAAAACAGCAAGTTAAATGGTTTGGCTACATAACTAGGATACCAGCTGACAGTATACCACAACAAGGAACAGACCAAATAGAACCAGAATAATACACCGACTATGTACACGATGGAAAGAGGGAATAGCACAGTACATGGGAATCTCAATATATGAAGCCCATAAACAGGCACTCTATCTCTCTTTATGCTTCACCTTGACACTGCATGATACAAGAGGAACAAGATGAAATTATATCTAGTAACAAAGAAGATTTCCAAGTTATTTTCCTTCTTAACAACTACCACTACAACTATCACTACTTCTCACTCTTATCTGCATGGGTACATGGCGAAGTGGTAAAGCCGTATGCCTCATGTAATGAAGATCATGGGTATGTTTTTGAATAGTGTCATTCGGACCATGAGTGCAATTTTCCCACAACCCTCGGAGTCCATGCTTTGGATGCTCTCAGTAGGCAGTTTGTCATTCTGCAAAGAGAGACTAAGCAGATGGATCAGGCCTGGCATAATGAATTTGTTCCCCTCATCTTTAACCCAATATGCCTTTATTTCTTCATTTCTGGCTGAAGGCACAATGCTTAAATTGTTCTTGCTTCAGTTTGGAAAGCCCAGTGCCTTCAAGGTTAATTCTAAATTAATTTGATATCTTTTTTTTTTCATTCTCTTGCATCTGTTTCTCTTTGTGAATATCTTAATGTTACGCTGACTACTCCTACAACCTAGAAGGTTATTGGGCACTATCACCATTTAGATAATGGTGCTTAAACCTCTCCAGATACCAATATTCAGATACAAAATTAACCTAAACCAAGAAGTAAATACCTGGATGGCTTGGCCACGTGGCATGGTTGAGACAGGAACAGAGCTGATCCACGACTCTGGTGATCGAGAGACATGGCAGTGCATGACCGTCCATGCTTATCGGCATGGCACATGATGGATGGATGGAAACCTCTCCAGACACCAATATTCACACAAACTATTAATCTAAACCTCTCCAGACACCAATATTCACATATAATATGGACCAAAATCTCCTCATACACCAATATTCACATATAATATTAAGCTAAACGACTCCAGAAACCAATATTCACACATAATATTAACCTAAACTACTCCAGACACTAATATTCACACATAATATTCAAACTCTGTCATGAGAAAACCTTTTTTTCTCTAAATGTGAAATGTTGCCAAGGCAGCAGCCATAACAGCCTCATGTTTGTGATTTTCAACTGCTGAGACTTTATATAATTCAAGGTCACAGCAGCCACCCAATGGGGCAAATGACAATAACAAAAAGATCACAAGCACTTTCACAGCGGCCTAACATACACACCCTGTAAAAAGCAAATTCATTATCAGGATTTTTTAGAATGCTCGGACTCAATGTAAGTAGTATAATCATACAAGGCACATTAAATGGCGCATATGAAGAACAGCCAATAATCACATATGATTATATGTTGCTTGGGACAGAACAAGTGAATCTGCATATAATGTTCACATAACATCTCCATTTATGCAACCTTATTGGGAGTTGGGGTAGCACTGTGGCTAGCAGGCAGGCTTGCCTGTCGGCCTGGTGGTTACGATAGATTCACACAGTTGGGGTAGCACTGTGGCTAGCAGGCAGGCTTGCCTGTCGGCCTGGTGGTTACGATAGATTCACACAGTTGGGGTAGCACTGTGGCTAGCAGGCAGGCTTGCCTGTCGGCCTGGTGGTTACGATAGATTCACACAGTTGGGGTAGCACGGTGGCTAGTAGGCAGGCTTGCCTGTCGGCCTGGTGGTTACGATAGATTCACACAGTTGGGGTAGCACTGTGGCTAGCAGGCAGGCTTGCCTGTCGGCCTGGTGGTTACGATAGATTCACACAGTTGGGGTAGCACTGTGGCTAGCAGGCAGGCTTGCCTGTCGGCCTGGTGGTTACGATAGATTCACACAGTTGGGGTAGCACTGTGGCTAGCAGGCAGGCTTGCCTGTCGGCCTGGTGGTTACGATAGATTCACACAGTTGGGGTAGCACTGTGGCTAGCAGGCAGGCTTGCCCGTCGGCCTGGTGGTTACGATAGATTCACACAGTTGGGGTAGCACTGTGGCTAGTAGGCAGGCTTGCCCGTCGGCCTGGTGGTTACGATAGATTCACACAGTTGGGGTAGCACTGTGGCTAGCAGGCAGGCTTGCCTGTCGGCCTGGTGGTTACGATAGATTCACACAGTTGGGGTAGCACTGTGGCTAGCAGGCAGGCTTGCCTGTCGGCCTGGTGGTTACGATAGATTCACACAGTTGGGGTAGCACTGTGGCTAGCAGGCAGGCTTGCCCGTCGGCCTGGTGGTTACGATAGATTCACACAGTTGGGGTAGCACTGTGGCTAGCAGGCAGGCTTGCCTGTCGGCCTGGTGGTTACGATAGATTCACACAGTTGGGGTAGCACTGTGGCTAGCAGGCAGGCTTGCCCGTCGGCCTGGTGGTTACGATAGATTCACACAGTTGGGGTAGCACTGTGGCTAGTAGGCAGGCTTGCCTGTCGGCCTGGTGGTTACGATAGATTCACACAGTTGGGGTAGCACTGTGGCTAGTAGGCAGGCTTGCCTGTCGGCCTGGTGGTTACGATAGATTCACACAGTTGGGGTAGCACTGTGGCTAGTAGGCAGGCTTGCCTGTCGGCCTGGTGGTTACGATAGATTCACACAGTTGGGGTAGCACTGTGGCTAGTAGGCAGGCTTGCCTGTCGGCCTGGTGGTTACGATAGATTCACACAGTTGGGGTAGCACTGTGGCTAGTAGGCAGGCTTGCCTGTCGGCCTGGTGGTTACGATAGATTCACACAGTTGGGGTAGCACGGTGGCTAGCAGGCAGGCTTGCCTGTCGGCCTGGTGGTTACGATAGATTCACACAGTTGACCTGGGCTTCAACCAAACTATGTCAAGCCGTTTTATCTTTTGCTATCTCCTGCAGCCCCCTCCATGTCCTCCCAATATTATTCATCTCTCTTTGTAATTCTCTTCTCCAAGAGTTTTTAGGTCTCCTATTTCGTTTGCCTTATGGATTCCAGTATCTAGTATCTTGTTCTTTCGTCCTCCGGATTTTTTCCAGTGTGTGTCCTATCCAGTGTCGGCATCTTTTATTCACCTCTTGATTCACTGGGATTTGTTTAGTTCTTTCCATGAGTTCCATATTGATGATTCCCACTATTCTGTGCAGGCACCAATACAGTGCTCTATATACAACAATATCCCTGAAATCATCATCAACATCATCATCATGTACAAACAAGAATTAATGATCAAGGACTCTTGGATAATCATGACTTCACTGAAGTGAGAACAATGAGTAGTCAATGGAGACCTTTCACAAACTAGAAACAAACTAAACAATTTATTTAAATTTTAAAATCTGACAGGACAAGGTTTCAGATCTACCATGTGTTACTGCAATGTTCACTAGTGTTGTGGCTTTGGGGATAGTGAAAGTGTGTTTCACAATTCGCTGACATACAGAGACAAGAGTTTAAAACAGCAGTGAACATCTTGGAAGCAGACCACTTTGTACTGACTTTGATGATTTGAGACAGCTCAGATAGCAATGGTAAACCACAGAACCAACATTGCCTAGTAAATTACAAACAGTAAATAAGTGCTGGGGTTGATTGCAATATCCTGTATAGGATATCCAACTAACTGTAACTGCCGTATTTATCCATATAATATCTACTCACACGATTTCAGATTTATCATGCGTTAGTGCAATACTTATCCAAATATTATCTACTAACATACGGGGGTAAGTTAATAAGTAAGTCACAAAAATGGCTGTAGAAAAATAACTCAATACGATAACAACTTGAACCTAGTTTATTTGTATACATACATTGTCCCTTTATATCTCAACATAATTTCCACCAACATTGATGAACTTATCCTATAGTTTTATCAGTTCTCCCAAACGGCTGCATAGAACTGCGTGCTCTGTTTTCTAAACCACGTTTTCACTTCACATTCAACTTCGGCATCATTCGCGAAATATCTCCTGCCAAGGTGGGTTTTCAGTGGACTTAGCCCCTAGCAATTTCCAGTAAAGCGGTGCATAGTTGGGTAGAAAAAGTTACGAGGGCGAGTCAATAAGTAAGTCACACAGTTCTGTGGGATGGCAGGTAAATGAGAACAGGACACGCAGATCTATGCAGTCGGTTTGGGAGAACTGATAAAACTATGGGATAAGTGCATCAATGTTGGTGGAAATTATGTTGAGAAATAAAGGGACAATGTATGTATACAAATAAACTGGTTTCAAGTTGTTATCAAATTTAGTTATTTTTCTACAACCATTTATGACTTACTTATGAACTTACCCTCGTAGTTCCAAATTTAGCAGTAGTTATTGCAATACTTACCCTAATATTATCTAGTGACAGATTTTCAGTTTTACAGAGTATTACTGAATTACTAATCCAAATAGTATCTACTAACAAGGTTTCAGATTTACCATGCATTACTGAAATACTTAAACAAATATTATCTGCTAACACAATTTCAGATTTACCATGTGTTACTACAATACTTATTCAAATATTATCACCTTGTAACCTTGTATCTTTATCTTGAAAAACTCACCTAAAGATTTAAAAACTGTAATTTGGTCTCTATATCTTTCTTTAGTCCCGTTGATGGCCTCTCCTATTTCAGCATACACTTTCGCCTAGTTTAGAAAAACTGAAACTCTTACAAGGCATTAAGAGATACAATTTTAAATATGCATGATAAAATAGTAATTCTCAAAGTAGATCATGCTGGAGGTAACTGACATGGTAGTGAAGTTTTTATGTTACAGCAGACTTAATACAATAAAGAAGTTAGTCAATTAGTTAGTCAGTTAGACAAGGCTCCAACTTCACGGCAAATGGTCGCCCCATTATGCTCCATTCCTGTGTCAGTGAATATCACACAAAATGCTCATCAGTGCTCCATGTGAAAAGTGGAACAGACAGGAGTCTCAACAAACCAACAATAAAGAAGTGTGTAACTGCATCAATGTATGTATGGTGAAACTAGAAATGTAGCCAATGATGAGACTATCAGGAGAATTCTGAGAACCACTGATCTAGAATATAATCCCAGATGCTAGCAGAGACATATTTTCATGAAATCAAGCAATACATCATAATGAAACTAAATTGTTCTGCTGCAGATTTAGGGAGTCCAAACATATAGAAATTTTGCTCCAGATAAACATTTCTAAATTAGCACTTGAGATTATTTCCATAGGGCACCATGTTATTATGTGTGATTATGTAAAAAAAAAAAAAAATTAAAATGATGCCTATTAAAGTTATCAGCAAGGATGTGTTTTCCTACATGATCTTTTCAATAATTACAGCAGTCTCCGAGGAAAGTGGTGATGCCACCTGCCTCATGCTCTGAAGGTCGTGGGTTAGATTCTGGGATACGTCATTCGGTTCGCGAGTGCAATTTTCTTGAAGACTCCTGTGAGTCATTGCAGGTGTTTAGGAGTTTGTGTTTTTTGTGGTGCTTTCGAAAAGGAAATGAGCCTTATGGAATAAAAGCCAGAGCAATGAAGTTGATCCTTATGACTTTACAACCCTTTTCAATATTTAAAGCGAAACAATACTCAGAAACATCGAACATTTTGAGGACATTAAGGTCAAAATACAAATATTCTGAGATATGCCGATGACATAATTTTAAAGGCAGAGTCTGAAATTAATCTACAAACAATTCTAGACAAAGTTGTGGAGGAAAGTGAGAAGAAGGGGTTATCATTAAAGTTAGTAAGGAGGTTAGCATACCCAAATAGATTAGAGCTTTCATTCTTAAACATCCGGTGTGCTGTTGACGAGGTTCAAACCCTACACCAGTCAGTTCGACTAAAATGTTGACATCTCGTCCTTGACTTGGGGACGTAAATTACAAGTACCTCAGAATTCGGAGTGAGTATGCCTGATGGTGAGGGACACTGTAATAGGGACAGCTAGCCCACATGCAAAATTCAGTCCGGTGCTCTAGAAGTAGTAACACATGTGTGGACTATGCTTGAGGTGAAATTACTCCTGTATACCAGACAATCAAGAGGTAAGGAAAAGATGCTGGCACAGAGTAGAGACAAACATTGAGAACATATTTGTTTTTTGCGCTTGCTCACTTTGAATTCAAGCGTAGTCCATTACACACTACTTCTAGTAGTGCTGGACTGAATTTTGCATGTTGATTAGCTTTCCCTATTAACAGTGTCCCTCGCAATCAGGTGAACCCACTCTGACTTCAGAGGTATTTGTAATTTATGTCCCAAAGTCAAGGATGATAGGTCAATATTTTAGTCCAACTATCCGGTGTAGGGGATGAACTCCTAACCTCGGTATCAGCACACCGGATTTTTAAGAACACGCATTCTTATCCATTAGGCATTGCTGACTTACTTTGAGAAAATATGATAATAGTATAACTAGAAATACCATTGTCTATTATCCACAGGGCCAACAAGAGAGAGCTAAAAGTTCATGCAGAAGAGAATTAGAGACAGAAATGAATTCATAGAGGGAGCTGATAAAGATATCAGAAGATAGGACAGCTAGGTGCAGATTGGTTGAGGATCTGTGTTCCATTTGTGGACAAGGGCAGAAGAAGAATACCAAGTTCATAATAATATTACATTAGAGGGATTTGTTTTTTTGCTCGCTCACTGTGAACTCAAATGTAGTAAATACACACTACTTCTAGTAGTGCTGGATTTAATTTTGTGTGTGGATTAGCTTTCCCTATTAACAGTGTCCCTCGCCATCAGGCGAACCCACTCCAACTTTAGAGGTACTTGTAATTTATGTCCCCAAGTCAAGGACGAGAGGTCAACATTTTAGTCCAACTGTCCAGTGTTGGGGGTTGAACCTCTTACCTTGGCATCAGCACACTGGATGTTTAAGAACATGCTTTCTTATCCATTCTGCCATGCTGGCCTCTATTAGAGGGCTAATTGGGGAGTCACAATCACTGATGTCTACTCCTACCAAGTACCTGAAGAAGATTGTGGTTACTGCCTTGACATATAAAGTGATGGGACTTTACAATTACCAGGTAAGATGGCCAGCTATCCATATCTCTGATGGTTCAATCATAAAACAAAAATATCAAGAGTTTTCTGGACAATACAGTTTCATTATAATGATATGAAAGCAAAACGCAAACCATAGGAACGTTGGTAGTAAGTTTACCAGAGGCTGCAGGCATGACCTTGAGCAAAGCAAACAGCAAAATCCCTCAAAAGATTATCATACTCCCACTTAATACTGCAAAAAGGCAAAAGAGGACAGAGAAGAAGAGGAAGAAAAATAAGCAAGCTCTCTTTCTCCCTACTTTTTTTCCCTAGAGATATCTCTGGCATATATGTTATGAGACATGGATCACCAAACAGCCAAATTTGGTGGGGAAACTTAACTCCTCAACTACTTAGTGTTGAACTTGGACTGCTGTATTGGTAAGCCAGGGCACTATTCATTACACTATCATAGCCGTGAATTATAAATACAATTTGCTGGCCACTGTGCTATTATAGCTCCTGAAACTAGCAAGTACTAAATGTAAAAAAAAATAAACAGACAGTACAAAGATAAAAAATATCAAAAACATCAGGCAAAAATCAAAAATAAGCAAAACTATTAGAAACTGATAATGTGAATGTACTGGAATTGATAAACAAATTAAAGTATATCAAGATTAAAGAAAGAAGTTAGGCTACCTCACCAAATAAAATATTTCTGCTCACCTGAGCCAGCAAAATATGTCCACTTTCTCTCTCAGTCCCATTCACCTAAGCCAGCAAATATCTCCACTTTCTCTCTCTCAGCCCCATTCACCTGAGCCAACAAAATATTTCCACTTTCTCTCTCAGTCCCACTCACCTGAGCCAGCAAAATATGTCCACTTTCTCTCTCAGTCCCATTCACCTAAGCCAGCAAATATCTCCACTTTCTCTCTCTCAGCCCCATTCACCTGAGCCAACAAAATATTTCCACTTTCTCTCTCAGTCCCACTCACCTGAACCAGCAAAATATCTCCACTTTTTCTCTCTCAGCCTCACTCACCTGAGCCAACGAAATATCTTCACTTTCTCTCTCAGTCCCATTCACCTAAGCCAGCAAAATATTTCCACTTTTTCTCTCTCAGCCCCACTCACCTGAGCCAACAAAATATCTCCACTTTCTCTCTCTGCACCCTCATAACTGTCAGCATAAACAACCGCTGACCTCATAAGTTCAGGGTCAATCTCTGCCCAGTCTGGACGGCAAGCACCGACAGCTGTGTTAACGAAAAACAAAGCTAACTGAAATGACCAATCAAATCTGCACATTAACTCTTTCTTTGCCACTAACTACTACCCGGAATAAATGTCATTACAAATATTGACGTCCATTTTGGAAACCTTGGTAGTGCAGTGACTACCATGCTTGACTGGTGATCATGTGTTTGAATCCAAATTGACATTTTAAGTCATTTTTAATGACCAGGGCTCCCAGGTTGACCCATGCCTAAAATAGGTACCAGAAAATGTTGTGGGTAGTAAAAGTGGCCGGCATTGTATTGACCATTTAATTCATCAAGTGTCCATTGGTCTATATAGACACCCCTTGATCACATCACTCATCAAGTGTCCATTGGTCTATATAGACACCCCTTGACCACATCACTCATCAAGTGTCCATTGGTCTATATAGACACCCCTTGACCACATCACTCAGCAAGTGTCCGTTGGTCTATATAGACACCTCTTGACCACATCACTCATCAAGTGTCCATTGGTCTATATAGACACCCCTTGACCACATCACTCATCAAATGTCCACTGGTCTATATAGACACCCCTTGACCACATCATCATCATCATCAAGTGCCGTGCCGGCTGGCGTAGGCGTTCATGGCTCTCCATAGATCTCGGTCTTTGGTTTTCTGGATCAACTCTGCTGCTGATATTCCTCCATGCCACCGTCTCAATCCATCCAGCATCATTTCTCTTGGTCTGCCTCTGCCTCTCTTCCCCTCGATCTTTCCAGTTGTTACGATGTTCTCCAATGCCTCTCTTCTCATCACGTGACCAAAGAAAGATGTTTGTCTCTGTCTTATTGTTGTATATAATGTTCTAGTTTCATTAGCCTGTTTCAGGCAGTCGTCGTTAGTTACTCTGGCAGTCCAAGGAATTCGCAACATTCGTCTCAGGAACCACATCTCTGTTGCTTCTAATTTCTTCTTAATTTGTTCATTTACATTCCAAGATTCACTGCCATACAGCATAACTGGTTCTACATAGCATTTCAGCACTCTCTTTCTTACATTCAGTGATAGCGACTTATTGCATAAGATACTCTTCATTTTCTGAAATGCGGCTTTTGCCTGCCCTATTCTGCTCCTAATCTCTGTTGTACATCTTCCATCTGATGTTATAAATGCCCCTAGGTATCTAAAATTATCCACTTGGTTAAGGATTTTCCCTCCTATTTCAATGTCACATTTTGGTGTCACCATTTTCTTTGATATTACCATTGTTACTGTTTTCTTGATATTCAAGGAGAATCCTTTCCTTGCACTCTCTGTTACTACAACATCTAATAATTGTTGTAGGTCTGTTGAATTGTCCGCCACCAATACTGTGTCATCTGCATAGCGTATATTATTTATATTATAATCTCCAACTAGTATTCCTGGCATCTCTTAAATTTCTCTCATTATTACTTCGCTATACAGGGAGAAAAGATCTGGTGACAAGACACACCCTTGTCGTACTCCTAGCTTTATCTGTTCGTAACTACCCTCTTTATTTCCCATTTTAATTGCTGCTACTTGGTTCCAGTAAACATTCTTTATTATTCTTAAATCTTTTCCATCAATGTTGATATCTTCCAACATTTTAATCAGTTCATCATGTTTTACTTTATCAAATGCCTTAGTATAATCTATGAAGCACAAATATATGTCTCTCTATTTCTCTATTGACCTTTCTATTAGTGTCCGTAATGTATAAATTGCATTGTTTGTGCCCTTTCCTTCCACAAATCCATACTGTTCTTCACTAATTTCCATTTTTATTTTCTTTTTGGTTCTTCTCATTATGATTCTGAGTAGAAGCTTAGTGATATGGTTTATAAGGTTAATTGTACGAAAATCTTCACAATCAATTGCTCCTGGTCTTTTTGGTATAGCTATAAATACAGATCTCAGCATATCACTGGGTAAATATCCACTGCTGTAAATATCATTCAACATTTTGGTTAATATATCTACTCCAAATTCTCCCAATACTTCGAATTCTTCTATTGTGATTTCATCTGGCCCAGCTGTTTTTCCTTTCTTCATACGTTTCATAGCGTCAGCGACTTCTTCTTTCAGAATAGGTGGACCTTCTAAGTTACTATCTTCTGTTAATTCTTCCCTTTCTCCATCATATAATTCTCTTATATACTCATTCCACCTCTTCATTATAGCACCTTCCTCTAATAATATCTTTCCTGTTTTTGATTTCAAACACCCTGTATTTATTCTTATTTTTCTTCCTGTAAGCTCACTGATTTGTCTGTGCATATTTTTTGTATCTTTAATGGAATTTAATTCAATTCTTTTGCATTGCTCGTTTAACCAACTTTCTTTAGCCTTCCCACATTTATCTTTCATTTCTTTATTTATCTTAGCGTATTCTTGTTTGTCTTTTTTACTCTGTTTTCTTTTGTCCATCAGTTTTAAGATTTCTTCATTCATCCATTTTTTCTTAGCTATTTTGCCTCTCTCCGGTAATACTTCTTTGCTAGTTTGATGAATGGAGTCCCTTAACATTTCCCATTGTTCATTTATACTCTGTATTTTAGCTATTGCATTGTACCTATTTTTCACAGTCACTCTGTATTGTTCTTGCATTTCTTTATCTATTTTCAGAACCTTTTTATTAAGTCTCATGTTCTTAACCATTTGTTTCCCTCTCTTTAATCTTACTTTTATTTGTCCACATAGTGGTACATGATCACTATTACAGTCAACACCAGGCATTGTCTTTACATTAATTAAAGCATTTCTAAATGTTTTATTAATTAGTATGTAGTCAATTTGGTTGCGTATTTTCTTATCTTATCTTGACCACATCACTCATCAAATTTCCACTGGTCTATATAGACACCCCTTGCGCCATATACTAAATACGCCTCAACGTGCGTAAAGGGGTCCTTTACTTTTTGTTTTACATGAAATTTCACATTGTTTGTCTGACAACTACTCTGATACATAATTAATTATTGTGCATGCATCTTTCAGTGCTACAACATCATGTTGTGTCACACAGTATCAATCAACAAGGATTTTCCCAACAAAATACATCAGATGTAAAAAATGTACCGCAACAATTGGTCACTTATGTCATTGTCAGATCTCTCTCTCATCTGTGTGTGTGTGTGTGTGTGTGCGAGTAAGCATGCATGTGTACGTGTATGGATGTATTAATGGACATAAATAGGAGGGAGGGAGGGAGGGAGGAGAGAGAGAGAGAGAGAGAGAGAGAGAGAGAGAGAGAGAGAGAGAGAGAGAGAGAGAGAGAGAGAGAGAAAATCAAGTAAATATAAAAGCAGACAACTTGTTACTGATGTAATGCATTTCAAAGGATGTATTCCTAATTACCATTAATATGAGCTCCAGGTTTCACCCACTCAGCTTTAAGTATTGGTACTTTAGAACTTGTGACAGTGACTATAACATCAGCATCTAAAACTGCTTCTTGCACAGAAGAGCAAGCAACACATTTCTCTCCAATTTCTGTAGCCAGTCTTTGTGCTCCCTCAAGTCTATGGTTCCAAACTCGAACCTTTGGATGGTCAAACAGAATATAAAAAATGCATATTTTAAAAAGGATATGCAATATGCGTTATTTGACTGAAAATAAAATGCATCACAAATTGGCAGAGCTATAGTTAAATTAGTTGCATATCCTTTACTGGATGATGTAGTCAACCCAAGCATTTGGCTGTTTGTGCTTTCTTGGCAAGTATACGTTCAGTAGTTTGTTATTGCTTTCTGAACAACCAGAACTCGTACTACTGAATGAAAACCAATACAGTGCGGTCTGCTTCCAAATGGCCTACAGCTGTGTTTTGAATGCAGTATGCAGGATTATGAAAGGCGTTAATAAGCCGTTTGCCACAGTGCCAGCTCAGAGCAATAGAATTCAAAATGTGTCTACCAAATCATTTTCTTGAGCATCTGATGACTCATCTATACAGATGGATCTGTTGTAAAGCAGCACAGAAGTGCGTGGGCATTTACAGCCCATTCAGCGGGCCGAACCGTTCAAGAATCCAGTGGTGCCCACTCTATGACAATGAGCAGCATGACGATGGAGGTGATGGCAGTTACACAGGCTTTCATATGGCTGGAATCACAGCATTATACCAACGTGTGTGTACTAAGTGATTTAATGAGCATGATTCAGAAGGTCGAAGCTGGATCTGTACATAGACAGTGGACTGAGTTGCTGCGGAAGTCTGTTGTACGTAAAGTCACCTTCATCTTCGTCCCAGGGCATGCAGGAGTCGAGGGAAATGAACGAGCTGATAAACTGGCTGGCTCTGCACCCCCTGTAGATGGCCAGTTCATGGATCGTGGCGATGTTATTAACGTCCTCAAAGATATGGCAAGAACAGAGGACTTTGACGTCAGTGAATCCACATCGCTGTCCAGGATGAAAGATTTGGGAGTAAGAATCGGCATGGCCAGATGCGAGAGGTACATCGGGAAAACAAGGCGCCTCGTCAACCAACACAGAACTGGCACTATTAGCCACCGGACGCTGATGCATATGCTGGGGGGAGGAGTTGAGCACCTATGGACATGTCCGGGGTGCAATGAAGATACCCTAACTGATAACTGATAACTGATAACATTCCACTAGAGATGAAGTGACTGTGGAAATGTGGTTTCTGAGGAGAATGCAAAGAATATCATGGACAGACATAAAAAACCAATGACCAAGTCCTACAAGAAATAAATGAAAACCATAAACTGATTAGAAAAATTAAACGTAGACAGTCACAATTATTTTGTCACATTATGAGAAGAAATAAATTGGAGAACTTGGTGACAACTGGCAAAATCGAGGGGAAGAGAACTAGGGGAGGGCAGAGAAGTAAGTATATGGATGGCTTGACCACGTTGTATGGTTGAGACAAGAACACAGCTGATCCACGATTTTGGTGATCGAGTGAGATGGAAAAACATGACCGCCCATGCTTACCGGCATGGCACATGATGATGATGAAATGGAAATTGAGCAAAGATATAATTATCCCAACTCTGTAATCATTTTAATCATAACAATCATTGTAATCATAACAGCTTTAAAATAAGATGGAAAATGGAAGTTCATGACATGTGAAATGAGGAGCTTAAGAAATCTAGCTTTCTAGCAAATGAGTTCACCAGATACTCAAACATGTACAGGGTGTATTTTTAATGACTGTGCAGTGTTTTAAAGTATTGCTGGTCAAAGTTTTGTATTTACCTATTATGTTGCATGAACTTTACAGAGGGTGAATATAAAACTTGGACCGGCAATATTTTCAAACACCGCACAGTCATTAAAAATACACCCTATATAAATTATGCCAGGAAACATTCAAAATTACAATGCTAATTACTAATTTTCTATATAGAAAAATACAAAGTAAAGGGCTCCTTTTTATGCCACGAGACATATTGAGTTATGGTGTAGCTCCATATTTTTGGATTTAGCGACACTTGATTTGTGATGAAGTCAATTTGGCATGAGCTGTCTTTACTTCCCAGGAAATTATCTAGTATCCATTTCAGGTGAGGTCAACCTGAAAGCCCAGGTCAGTGAAGGAGATTCAAGCACACAGCCACCAGGTCAGCAGGCAGGCCTGCAAGCCACTGCGCTACCAAGGCTCCTATTTTCTGTCTTTATTTAGAATAACAAAATGATTTCTGGTTTGCATTTATGCATAAACTAGCAAAGACAGTGAAATATCTGTGAAAGTGTGTTTGTATATATTCCATATATAGGGTGTATTTTTAATGACTGTGCGGTTTGAAAATATTGCCGGTCCAAGTTTTGTATTCGCCTTCTGTAATGTTCATGCAACATAATAGGTAAATACAAAACTTGACCTGCAATATTTTCAAACACTGCACAGTCATTAAAAATACACCCTGTATAATTTAACAGCAAAAAGTACTTTATAGTGTTGACATTAGGTTCTATCCTACTTCAACATCAGCTTTATACTTCTTGATTATAATGAAACTATTCAAGACCGGGAAGGTTAACCCGGTCAACAAAGCCCGCAGAAGTCGGATGTGTCGGCCTAACGGTACAAGAATGCAGCTCTGCTGTAAACAGGCACAACGTAATCACGTCCGGAAAAAAAAAACTTCGGATGAACGCAGAAGAAGAACAAGAAGCTATTCAAGAAACATAACAAATTTTACTATATTACACATGTTTATCCTCTGTTACTATTGACAAACAGTCAATAAATAGATAACTCAGACATGCATTAGACTAGACTAGACTGACACCTTGCCGTCTTGACAGATAATAGTTTGTAAAATGGAGTTATGATTGATTGATTGATTGATTTAGGAATCGACATCACAGCATTCGGGGCATTCCCATAAGTGCTCCGTCCCCATCCTCAGCAGCCAGCGAAGAGTTCTAACACCAATAGTACCAGTAGCAATCTGATTATATGTCAGTCTCGCCTTTCCTCTGAGCGTTGAGCGTCGGCCAGATCCCCTCGTCACTCCTCGCTGTCTCATTCTTGCCAGACCATGGTAATCCATTTGCTCCTCCGAGGTGTACACGTGCTCCCACAAGGCCGCAACCACGTCTGCCTTGTCATGTATCAATACTCCACCAAGTTCTGCAGAGCCAGCCAATCTGTTTGCCTGTTCATTTCCCAGCACACCGGCATGCCACGGAGAAAAGATCCAGGCGATGCTTGTCACCCGTGACCTCCGAAGCGAAGCAAGCCACTCCGCACGAAGCCTGCCCATCCTCACCCTCGTCAGATGCTTTCTGAGTCAGTTACAATCACGATGTGTGTGTGTGACGTATTCTCCATCCAGCGGAGAGCCGCAGTGACTTCCTCCACCTCCATTCTTAAGCTGGATGTTGTGGTATCATATGCCAGGCTCTCCTGCACCAAATGTCGACCATTAGCTTTGGCTATGAACCCCCAGCCACTTCTCTCACCTCTTGACACTGAACCATCTGTGTAGATAATCACATCACCCGAATGAGCATTGTCGTGAATTAATTGCTGGATTTCCACTTCCGTGGCCCCTGCTGGCCACTCCCTGCTTAATGTGATTATAACTCTGCACAAGTCTGACTGCTCCGCTGGCACTCTGACCCACTCCTCTCCTCGCCTAATGTTCTCCAAGGGGCACACCTGTCTGAGAGCCATCCATGATTTCCTTCTTATCAGTCGCTGACCCTTAACTGCGTCCAGCGCCTCATGCAGTGGGTGATCTGTATCTGCGGCTACTCTGAGGTATGCCTTCGCCTGCATCACCTTGAGCCTACCAGCAACAGTCGGCAGACCAAGGATGTAACGCATACACACTACTGGGGTGTCTCTGGTGCATCCCAAAATGACCCGCATAGCTTCGTTCTGTATGCGCTCTAACTTCACCAGCTGACTCTCTGAGACAGTGAGCAGTCCTAATCCATAATCAATTACTGAGAGGATTACTGAGAAATGGAGTTATACCTCTCCACAGCACACAGCCCGATCTAAATTTAGAGACCATGTGTTACCCATGCAGCATGATCCTTCTCTCAGCCTGCCTAGTTTACTTAAGAAGAAAGTTAACACCAATAATACATCTGCAGCAAGACAAGCCGCAGAAGCTGCTGGATCAGCAAAGAAATGCTCTAACTGTTTGCAGAGCTTCCATCCTAGACCAGTTGCCAACCAAGGCTTAGGCCCAGGTCCGCTCTTTCATGACATTAATCTTTAGGTTGCATTTCTTCACACTAGGGTAAGACTTGTACCTTGATATGCATTAAGTATAATGGAAATTCCAAAGGCAAGAAAATGGTCAAGTATATAAACATATAGAAAAATAAACATGCAAACTAGAAGAAAAAAATAGGTATGTCTCACAAATGAAGATATTGTTATAAAATGTTATGATTACCTGATCAAAGTTAAACATCTCTGACAATGCTGCATAATGAGACCTCGCCTGAACACCAGATCCAAGCAGAGCTAAAATCTGTGGATGCTCATTCGCCAAATGCTTTAAAAACAAATTTTTTTTTTTTTAATGTATAAGTCTCCATTTCTCTTACACTCATTTTTAAAATAAAATGCTAAAAACTACATTACCTCATATATAACTAAATGGCAATATTTTTCACTGCTTAAATTACTAATAAATATACTTATAAATATATATTTTATATAATAAAATCTAATTTCAATTATGGAGGTGCTCTTGAACACTGGTCAGATAAACATGCATATGCTTCTTAACTGAGTAGAATGTAATGCTTGGTCATGTATACTGCACACCAGATGAACACATTCCAAAGGACAATCTTTAGGGCAGCTGGCAAACGGTAACAGAAAAATGTGAAGCCCGCAACTGCAATTCAAAGATGACAACAAGAATCCCAAGTAGCGAGTCCTCTGCAGAATGTCACTCTCATCACAGTGTGTTGAAAAAACTCTCTATCCCTTGCCTCGTTCACCCTCACGCCCAAGGTGTTTGCAATGTCCTGTGTCCATCTTTTTGCTCGTGGACCCCTGCCTCTTCTTCCAGGAACCGTGCCTTCCATCACTGTTCTCTCCAAGCCACTGTGACATTTAATGGAATAAGGCAAAGTCATTAAGTAATAGGAATGTTATTATAACCTGCATGGAAGAGTATGGAAAATGAAAAATCTTATTTCAGGACACAAAATGGCTCTTAAGCAACACTTTATTTAAGGATTATGAGGATCATGTTGTTTGTGCATGCAGAATAGTGATTACAAGAAGGCTGTACCACTATCAAAGAATAACAAGGCATTATTCATTTTTTGTGGTTAGAGGGTATGGAACCTTGTGAAATCTACAGAAGAATGATGGTTGACTAGAGGACAAATGTTTGAGTCAGGGAAGAGTGTATAAAAAGATAGATAGATTTCAAAATGGAATACAAAATGCCAGTGATGAACTGCATAGTGGGACACCTGCATGTGTGGCCACTGACTTAGTGAAACGGCAGATGAAATCAAGCAACTCACTATTGATTAAATAGCCGTGGATTTCAACATGAGTCATGGTGCTGCATGTACAATTCTTCATGACAACCTCAGTTATAGGAAAATGTGTAGCAGGAGTTCCAAAGCAGTTTTTCAATGATCACAAACGTGCATTGCACGTTAATTTTTAGGAGCATTTGGACCGTCAAGCTAGAGAAGGAAATGTTTTTCTCTATTAAATTGTGACAAGAGACTAGTCCTGGGTGCATCATTATGAACCAGAGAGTAAGATGCAGTCACTGCAGAGGAAACATTCATTGTCTCGGGTTAAGAAAAAAATTCAAGACATAGGAATCTGTCGGGGACTGCTCTCAAAGGAGTATTGTTGCTGCATGACAATGCCTCCCCCCCCCCCCCCCCCCCACGGCTGTACAGTGGAAAAGTGACGTCTTGAAACACCCAGAATACACCCTGTCCAGTCTTGGCACCATTGGACATTTCAAATATTTTCACTGCTTAAAATTGTTATTAACTGTAATAAATTATAGTGACTTGTGATCGGAATAGGGATGTTTGTTTTTGTTAAGTCTTAACAATAAAAAAAAATTAAAAGTAGCAATAGATCATAAATTTTAGTAAGATACAGATTCAACATGATACATATTTTATTCTGGGGTAATTTATTCTGCACAAGAATGTGTGAACCTCTTTTTCTTATAGTCCAATGTTGATAATGTGGTGGTTTGACCTTGATTTCCACATTAATATCTCACATCTGCTTTTAATAGCAATTTCTGGCTGTCATGACAAGTGAGTGCTCTACTCTGCTCAGATGCACAGTCATCCACTTAAACTGCTGGATACTGGGACCCCAGGCTCTGTGTTGCCCATCCTCCACCACTTGAAGGTGCAGTTTGGAAGTTTCCCTTCATCAAGTATGAGATCACAATGGCTTTTCATAAACTCTCTCTCTCTCTCTCTCTACCTATCTAACTATCTCTCTTAAGGGTCAAATGTACAACGAGCGTGCGTGCCCAATTTGAAAATAAAGTTTCTTCGTTCATTCATTCATTCGCTCTTCTTCTCTCTTTCTCTCTCGTCCTTACTCACGGCATAAAATAATTATGTGCAGAATCACATAATTTATGTGACAAAGAGTCCAACTTCCTTTTCCTCTGTGAAAACACCTGTTATTTTCTAATATCATAAATTGATAAATTGTTGTAGAGAAAGATTCATCCAGCAGACTGAATTATCTTAATCGTCTTCATTAATTAATAGTCATAAACATGTACCTTTGTGGCAACAGCAGAAGCGGCTGCAGTTCTCCTTTCAGTTATCACTTCTCCATCCAGTATCTACAAATAAATAGTTGTCAAACAAATTATTAAATAAATACAGGCAAAAATAAATCTATATAATAAACTACACACAAAATTTGACAGTTTTTGGGACTAGTCTTTTTGAACATACAGGAACTATTGCAAGTGCGTGAATAAATTACATATCTCCTTAAATATTTAACAAATTGTTTCAAGTTAATTATGATAATTATGTCTTTCATTACAGTGGCATAGATTACAAAATTGAACAAGACTTTTAGAATTATAAGCATTATGTTACTACTTTACTGGCACCTTGCCGTCTTGACAGACGATAGTTCGGTTCATTGTGCTTCAAAAAGGCATAATAATTACAACCCATGGCAGGAGCAAATGTGGCTGATCAGACCAATTTTTGCTGTAAATGTTTGTCCAAAATTATTGCATGTGAACACATGGACATTTCCACCATCACTCACCATCTGACGCTTCACACGCTCAATATGTGACCTGTCTGTAATCATTTTCTCCTTTGTCTTTATTCTATTTATGATCTTTGCCCTCCATGCAACTTGATGAGCTGTGACTTGCTCCCAAGGTGCAATATCAATGCCTGTATCAATCATGTCCCGCTTACATACATTTTTGTATTGTAGTAGAAGCCAACCCAAGATCTTTTAATGTTACTAGAAGACTTAATTAATAATCATACCACAAGCAAGTTTGATATTGTTCAATGCAAAATATGAGTAACTGATCTGGTGAGTCAAAGTTGTTTACATATACAGGTGTTGGTGCACATATTACATGAGTTAACAGTGATTTGGAATTCATTTATGACACTTGTCAAACATAATGAAAGTGTGTTGAGACATCATGTAGAAAGTATGAAAAAGTATTTACATTTCTATTTCATCTTTACCAATGTTTCATTACAGTTAGTATTTTAGGTCCAATAGACACATAACATATAACGTAAAATATTAACAGGAACAATTATATAATAAACACAAAACTTAAAAACAAGTAAAGAAGTCTGCCTACTGCTTTTGGAACTCCCGTTTCAGCACTAAACACCATTATAACAGCATGATGTGTGGGGATTCCTTGATTCTTTGGAAAAAATGTCACCAATTTTGTGGCCAAAATATCATCTATCTCACTGTAAACAGGCATACAACCCATGAACCTGTAAATGGAAAAATGTTTCAGGTGATTTAAATACACTAAAAATTGGCAATTGTTAAACAATACTTTTCCAACTGTCTAATAAATTAATGCAAATAAATACCTGTTTATTCTTTTCTTATCTGTTATTGTTATGGCTTCTAGCACATTTTGTATTTATTCCCATGAGGAGCTAGAGGTTGAGCAATCAAGATAGAGATTCACTGTATGACAACTGTGAGAGTTAACTGTACAACTGTGAGAGTTAACTGTACGACAACTGTGAGAGTTAACCCTACCAGACCGCTGTACCCATTCTTCGGGAATTTCCTATTCTGCCGCTAGACCGCTAAACCTAATTTTCGGTATTTTGCCTAGTACGTGAAAAAAATGTGTCACAAACTAAAAATAACCAACCAATCGTGGTCAAATCTCATGGTTAGTCATTGCAAATGTCTGCCCCCATGTGTTTGAATTGACTTTTTGTGGTTTAATGTGAAAAAGTGAAAAGTGAAAAGCTGAAAAGTGTAAAAAACCTTGCTAGGGGTGACAGTCGCTATCTATGTCAAGAAAGTGTAACATGTTTAGTTTGGCAGGATAGAAAGCCCATCACATTTATTTCAAACTACCACGATCCAACCCAAAATGTTGTAATAAAGAGAAGAAATAAAGATGGCAGTGTGCAAGAAATACAGATGCCACAGCTGGCGAAAGACTATAATAAATATATGGGTGGCTGTGACAAAAATGACCAGATGACCCGCCTTCACCAGTCTCGTCGTCATTACTGCTGGCCCCGGTGGCTTTTTATAAAATTTTTATGTGGGCCATTTATAATTCTTATATCTTGTATGCTTCAAAGCAGCAAGCGCTTCAAAAAAGCCAGATTATTTCACCAGATATATTCAGAAACAGTGCCTGCAACTTATTGGTAGATGTTGTTTGTCCATCAAGAATGATGATGACCATTCATTTCATCCAGTGGGGTTGAAGGTATGGAGCCGCGGGTTCTAAGATGGCTGATAAGGCCTATTTTGACTCGAAATGTTCTTTGACAATGTGGGCAAGGAATGCTTGACGTTTCTGGAGGAGGATTTCCTGCAGTGGTTATTCTGTCCTGCCTTTTCTTCACAGCTCTTGCAGTCCTGGTTGCCTCACATATGACTGCACCCTTGCGTAATGATGCACGCCACGAATTTCGGTCTCTGGCTGCAGCCTCCCAGGTGTCATGATGAATTCCAAAAGCCTTCAGTGAGATTTTCAGAGTGTCTTTAAAGCGTTTCCTCTGGCCACTTTGGGAGCGTGTACCACAACGCAGTTCGCTGTAAAAAATTTGTTTAGGGAGCCTGTGATCTGGCATGCGAGTCAAGTGACCAGCCCAGCGAATCTGATTCTTCATCAGTAGAGTGTGGATACTGGGCATGGATGCTCTTTCTAGGACTTCAGTGTCTGGAATCTTGTCTTACCATTTAATCTTCAGTAGCTTCCTTAGGCAGACTGTGTGGAAGTGGTTTAATTTCCTAGTGTGTCGCTGATAAACAGTCCAGGTTTCACAAGCATATAGCAGTGTGGATAATACAACTGCTTTGTAGACTTTTAGCTTTGTTTGCAGGCTTATTCCAGTTCTGTCCCATACATTCTTGTACAGTCTGCCAAAAGCCGCACTGGCCTTGGAGATTCTTGCATTCACTTCGTCATCAATTGTGGCAGCTTGTGACACAGTGCTGCCAAGATAGGTGAATTTGTCCACAACACTTAGTCTATGATCATTCACTTTGATATTCGGCACAGTGTGATTATTCCCTGGAGCTGGCTGGTACATAACTACAGTCTTCTCCAAGTTGATATTGAGCCCAAAGTTGGCACAGGCATGTGAGAAAGCTGAAACATTATGTTGCATGTCCGCCTCTGAGTTGGCGTACAGAGCGCAATCATCAGCAAACAGGAGCTCTCTGACAGTGTCGCTGTTAATTTTGGTTTTAGCTTTCAGCCTTCTGAGATTGAATAACTTTCCATCCATACGGTAGTTGATGTCTATTCCAATGTTGTCGTTCTCGAAGGCATTCATCAGCATGGCTGAAAACATGAGGCTGAACAGTGTTGGTGCCAGGACACATCCTTGCTTCACTCCATTGGTGACAGGAAAGGGTTCAGTTCACCATTTTCCTGTACTCTTGCCTGCATGCCATCATGAAATAGCCGCACTATTTGGACAAACTTTCGTGGACAGCCATATTTTGCCATAATCTTCCACAGTCCTTCTCTGCTGACTGTATCAAAAGCCTTGGTAAGGTCAATGAAAGTGGAGAACATTTTGCAGTTCTGTTCCTGACATTTCTCTTGCAGCTGCCTTGCAGCGAAAATCATGTCAACAGTTCCACGTTCTTTTCTGAAGCCACACTGACTCTCAGGAAGAAGACCTTGATCGAGATGGGCTGTGAGGTGATTGAAAAGAATTCTGGTGAGTATCTTCCCTGCAATTGAAAGCAAGGAGATGCCTCGGTGGTTGTCACAGGATTGGCGGTTTCCTTTACGTTTGTAAAGGTGGACTATTGAAATCTTGTGGCATGGTCTCGTTCACCCCTATGTTTGTAAAGACTTGGTGAAGCTGCTCTGTTAGGACCGGCCCACCTGCCTTGTATATCTCTGCTGGGATGGAGTCAGGACCAGGTGCCTTGCCGCTGGAGAGTTGCTGGATGGCTTTGTTTACTTCCACTATGGTTGGCAGGTCATCAAGTGTCTCATTGGTAGGAACTTGAGGAAGGCAGTTGATGGTTTCATCATCGAAGAAGGAAGTTGCATTTAAGATGTTGCTGAAATGCTCTGCCCAGCGTTGAAGGATTTCTTTCTTATCGGTGATCAATGTTCCCCCATCTGCACTGAGGAGGGGAACTATGCCTGGTGATGTAGGACCATAGACCGCTTTCAGTGAGTCGTAGAAGTTTTTCATATCATGTCTGTCAGCAAAGCCCTGAATTTCATCAGCTTTGCTGCTCAGCCAGGAGTCCCGCATGTGCCGAAGTTTCTGCTGCACTACTCTCTGAATGTTCTTGAAGGCATCTTTTTTTTATGTTGACTTTGGGTCATTCAAATGTGCCTTGAGGAGAAGATGTTTCTCGGCCAGCAATTGGTTGATGTCTTCGGAATTTTCATCAAAACAGTCTTTATGCTTTTGGGGGGCTGGGCCCAGGATTTCCATAGCAGTGTTATAAATTATGTCCTTTAGGGTTCTCCATTCTGTTTCTGTATCCTGTTTAGCTGCAGCATTTGGCTTGAGGCGGTCTTCCAGCATATTTTCAAACGACTGCTGCATTTTCTTGCTGTTTAGGCGGGTGACATTTAGCTTTTTTTGCATTTTCACCCCTTGAGGACGCCGTGATGGCCTGATGTGAATGTTTATTTTCGAGACAATGAGACGATGGTCTGTCCAACATTCGGCACCACACATGGATTTTGTCACTCGGATGTCTTGTCTGTCACTCCTCCTGACAATGACATAGTCAATGAGGTGCCAGTGTTTCGAGCGAGGGTGCATACACGATGTTCTATTTCTCATGGGGAGATGGAAAATTGTGTTCGTAATCAGGAGATCATGTTCGGCACATGAGGGCGGTATTAACATAAAGATAATAGAGAGTGGAGAAGGGATAGAACTCCAGCTAAAGGGAAAGAACCGAGTCACTCGAAGGCTCGAATAAACCAGAGCCTTCTCGAAGGACCGGTCAGCGTGTCCACAGCCCCGTGGACACCGATGGAGCCCGCCGATTGCGGGGTCCACGAGAAACTCGGAGAGAGTTACCACCCGTGTCGGATTGCGACACGTGTGAAAAGGCAGACACGGACTGGACATCGAAGAAGCAACAGGGCTTACCTTAAGGGGGACTTGATAGCTTAAAACCCAAGTGTATTTAGGGGTCTTACGCATACGTTAGATAGCTGATAGAGTTGTTGTAATAATCATGTATTATTGCTTTATTGTAAACTCCTGTGATACGCAACTCGAGGGTTGCTGGCTGCGAAAACCTTTCTTCGCCAGCTTAATGTAACATAATATAAATAAATGATGTTAGATTGTATCTGAACGGAGTTTGTTGCCTGTATGAGCCCGAGTTTCATTCCCCTAGGTATCTAGGACGGTGACAGGCTATTTGGGGGCTCCAAGCCAGTTTTGGCAAGCACAAGCTTTACTTTCCAGACAGCTCTTGGTTTTGCCAAGTAAAATATATCAACTTTCATACATAACAAAGTCTAGAACTTTGCAGCTACTAGCGTATCATCTGTTAATGAGCTATTGTAGTCCCTCTACAAAAATAATTAAATTATGATGTTCATGAAATTTGACATTGACATGACTGGACAATTACAGTGACAATTACTAATTTTTTTTTTATTCCAACATCAGATTGTTCTGCGAAAGATCGTGTGTATGTAAACTGTCCTCCAGCAGTGGCGAGAAAACAGGAGAGCCAAACAACACTACAGTCAAGAAACCAATAAAATAAGATGAGTCCCATTTCATGCTCATTAGATCCCTAAGCGATACTCATTCATGTTCATTGATGTAACATTTTTTCTTTGCATTGCCTTTCATAGATATGCTAATCTCTTAACCAAGTGAACGTGCTCGTAGAAAGTTGAATGTAAACATTAAGGGGGATAACCAAATTTTGTACACCCAAAACTAATTTCAAAGGGATTTAAGTTCGATAAAGTGAACTAACTAAAATACAAGATGTCAACATTAGAACAGTGCATTGAATTAGGAATTAAGTTAGGGTATACTGCCGAGAAACTTTCAGAATGGGCACAAAAGACGCATTCAGAAAATATTGCACGAGAAGACAGAGCAGCAGAAAGGGAAGAGAAAAAAATGCAAGCGGAAAGAGAAGAGAAAAAGATGCAAGCGGAAAGAGAAGAGAAAAAGATGCAGATGCAAATGGAGGCTGAAGAGAAAAAGATGCAAGCGGAAAGAGAAGAGAAAAAGATGCAGATGCAAATGGAGGCTGAAGAAAAGAAAATGCAACTGCAGGCTCAAGAGAAGAAGATGCAAATGGAGCTCGAAGCTGCGACCAAGCAAGCTCAATTAAACGCAGAAACACAGATAAAACTGAAACAAATGGAAATTGACTCCAACTTAGAAATTTCAGTAAACAAAATTATAAGTAAGGAAGAGGAACAAAAATACAACAAATATAAAGGCTTAGTCAAGCCCTTTTGTTCAGGAGATTCAATAAGCGCATATTTAGAGAACTTCGAGTGTTTGATGACTTACCATAACGTTACAAACATCAACTGGGCATTTATTCTGATGAGAAATTTAGCATTAGAGCCCTTAAAAGTGATAGAGACAATTCCACAAGACATGAGGAAAGATTACAACTATTTGAAACAAAGAATACTCCAACATTTTTCACTAGACACAGCAGGCTACCAACTACAGTTCTCAAAATTAGCCCCATCACCTAACCAAACTTTCATAGACTACGTGTCTACAGTCCAAGATATTTGTACAAAATGGATAACCTCAGCAAACACAAATAACAGCCATGATAAACTAAAGGAGCTAATTATAATTGATAAAATCATTAGCACAATACCAACCCCTTTTTCTAAATTTCTAAGGCAAAATGATTGTAAGACTATCCAAGAAATAGAAAATAAGGGGAGCACATATTTTACAGCTAATCGCGATATTTTTCAGTTAAATATGAGCCAAAATGAAACAGCAGCGGTTACAAACACCAAATATTCAAAACCAAATGAAAACAGGTTCAAACAACGCTCTAAGTTCACAAAACCAGTCCTGTGTCAGTATTGTCATCTGACACACGAACAGTACGCGATGTGTGACAAATCACCGAATTATCCACATCATCTCCAAATGATAGTGGAAAAACAAAAAAACAAAAATGTTTTTTTTTGGCGCCAGTTATGGGCATTTCTCAGGACGTTGTGAAGGGCGAAAGATGATAAAGCAGGCCAATGCCACATTAATAGATACATCTTCAGATGAAGAAACTGAACAACAGAACGAATGCGACATCCAGAATGAAAGTGCGAGTGAGTTAGGTAATGCGGTAGAGATCATTAACACCATCACTGATAACACATGTAACACCTGCAGAAAATTTCAGCTTGATACCACTTTGTTATGCGGCCACACAATCCCAGTGTCTAACGAAATGGCCAACGCAGCCTTAACATCAACAGGCAAGTTAAAATTTGCGACAGGTTTTGTTAATAACAAACAATGTACACTAATACTAAAACCCGACACTCGCTCATCGATCATCTGTGTTCCACCATGCCAATTCATACATCTCTTTCAACCTCTCCCTGCAATACTCTGAACAGGTAGGTTGACCGGCCGAGCGACAGAGAGAGAGAGAGAGAGAGAGAGAGAGAGAGAGAGAGAGAGAGAGAGAGAGAGAGAGAGAGAGAGAGAGAGAGAGAGATAGAGAGAGAGAACGCAAGTTAACAATTCTTAAACTCGCCTGGGACACAATTATTTGTATTGGGGATACCAATCTGGAAAATTATTCTTGATATTTAAACAGCCATACTTCAACTAAGTATAAAGTATCGATTCATAGGGCCCTATGTATAAACAAAGTGTCTATTCATAGGGCCCTATGAATAAACAAAGTGTCTATTCATAGGGCCCTATGAATAAACAAAGTGTCTATTCATAGGGCCCTATGAATAAACAAAGTGTCTATTCATAGGGCCCTATGAATAAACAAAGTGTCTATTCATAGGGCCCTATGAATAAACTCTCCCTTCAACTATGGTTCACGTGGAGGGCGTTGCCGTTGTTATTATACTGAAAAGCTGCAGCTTCGTGCAAGTTATTTTTTACTAGAAAGGGCATCACCAAGTTCATAACGGCCTTCACTCTTACCCGTCACTCTTGCGAACATGAACGGACGTTCTCGGTGGCTGTAAAATGCCGAGTTCGTTTCTTCTGGAGAAATGCCCCAAACCTCTCTCAACATACTGGATTAGAGATGGGTAATCCAAGATATTTTTAATTCTCTCTGCTGAAATGTAATTTGCCGCCACTACATCCATCATACAAACTTATACATCTAGCAGGGCAATTAATTAAATAGTGTTACACTATCTGCCGTGCTTTATTTTGAAATGGCCCTTAAAAATATTTGATAACAGGCGGAGATAAGAAAGTTAACTTCTGATTACGTTCATATTTACACACTGGACTATCAACTTTGACCTCTACAAGTACAAAGTAAATAAATTAATTAATATGCATGATTTTTTTTTTTTTACTTTTTAAAACTGTCGTTCTGCTTCAAATAACGCTATTCAGAAAATGGCCTAGCAAATCTATAAAAGGGCTGACAGTTGAAATAAGTGATAGCTTAAAATATCTAGTTTTGACAACCGATCGGAGCCTGTCGTACCAGTATCATGTGAAGCAAGCAGACTGATATGAAATACAAATCTAGCCTGGCAGCACTAAAGACTTTGGTGGCTATACACTTGGAACAGAGAACTACGTGTCTTATTGTTCAATCAACCATCAAGTCCTAGCAGTAATTGACTATGGCTTGGGTATTTCAACATTGTCTACTTCACAGGCCGGCCCCGTTGGCGAAGGGTTTACGGACGCAGTTCGTAATATCGCATATCGCGTTCGAAACACCTCTGCAGGCGATTTGGCAGCAGACCGCTTTGCGTTGGCATTTTTACGAATGGCATGGGTGCCAGTCGTTCAGAAAGCAATGGCAAACTATTGAATGTAAACTTGCCAAGAGATCACAAGCAGTATAAAAATGCTGAGGTTGACTGTGACGTCCTGTAAAAGATACGCAACTAACTTTAACTACTTCACAGTATGAAAACTGAAGGAATGATGAGACTGCGAGGAATGCTAGGGCTAATGCTGACGAAGTCGAAGCTGGCATATGCCAAGAACTACACACGAGCTGCAAATAATGGGATACATCCATTGCATGGTAGCCGGAATAATCTCAAAGAAAGCCATAAGAAAATGTTATTTCCAGTTACGACAAGGCTTTTTTTTTTAAATGAATGGACAGACTGCCGAGAAGAACAGTGGTTCTCAAATTGTGGTAAATTGCAGCCCCTCTTCCTTACCTCCCAGGCCACATCTATAGCAACCACATACATCCTTTTTAATGGTACTGCAAAGTCGTGCCCATGTTTACCGAGGTCTATAAAGGAAGCAAAGAAAAGCAACATTACAACTTATTACGCATGTCGTAAGATGCGGCTAAGGAAGGTTGACGCGAAACTTAAAACTGGAAAACTTTAACTGCAAAATTCAACCAATCATGAAGTCTACATGGTGTTTGTTGAGGGACTATGCTTCATTGGGAGATGAACAGCAGAAGATGAAGAAAAAGAAGACTGTAAAGTCGATACTTTACCGACATGTGCATCTGTTAACCCCCACCCTTTCACAGGGGATGGTTAATAACACCGCGGGAACCACTGTGGTAGCCAAAAGTAATCCATCAGACCCTACATGAATACAAAAAACACATTATGTGTGAGTCATGCGTAGAGAACAGAAAATGGCTGACTTCCTTTAAGGAGCTTGCAGTTATGACCGGAGAATAAATTTATCTCAATTTCTTGAATTTCCAACATTAGTTGTAAGTTTGGCATATTCTCTTTATCGTTTTATATATGTTTAATATTGTTACAATTTGGCTGGTAGCGTACTTTCTTTTAGCGTATTTTAGAAACGTTAACCCTTGGCGTGCAAAGTACAGACAGGTTTTAAAAAAAAAACGGCTTTTTTGGCCTTTCTTTTCCACTTTCTAAACGCGGGTTGTGTCACTGTGCGTGTGTTTTTTGGTTTGTTAGGGGGTGAAGGGTAGAAGTAGTAGGTAATCATATACGCAAAACATGGCTTACACATAGTCTGTCTGTGAAACTTCTGACTTCTGAGAATGATTCTAATCTAATTCTGGGCTAGATGGTGGAGGAGTTGGGCAGGACCGGGAGGAAGACTCTTCCGAAGAGATTGTTGATTGTCAAAACAAAACTGCATGTAGCATGCATGGATGGAGGTTATGATATTACTATTAGCAATTTTGGTCAATATTTAAAAATTGGGTTTTTACTTATGAAATCATACCAGTTAGATAGAGCTTGACAAGACGAATCCAACGGTATCTCAACGAAGAGTGTGCGTTAATTCCAAGTGGAGTTATGAATTTTCTGGTGACGTAATTTAATACCAGGAAGTGCAATGATAAATTAACTGATAAGTCAGGATTTATCGCGGCCCTAAGATTGGAAGCTGAGAAATTCTGCCTTCTATTACCGTGGCTTGTTTATTTTTAAACGGACAATGTTGTGCCATATATCATTGCGTCCGGGGCGGCGAGGCCTACCTTGACGTATTTTTAAATTTTTTTATAGGATGCGCCGTGACCTAATTAACAATTTAAAATGGCCGCCAATTGTTTATTATTTGCCTTCTCTTACCGTGGCTTGTTTATTTGTCCTGAACGTCTGCAAACACCTGGAATGTTGAAACTCTTCATATTTATGTAAAATTGAACGGGGAATTCAAATATGGAAGAAAAAATGAAGGGAATTTTCAAATACATGAGTTATAAGACAGATTACCTTACTAATCGTGAAAAGATCCAAATATAATCCAGATAAATCGTTTTTTTGGTTTAATAACTTGGCAGCTAGCTAGCAGAACCAATTCTAAATATATGAGAATAACTTCCCCTTTGATCGTACCACACTGCTTTCATTTTTTTTTGTCTTATAGCAGTCCATGTCAAACCGGAAGTCATCGTGCGAAGACGCAGGAAAAAGTTCGGGAAAGTACAAAATAAAAAAGAGGAGAGCGTCGAAAAGGGCGATAATTCTGAAATTGCTATTACTATTAGTAGTATTTTAGCAAGTCCTATGACAGTTTTAATTTGAGTATTTACTAATGAGACAGCCACAGAAGATAGGCCTTGAAATTCAAAATCTGATGGTACCTCAATAATGCCTGTACTAGCGAGTCCCATCATCAATTTAATTTTGAGTATTTACAAATGAGACTGTCACAGTAGATAGGCCTTGAAATTCAAAATCTAATGGTACCTCAATGATGCCTGTATGTCACTTCTAAGTGAAAACTATGAAATAGTTCGTAATGTTTAATAGTTTCTATTATATCACCTTATGCAGAAATGCGTGGCTGCTGGGCTCTGGTTGACTGCCACTGCCATCGACGATGAACTGTATTTTTTTTTTTGGGGGGGTACTGTGTGGGTGAACATCTAGGAAACATCCAGACTGCCGATTCCATCAGAGATGAACTGGATGTTTCGTGGGGGACTTGTGTTGACATTCTGGCGGCGGCATTATGCACAGTGTATCTGTGCGGGCTGTTGTTTGTTGAGACTCCTGTCTTTTCCACTTTTTACACTGGGCAGTGGGAGGCGTTTTGTGTGATATTAACTGGCACAGGAACGGGGCAAAATGGGGACGACCCGTTGCTGTGAGGTTGGAACCGCGACTAACTAACTATTATATCACCTAATAATTTTGTGAAAAATTAAAAAAAAAAAATGCCCAGCCGGGAACAGAACCCCGGCCTCCAGCGCGACAGGCGGACTGCTTACAACGCTAGCGAGAACACAATCCTTTTTCAACAAAAATATTTATATAGTCAAGCCGCCATTTTGGGTTACATGATTGTAATATTTTCGCCTGTTTTTAACCACAATTAAAGCAAGTTTAGCGATGAAACTTTCCAACTTCTGTAAAATTGAATACAGAATTAGAAGATTCATCTACAATTGATGGTTTTCTATTGAAAGCACCAGAAAAAAATTATTTATGGTTCAGCTTGCCGTTTTCATTTTTCTCCGCGCGCGAGGTTGGTCTCAACCAACACGGGTCATAGACGGATTATGAAAACTGACTTCAAAAATATGTTCCTTAATGTTAAATGATTAAAAGATAGTACAAGTATACAGATAAATTATTAATAATCTTTAAACTTGTGTTCTCTTTAACTGTTGTAGGTCAAATTGGAATGTTTTGAGTGGTGAAAACTTAAAGTGTTCATGCCAATTTGATCGATACGCGCATGCGCAGTCACCATGGCACATGGCCATTATCATGCCATGCGTTTACCCATTCACAAAAACATGCGTCGCCGAAAATGTTCTTTTTCATCCACAAAAGAGCTAGTACAACGATGAAACTTTCCAAATATATTTAAAATTGTAGGCAAAGTTCAAAAATACATCTATAATTGATGCAATTCTATCAACAACGCCAGAATAGTGTTACAAAGTGCACACGCCAGTCAGATCGATATGCACAAAGAACAAAAACACGCCTCCGCAGAAAATGTTTTTTCTCCACAATTAAAGCTAGTACAGCGATGAAACTTTCCAGATATGTTTAAAATTGTGTGCAGAATTCAAAAATACATCTATAATTGATGCAATTCTATCAACAACACCCAAAAAAAAAATAATTACCGTAAGTATGAAATATATTCGTATTTATATAAAAGTTCACCGTGATTTCAACCAATCGCCGTGCACAGAATATTAAGCCTACCTTTCCTTTAAAACCCAGGATGGCGTGTGTTATTGTCACATGAGATATGAATGAATGACGTCGAAAGAATGCATGGTAATTTAGACAGCGTTTTCCGGGACGAGATTTTCAATGGCGGGACGACTCAGTACATGAATTTTGTTTTTACTTCGGGTAATGGCACGATGGAACACGCTACTATAGTATGTCCACATTTGGTTGCCTTCATTCACGATCAATTATTTTGAAAACTGTCTGTTGCATCGTTATGAAATTTTTCCAGCCATCTTATATTTACCCCCACCCAAGGAATATGTCTTTGAAAGGTCCAAAAACAACTTAAATCATTGAAAGCGGTGACATTCCTTTGATCTTTTTCTGAACAACTAGTGATTTCTCGCTAACGAAGTTATTTTTACGGTAATGTGAGACATGTCAATTCTGTTGACACACAAAGGCGTATCCGGATTCGTATGAGAGTGGGTGCAATGAAAGAATTAGCTTAAAATCGACAGGGTCGGCTGCATTGCACCGGGTGTTTATCCCATATGGCTCAGTTTCTTTCCGCAGCGCGGAAAGCGTCACACAAAGCACGAACTCCGTAGTTCCAGCGACGACCCTCGGGAGTCTCCGAAAAAATGCACTCGTGAAATGGACGCGGCCCGGAATCCAATATACAACCTTCGGAGCCCGAGTCAGACGGCTTGACCACTTCACCACGGAGATTCCCGAGAGGGGTGCAATGTGTAATATTAGTAAAGACAGAGAATTTAGAGGCACGGGGTAAATAATTTGTAAATTAACAGGAAAGTAGAAGGAATATATTTCTTACCTTATTTTTCATTTCCTTCTTGTTTCTTCAGCTGATGCTGTAATGTTTAGGGCCTGCAATTCGTCTGAATAGTTGGAGCAAAATATCCCAGTAAGTGTGTACATAGATTAAGGTCTGGGATCTGCTCAGACCTTAATCTGTGCCGGACGATTCCAGTAGGTTGATGATTGCTCTCGGTTGCATAAAATTCAATCCCTCCTTTCTCCAATAGTCCTCTTCCTCTTTCAACACATGGTCCTGACGTTTTTTCCAGTAACTTTTATCAATATTTAATAGCACGGACAGACAGAAAGGTAGGTAGGTAGGTAGGCAGAAAGGTAGGTGGGTGGCTGGCGGGCTGACTGGGTGGGTGGGTCGTTCGGTCGGTGGGTGGGTGGGCCGGCAGACAGACAGACTAGATAGATAGATGGATGGATGGATAGATAGATAGATCCCCGCCAGAAGCTGGGCCTTGTCAGCTAGTTTATTTATATAATCACGTTTCATGAAAGAACCCCCATTTGGAGACACCTCTGAATCTTCGCGCTGTTTGTTTCAAAACGGACATCACGTGAAAATTTAAAAAATGCGGGGACATGTCTCGGTGAAGCTGTAATACTGTTAAAATCATGGACGTAATCTCTAAGTCATAATTAATATATCGCATATAAACTAACTTTGAAATCTTCTGTAAAATCTCCAGAACAAAAATTTTTTTGTTGGGTGGACATAATAATAAGGTTATATACTAAATCTCATAATTTTTCCTCAGTTGGTTACTGAGATATTGAATTTTATATTGAGGCAACAACAACAAAACACACTATAAGAACTATCACAATTTTAAATGTGAGAATTTATTAATGAGACGGCCACAGAAGATAGGCCTTGAAATTCAAAATCTAATGGTACCTCAATGATGCCTGTATGTCACTTATAAGTGAAGATATTCAAATTTTTGTGAAGGTGAGACGAGTTGCGATTTTTCATGCTATTCACCCATAAGTGTAACTCTCCAGTGTGTCCATTACCTCCCCCAGCGGGTGTGTGTGTGTGCGAGATTGTCTCAAATGGACGTATGAAAACTGACTTCAAAAATATGTTCCGTCATGTTAAATGATTACAAAATAGTATACAAGTATACAAATAAATTATTAATGATCTTTAAAATTGTGTTCTCTTTAACTTTAGTAGGTCAAATCGCACGTTTTGAGTGTTGAAAAGTGAAAGTGTACATGCCATTCCGATCGATATGCGCAGTCGCCATGGCACATGGCCATGCGTTTACCCATTCACAAAGGCACGCTTCGCAGAAAATGTTGGTTTTCATCCACAATTAAAGCTAGTACAGCGATGAAACTTTCCAGATATATTTAAAATTGTATGCAGAAGTCAAAAATACATCTATAATATATGCAATTCTATCAACAACGCCAGAATAGTGTTACAAAGTGCACATGCCAGTCCCATCGATATGCGCAAAGAACCAAAACACATCTTCGCAGAAAATCTGTTTTTCAATCACAATTCGAGCAAGTTTAGTGATGAAACTATACTGATTCAGGGGCGATATTTTATATGGCAATTAAAATTCACATTAAACAAAGACATCTATTTGATCCACCGATTCCTGATACGTGATCATTCCGCTGCTTCTGTTGGATGCGCGATATGCGCAAAGAACCAAAACACATCTTCGCAGAAAATGTTGTTTTTCATCCACAATTAAAGCTAGTACAGTGATTAAACTTTCCAGATATATTTAAAATTGTATGCAGAATTCAAAAATACATCTATAATTGATGCAATTCTATCAACAACACCCAAAAAAATTAATTACGGTAAGTATGAAATATATTCTTATTTATATAAAAGGTCACGATGATTTCAACCAATCGCTGTGCACGGAATATTAGGCAAACCTTTCCTGGAAAACCCAGGATGACGTGTGTTAATGTCACGTGAGATTTGAATGAATGAATGACGTCGAAAGAATGCATGGTAAATAAATAGCGTTTTCTAGGACAAGGTGAATCATGGCGGAATGACTTCTTACATCACTTCCGTTTTAATTTCAGGTAATGGCACGATGGAACTGACTACATATATAGAGAATATTTTTTTTTTAAATTGGGTTTTTGCTTATGAAATAATCACAGTTGGACACAGCTTGACAAGATGAATCCAACGAACAGTATCTCAGTGAAGACTAATTCTAAGCGGAGTTAATATTTTTGTGTGGTGATCTACAATTAGGAAGTGCAAAAAAATCTTAAGAAATGGGGGGGTCGCGGCTCAATAAATTGGAAGCTGACAAATTCTGCCTTCTATTACTGTGGCTTGTTTATTTTTAAACGGACAACATAATACCATATATCATTGTGTCCGGGGCTGCGAGGCCTAACTTGACATGTTATCTGTTTTTCGATAGGATGTGCCGTGACCTAATTAATAATTAAAAATGGCCGCTAATTGTTTATTATCCATTAAAAGTCTGTCACATTGCTAACGAACCTGGCAAGATGTATATTTTATTGTGTGTTTTGGTAAAAGGAAAGTAAAGGTCACATTCCTCTTTCAATAGGATGTCGCGAGGATCAACTTCATTGCACTGGGTTTTACCCCATATGGCTCGGTCTCTTTCTGCAGGGCCGCTTGCTGAAAGCATCATATAAAGCATGAGAGTCTCCGAGAAAAATGCACTCGACTTTTAAGAATTTTCGATAGGATGTGCTGTGACCTAATTAACAGTTAAAAATAGCTGCCCATTTGTATTAATTAAATGTCATGTGAAATGTCCGTCGTTGGTGAAAGAACAATTCATGAAAATGTACTCACGTTGTCTTGATGCACCCATTGCTTTGCGACAGCTTTATTTTGTTGATTAAATATGCAATAATGTAAGTAAATAAGTTTGTAACTGCTGCATAAATTAAGCAGTCATTTTTGCTAATAATTGATTTTCTACTTCTGCTCTATAATTACACTATTTTGTATCTAAAAGTGATAAAGTGAAATTAATAATTACATACTAACTTCTTAAAAAACCATAACCTGTTTCACAATATTTTATTTAAATATAAATAAGTATGTACTACTGCGCTGCTAAGAAAAAAAGCTGGAGGGAGTCTCTGTGGCGAAGTGGTCAAGCCGCTTGACTCGGACTCCAAAGGTTGTGGGTTCGATTCCGAGCCGCATCCTTCGGTTCACGAGTTAAATTTTTCAGAGACTCCTCTGGGTCGTCGCTAGAGCTACGGAGTTCATGCTCTGTGCGACGCTTTCCGCGCTGTGGAAAGAGACCGAGCCATATGGGATAAAACCCGGTGCAATGAAGTCGACCCTGTCAACTTTTAAGCGACTTTATTAAGGGGAAAAAAGCACTCCGCGCTTACAGTAGTTACATGTTAAGGTTTAGATAGACGAGTCTGAAAACTAGGCTTTCAAAATTATTTTCAGTCATTATACACAGATAAATTACTGCTACAAATGAAACCTAAAATTCTGTTTAATTCTGGTAGTTAAATTGCCAGTTCTAATTATAAATAAATACAGGTCCGCTATAGTTTAGTACTATTGTATAGGCGCCGCCATTTTGAATTTTGTGTTATGACTGCCGTATCTCATTTTCATGGTTGTGCTAAATATGTTTTCCTGAACGCTATTGAAAGCCATGATTGTTGAAACTCTTCACATATATGTAAAATTGAATGGTGAATTCAAAAATGCAATAAAAAGTCAAGGTTGGTTTAAAATACAGGAGTTATGAGACAAAAAAATTAGCTTACTGTTCGTGAATAAACTTAAAGAAATTCAAGAGAAGAAAGTTCTAAGCGACAGTCACTTGTAGCCTAGCAGATAGATCATAGTAGCATTTATTAGAGTTGTTTCCTCCGATCTGTGATGTATGGTTTTGAATACATCAAATCTAAAGCAGTTGTAGGTAAAAACCGGAAGTTATTGGATGGTCACAAAACATCTCTCGGGAAAAAGGCCCCAACCCCTCGCCTTCCCAAACCCCCAAACACAAAGGCTGGTAACTGACATTGCTAATGATATTGGTTCATGTAATCATAGAGATAGATAGGGAAGGCAGATAGATGTGGTCCCATTATGACATGGATCAAGTGTATAGTGTGGGAAAACAAATTATCATGGCCTGGAGAGAATGGTGCAGCAGGAAGTGACCAGATAATCTGGCAGTCATTCAGCACAAAGGCCAGATAGGAACACAATTACATAATCAGAAGACAACTGACTGGTACCATTGGTTGGTATAAATTGAGAATCTTCACTTGTTAAAGATGAGGACGGAGCGAATTTGGGAATGCCTTTGGGAATGTCCCAAGTGATGTGATATGGGTTATTTTTTTTTAGCTCTCTCACTTTGAACTCAGGCATATTCCATACACTACTACTTCTAGTGAGTTTTGTGTCTGGATTAACTTTTCCTATTTGCTAGTGTCCCTCGCCATCAGGCGAAACCACTCAGACTTCAGTAGTATATGGGTTCTCGACTCAACCCAACTGATCCTGTGGAAACACTATCATCCATCATGTGCCATGCTGGTAAGCATGGGCAGTCATGACTCGCCATTTCACTTGATCACCAGAGTCGTAGATCAGCTCAGTCTTCTTGTCTCGGCCATGCCATGTGGTCAAGCCATCCAGGTATTTACTTCTCTATCTTCCCTTTGTTCTCTTCCCCTTGATCTTGCCAGTTGTCACCAAGTTCTCCAATTTATTTATTCTCATAACTTGTCCAAACAATTTTGACTGTCTTCTTCTGCGTTCATCTGGAATTTTATTTTGGACGTGATTGCATTGTGCCTGTTTACAGCAGAGCTGCGTTCTTGCACCATTAGGCCGACACATCTGACGTCTGCGGGTATTTGTTGACCGGGTTAACCTTCCCAGGGGTTTCTTAGGACTTCTGACTCTTACTGTTGTGGTGTTACCCCCATCCCAGCTGGCACATTTAGAACAGCCAAAGACATCCTGGTCAGGCCTCAAGGGAAGGCAGGGGCAAACCATGGGCATTCCCCGCCATCCAAGGAGGCTTCCATAATTGCAGATCCAACACACAGCACTCTGGTACTGGGCTCACCCAAGGAATCGTCACATCCTGCACATGGCTGCTTAGCCTCACTTCCGTATATTGGGCCTTCCGTTCACCATAGGCTGTTCCTCCGGAAACCAGAAGAATGCAGTCTGTAGATGACATCCACACAGTGAGCTTTCGATTCGGACTTTCCACGTAATGGATTTGCTATCCAAGCAATATTCCATTTCTTGCCACTAGAACACTTTTTCTACCTTAGCCCACACGTGAGCTTTTGAGTTGGACTTTCCATGTAATGGATTTGCTATCCAAGCAATATTCCATTTAGTGCCACTGGGGCGCTTTTTTTCACTTTGATGATGTCCACACAATGAGCTTTTGATTTGGACTTTGCACTTAATTTATTTGCTAGCCAAGCAATATTCCATTTCATGCCTCTGGGATGGATGCTTTTGTAACAGACAGACCTGTGGTATGAAGTGTGGCAGTCTAAATACTTCTTCATGCACCTTTAGATGTCAACCTGAATGTAGTTAAAGTAAGCTGCAGTCAACTTGAGCTAAGTATAACAGCAAGACTGCTAAGTATAACAGCAAGATTCAAAATGTTAAAGAATCTGAAAGATGCAAGGGAATTGCATTAACATCTGTTTTTTTGGACATCTCTAGGTAACAAAAGCTATTGTGGAATTACTGGCCATTGGATTGCCGATGACTGGAAATAGAAAAATGTTGTTCTTGAATGCGTGAATGTTGTTGAACGTCATTATTCTGACAGTGTTGCTGAGTTGTATAAACAGTTTGCAATAGACTGGGATATAACGAACAGAATTCAGGCTATAGTTACTGACAATGCAAGAAATATGGTTTCAGCTGTTGATAAAACCGGTTTTGCACATATTCCTTGTTTGGCTCATAACTTACAACTGAGCACATTACATGGATTTAAAGCCGCTGATACCGAAACATTGTTTGGGAAATGTCGAAAAATTGTCGGACATTTTAAACATAGTGCTGCAGACACAACCGAGTTGCAAAATTGTACTGAGTCACCATAGTGTATGCTGCAGCAAGATGACCAACAAGATGTAACAGTATTTTTATTATGCTACAGTCTTCTACAGGCCAGAGAAACATTAGCTGTCCACATGTCAGATGAAAAGAAGCAATACAAAGGTCCAAAACTGTCATATTGGGGACTGGGATTCGGATTGGGAGAAGATTTCAAGATATGTCAAAGTTTTGGACTTATTCTGTCAGACCACGGTAGTGCTTGGCGGTCAAGATTATGTTTCATGTAGCTGTGTATTGCCACTGCTATCATCGTTGACAAAGCATATGACTGTACACGATGATGATCCGGGCTACATAGCTAAATTTAAGGCAGCATGTATTAATGACTCCAGTAAACGTGTAGCTAATATGACAAGTATTGAAATACTATAGATTGCAACAGCACTTGATCCATGCTAAAAATGCCTAAAGTGTTTGTTAAAAGATGCAAAAGAACAAACTTGGTCACGTATTGAACAACAAATAGCAGCTGATGTTCATGATGAGCAGATGGAGACTGCTGCAACGAATGTTACTGACATTGACAATGAAACTATATGTGAACAAAATGAAAAGCGCATTAAGCTAATGAAGTCTGACTCAGACACGGAAGATCATGTCGACAGCTCTTCTGATGAATTGCTACGTTATAAATTGGAGAAGAAAGTTGCTGAACCGGTTGACTCTCTACAATGGTGGAAACTTAATGAACATCGACATCCAGAATTGGCATTCCTTCCGTGCAAAGACCATTCTATGCATACCAGCTACCTCAGTTCCATGTGAATGATCGTTTAGCTCTGCTGGATATATTGTTAATAAGACGCGCTCGTCACTTGAACCAAATACTGTCAACATACTCGTCTGTTTGCATAGTTGGTTATTAGATGACATATAAATAAGACAATCCAGTGTTATTTCGATTTTTGACAAATACGACTATAATGTGAGTTATGTGACTATAAATGTTTTGCTTTAATCAAAATTAACTATTAATTAATCGTTAATTTTTCAAAAGTTAACAATTAAATTTACATATCATTCACAGCCCTAAGATATATATATATATATATATATATATATATATATATATATATATATATATATATATATATATATATATATATATATATATATATATGTGGGTCCTTTGTGTTCTGATCCAACTCTGTTGATGACATTTCTGTATGCCACTGTCTTAGGCTGTCAAGCATAATTTCTCTTGGTCAGCCCCCGTCTCTTCTACTGTCAGTTTTTCCACTCTCATGATGCTTTCCAATGCATCTCTTCTCAGCCATCTGTTATGCTTCTGTATGGGGATTATAGACCAGATTAACTCTTGTGAGTTGCTAGTTATATGAGCACAGTGATACATCTCTTTCTCATTGCTTTGCTGCAGAATTATTTTAAAGGCACATTTTGTGGATATAAATCACACACAGTCATGTCAGTTACCTAATATTTTTTTCTTTCAGTTATATGCTGTGTTTACTTCTTTCATTCACTTGAGCTGTGTTTTCAGTTTTAATTTCTCAATTGTTTTTCCATTCAGGGATTAAATATCAGATCAGCTCTTGCAAATAATCTTAAGAGGCCCATTAGAAATCTGTAACCTTGCTTTGTGCTAACGTGGGCTTCAAGTATGAATCGATACGCACAAGGTCTTATACCTGCAATGGTTCCCCCACAGTTTGGGGGTGTACCAGGGGCTGCAGTACAGCATTCTCCAGGAATGTCAGGAGGTTACAACCGCCAGTCGGCAGCACAGTTGCCTGGTGTGCAGTCAAATCGAGGATCTAGTGGCAATCAAGACTTTAGACAAAGGGATGATGATAGAGGGTGAGTGTCTCACATATGTGCCACTGTCTTCATGTAGCTCCATATATCCGGTGACTTTTATAATTATTAGCTTGAAATGTTGAAGATGTATGTGCCTGTTATGATTTTGTCATCAGTAGCTGGATGACATTCTGGTGTCATCTGTGGATGTACTAAGGCAGCCATTAACATTGTTCACTGCCTCTGATGTGTGACTATTCATGAAATCTTGGGAAGATAGTGTGGTGGTTTCCCCTTGCCTTCCACATGGGGGAGTCTTTTATCTCTGCCTTTGACAGTCATTTCCAGACAGAGAGCAAGTGAGTGCCCTGCTCTACTCAGCTGCATAGTTGTTCACTTATTCCTGTAGAAAGATTGAGAGGAAAAGAGGCAGAGGCAGATGAAGAGAAATAATGCTGGATGGATTGAGATGGTGGCATGGAGGAATATCAGCAGAAGAGTTGGTTCAGAACACTGAAGACAGAGATCTGTGGGGAGACTTGAATGCCTATGCCAGCTGGCATTGCACTTGATGATGATGTACCTGTTGCCAAAATGAGTATTCTGGACATTTTTTTTCGCAGGCTGGGCCAAAGGCTTTCAAACGCGGTTCATGAGCCGCTTACCAGGCGTTTGAAACTCAGCTGCGACCGATTTGTGCAGCAGACCGTGTTGTGCTGCGTTATAATGTGTTGGTATGGGAGCCATTCGTTCAGAAAGCAATGGCAAACTACTGAATGTAAAACTTGCCTAGTACATTAACATCAGAAAGAGACAGTCATAATTTTTTGGCCACATTATGAGAAGACAAAAACTAGAGCATGTTGTGACAACCGGAAAGATTTATAGAAAGATAAAGACAATGAGAGAACATTCTTGACAGTCTTGTGTCATGGCACGGAAGTCAACACATGAATTGATCCTTCTTTTTGGAGATGACAATTTGTGGAGCAGCATGATAGCCCACAACAGCCAGTAGGGCACTTGCTGATGTTGATGGTGTCACCTGTTGTCAAGGTAGTGGTCTCAATGTTTTGTCATTTTCATTTTTCATTAGTCTTTCATGCATTGATTTAATTGCATTGTGTTGGTAGTGCTGTTGACTGCTGTATTGCATCCTTCTTCAGTGCTGTTAGCTCATGACTGCTGTATGAATCTCCTGACTCACATCAGAGGCTAATGTTTGAAAGTTAGTCCTGGAATATTCTGACACTATTTGTGCTTGTTTTGCATACCATAGCACTTTTCTTTGTTCATAGAATAAGTGTTAGTGACCAGTAGGTCGTAAATAACCATATGTTGAACTGTGGTGGGGAGGTTACGAACATGATTTGCAATCCTGCATATCACATTTGAAACAGCTGCGGTGGTTTGAAAGCTGGTTTTCATATGGTAGCATGAGGCCGGGCCGGTTGTTTAGACAGCAATGGCAAACTAAGTGTCATCTTGCCAAGAAATCACAAACAGCCAAAAATAATGCTGGGGTTGACTGTGACGTCCAGTAAAGAATACGCAACTGACTTTTAACTTAACATACATTGTTGGTGCATTAGTGCCTTCCTCCATGTTTGGCATAGTTACTTCAGAGGGGCATATGTCCACAACCATCTCATGCCAGGGCCTCATATCCTTTGTAGTTCCTTCATCTCTCTCCCATTTTACCTATCTCTGTCTCCAACCCCTTTCTCCATGTGTTTTATAGAGTGCAGTATTTGTGAACTCCAGAGGAAGGATTGTCTAGTTAACAGATTTTCTCACAGTGACTGCATCACCATCTTTTCCCGTCTTCCAGATTCTATAGAATTTATTGTTCTCTCCACGAGCTCCTCATTGGTGATTGTGTCATTGAGTTTAGTCCCTGTCTATGCAGGCACCTAAATAAATCTTTGTAATTTGTTGGCAATTGTTTTCTTTGTTCTCCATGTTCTGATTTGGATCTTATAGCTAAGGTTTTAATTGAAATTGCATAGCCATTCCACCGCCAGTCTGCCTTGATTGTCTCAAGTCTCATGCTTGGTGGGTTACAGTATTATTATTCTATGCTTCTCGTAAGGGCTGTGGTAACATTAGGGTAATTATACACTGTGCTTGGCAATAATGATTAAAATTCACTACAGTTTTGTACTCAAGATGTCCAATTTTAACATGGGAAGAGAATAACCAGAGGTGAGACAAATTGGAGCATACTGTGACAGCTGAACAGATTTGTAGAAAGAGAGATAGGTAAGACAGCAGGAGAAGATTCTTGACAGTCTTGTGTCATGGCACGGAAAGGCATCAGTGCAGATTGAAACATGCTGTTGAAAAACGCATGATGTGATGAAGCAAAATTGTTCATGAAAATCTGCATGTCATTGATGATGATGCTGATGTAGAACTTGGCTGACACATGTTTGTTATTTCCAGCCTCATATAACAATGCTAACTACAGTACAGTATTTATTTCATTAGTATTTATTCCTGCCAGCCCAGTGGTCATGTGTTTGAATTCTCCTCAGAGCGGGAATTTTTTCATTTACCTGGGCTTCCAGGTCAATCCAGGCAAGGCCAACCCCAGTTTAAATTGGGTACGAGGAAATTTCATGGGAAGTAAAGGCAGTCAGTTATTGACCACACCACCAATCGAGTGTCGAGTGGTCTGAAATTATTTGGCTAGCACAGTATACCAAATACATCTTTTGGAATGAAAACGAGTCCTTTGCTTTTAACTTTGCTGGCTTATTCCATTACTTATTCATATGCCACTGAGTTTTTTCTGTATTTTAGTGGCAATAGGTTTGGTGGCAGACGACCAGGCAACCGTTGGCAGTCTGATGCTCCAGTCGAGCTAGATGAACCAAATTTAGATGAATCCTTGGTAGTTTTGGATCACTTTAACTCAGACTTGCATCTGGTCATTGACAAAGATGGGTATGTTATTTTTGATTTGTTGGAAGCTGTTTATTGTTTTATAAGAATGTTGTTTAAAGACCATGGGTTATTAAATAATCTGGCCTGTTTTGAAGAAATGAGATGTATATGCTTGTCCATAGTAGCAATGTACACATTCTTGTCTATGGACCACACTTTTATGGTGGAGAAAATAGCCATCAAATCTGCTGTTTTCTGATTAGTTGCCATGAAATGATTATTCGTCTTAAGTGACTTCCTGTATCAGCCGTGAGCTTATATGTCGAAATGTTGTCTCAATTAAAATATCAATACAGTAGTTTTCCTTAAGCAACATGCTTTAATTTTATTTATAATACAACATTTCTGCTACCATCTTCACAACTTTTAGATCATAACTGACTCACCCCTACTTCCCATTTACTGCCATCCATTTTTGTGCTTAAAATTCACATAGAGGTGTTTATGGCTACAATATCTCTGTCGGGTTGACCCAGCATAATAAAATTGGTACTGAAAACTTTTCTGGGAAGCACTGTAACCAGCATGACACCAAGTCATCTATTGCGTTTAGTTTGGTCAAGAAAATTGAACCAACACCATATTCCTAATATGGTCATGGACATAAGGTCCTTTAGCTTTTTGAAATGCATAAGGCAGATGTGGTGAAGGCCCTCTGGGAGCATATGAACAATGTAGAACAAATAGACTGTCATGGTCTAGAGAGAATGCAGCAGCAAGTGGTGGTCGGAGGATCTGGTCGGCATCCGTCACTCAGAGGTAAAGCAAGAGACATATAATCAGATTGCAATGGGCACCATTAGTATTGGAACTCTTCGCTGGCTGTTGAAGATAAGAGCTGAGCGCACATGGGAATGCCTTGAGTGCAGTGATGTTGGTTCTTGACTCAACTCAACTTTTTGAAGTGCTTAAAAGCTGTAGGTGAGAAAAGAAACATGAGCTATGAAAGTTTTGATGGAAGTGACTGATAATCTATCAGTGAACGTATTTGGAAGATGTGCAGAAAGCATTGGGCTATCTGTATGTATTTATGCAAATGCAGACACAGATATATATATATATTGGTGTTTTTATTTGTGAGAGGGAGAGATTATTGTCCATTATTGATAAAATATGCTGCAATCTGTATGCTAGTGTGATATGTTATAGTGTATTTTCTGTGTTTTACACTAGGTATGGTGGATCAGTGCTTAATGACCCACCTGGGTTTTGCTTTACATGGGCTGGAGCACGGGCTACGTATGGCGTGTGCCGGGGTAAGGTAAGTCATGAGGAATCTGTTCGGTGTTCTTAGACATGGAGTGTATTAACCCTTTACAGGGCAGACGCTTGTCCATTTTCTAGCCCTGAACGGGCAAGATTTTTTCAGGTTCGGTAAAATTTCAGGTCGCGGTAGTAAAAACATCACAAATAAGGTGTTAGTCAACCGATTTTAGTTAAATAAACAACACAAGGAAGGGAAACGTGATTGTTGTCGGTAATCCATATATGAACACAAATATTTACGAAATACGGCATGTTGCTTGTGATTTTCCGTCATCTATACGGCAATTTACAAACACATTTTCAGAATCATAATCACTTTCTGTAAAGTCCGACTCAGACTGCTAATGCAAAGTAACGCTTTGCACTGATATCTAGCTCCGATTAATAGTCAACTTCGTGCCCTTTAATGTCGTTTAAAATGAACCTAGCGAAATCTCGGCTATCACTTGAAGAATCGCCGAAATTCATTTTGAAAAACAGCGTAAAAATCCCGAAAACTATCAAAAATTGTCCTTAAAAGTCCGTTCACATTCATACTATCGCGTTTACAAATGGCGGCCACGTTGTCAAGCTGTCGGCGAAAGTAGTCGTCGGAAGTGTCGGAAAGCCAAGAGATCGCGATTTTACAATGCATAATAGTATCGGCTGGGATCGGACGCTAAGCGCGTTTTATGGCATCGGCCGGAATCGGACGCTATGCCTTGTAAAGGGTTAAGGGTAATAGGCGACTTTTGGGTTTGTGTGTGTGTGTGGATATAATGTACTTTTGTATGGATGTGAAGTGTAGACAATGAACAGACAAGCTGATAACACCTAATGACAGGGAAAATGCAAAGAATACCATATTTTTATATATGTGTCTTGACATGGGTACAATAATTCACGAGAGACTGTTTTGGTGATTTAACAATTTTTATGTTGTTCTAGATATTAAAGTGTAGAATTATGATACAATGCATTGAAATGATCCACAGTTGGTGTATGACGTTATATTTTTATAAAATAACAGACCCAAAGCTACCGCAATAATTGATTTGGTGGCCTCATAAAAACTAGTTGCTAAATAGATCACATTACAAAAGCTATTTAAGACTTGGCATAGGCTCTGTAAAAGAAAACTAGGTACCACCATTAACTTTATATTCATGGAGCCTAAATAAGCAATGATGATGACAATAAAAACATAAGATTCAAGGAATGAAATATTGTAAAGTAATAAAAAAAGATGGTATGCACACTAGAGGCGTTAATAGCAAACGCCACTGGTAATGTCGTGAGCACTATCACTTGTCAGATATAGAGACATCTGCTGCCAATTTCTCCTTGCTCTCAGGCCTACATAATGTGATGGCACTATCACATCACAGTCCCATCTGTAGTAGGAAACTGCTTTGGGACAATTTTATTTTTTTTAAATTAAAAGATGGCTTCCATGTCGGATACTGTTGTTGGGGTGTGAAGCGTTAGACCTTCACATATTCTAGGCCATGGCTAATGTGGTGGTCAGTTCTCTTTCTTGCCACCTTTCTTTCCCAGACAATTCCCAGACATTTATGAAAATATCTGGTACCCATTTTATGAAGCTGGATTGACCCCTGAACTGTTTAGGTCAGAAAAAAGTAATCTATCGCTGGTGGGGATTAAACCCGGAGCACCATCTTGGCAGGCAAAGAAGCGCCTGTGGACTAGAGGAAAACTATTGTATTGTTTGAAGCTACAATGGAGAACTATCACAAGTCTTGAATTTACTACTGCCCTTTTGTTCCGTGTCAGGTAAAGAAGGCATGTGGTGACAAGCTGTTGATTTCTCCTTTTTCTGGGAAGTTTGCCCTGTCAGCAAATGCCTGAAGAAGTTAAATGTGTCGGCCGCAAGGCGCAAATGTCACAAATGGTAATGTGTAAACAGGCACAACGCAATTATCTCCAAAACAAATATTCCTGTCGAATGAAGATTTTTTTTCTTTTTGAAGTTAGGATGTTTCTGATATTGCCAAACACTGGACTTTCAATTAAATGATGGTCAGTAGTCTCATATTGTTTACATGCATTGATGTTACCCTGGATTGTGTTATGATTGAATTATGTTTGGGTCTTTGCTTAATATGTTTTAAGTTTGTAGCATATACCTGTTGATCATTCTGCCATGAGGATGTTCTTCTATGCAGGTATTCTATGAAGTGCACATTGTAGAACACTTACCAGTTGATTTCGGCGATGACCACAATGAAACTGACCCCCACGTTGTTCGTCTTGGATGGTCTATGGACAGCTCCTCATTCCAGCTAGGTGAGCTTGTAGTCTGTATGTACTCTTATATTTAGCTGCTGATTCAAATATTTCACTTGACATCTCATCACTGTGTACCATATGCTGCTTGTCATCAACTTTGAAGGCTGCCATTTGTAGATTGCGAATAGGAGCCAACAACAGCTTTACACATGGTCTATATCCTATATCACAAGTTCTTCTTCTTCTGCGTTCATCCGGAGCTATTTTTTTTCGGATGTGATTGCGTTGTGCCTGTTTACAGCAGAGCTGCGTTCTTGCGCCGTTAGGCAGACACATCCGACTTCTGCGGGCATTTGTTGACCGGGTTAACCTTCCCGGGGATATCACAAGTTCAAGATAGGTTCTCTAATCTGTTTATGTGTGCGTGACAGTTGTCCCATAATGGCCAGGCATGCCCATCTACAATAATGAATATAAACATGGGCATCAACCAACTTCATTCCATCCAAAAATGTTGCAAGTTCATGAACCTGAAGCTGACTACCACTTTTAGTAGTGTTAACATGGCGGAAGCCTGAGCACAAAGTTGTAAAGAATACACACACTTCGCACGGTATTAAAATTAGGCATTTATTTGTTTTTGTAATGTGTTTCAATCAGCATAGTAGTGTGCAACAGGGTATATTTTTAATGACTGTGCAGTGTTTGAAAATATTGCCGGTCCAAGTTTTGTATTTACCTATTATGTTGCATGAACTTTACAGAGGGTGAATAATGTTTGCGAAGAGAAAAAAAAAGGTTTGCCAAAAATTTGCATTTTACATCAGCTCAACAATCTGCCATGGAATCACCATATGAACATGTATGAAGACATAGTAGCATACTGGCCTGTTACTGACTTGTCACAGTTTATTTGTGGTTCAGTCTTCAGCATTGGCAGGATTTTGTCTGTGACTAGTATGGTTCTGAGACTTTTAAAATAGCTACCAGAGATTTTCATGAGACCAGTTTGGTTCTCAGGTCAGCAGAGACTTGTGAAATACAAGGGGCTTCTCATAAGTCTTTAGCCTGACCATGAAGGAGTAGGCGGAGAACATTGAAATTTGGCACAGTGCTTATTCCTTTTCATTGTAGCCACCACCTGAATTTGTGCATTTTTGCCATCTCTTCAGAATAAAGCAACCTATTTTTCGAACTAAACCAGTTATCACAAGCCAGTATGACATCTTCGTCACTGTCAAAACGATTTCCTTTCAGCTGTTTTTTATGATTTGGGAAAAGAAAAAAGTCTGATGGAGCCAAATCTGGAGAATATGGTGGGTGTGGAAGAATTTCAATATTCAAATCGTTGGCAGTTTGCAGCACAAGCCGTGCTTTATGGGAGGGCACGTTGTCTTGAAGCAGGTAGAATTTGCGTACGCGCTATCCCTCGTTTTCTGGTCACAGCCTTTCTTAGTTTGATAAGGAGATCTGCATAGTACTGCCCATTAACCGTGTTGCCGTGAAGCATGTAATCTTTCAATATGACACCTTTGACGTCCCAAAAAACAGTCAGCATAACTTTTCTTGCAGATTTTTGTGCTCTTGGCTTGACGTGTTGGCGAGCCCGGGGTTTTCCACTGCATGCTGGCAATTTGGGATTCTGGGTATTAATGGTGAATCAAAGTCTCATCTACCATCACCATGGTCGTCAACATGTTTTTCGACCGCCACATGTTCAACAACTGGCCAAGCAATCAACCCGTTTTTGTTTCTGTTCACATGTCAGCAGGCCCGGGACCCGGTGGGCACACACTTTTCTCGTGTTCAGTCTGTTGTGTAAAATTCTAAAAACTGTACTCTTACTCAGTTTTGCTGAACCTGATATCTCTGCAATTGTCATTTTCCTATCCTGGTCTATGATTTTCTTCACTTTTGCAGCATTTGCATCATTGCACTCTGAGGACGGTCGTCCTGATCTTGGCAGATCAGCAACTTGGGAACGGCCACACTTAAAACTGCAAACACCTATTTTTTTTACAGAAGCATACGAAGGACAGACTTCCTTAAACACTGGCTCTATCTCCCTTTCTATTTATGTAGGTTTTTTTCCCCTGTAATATCAAGAATTTTATCACAGTCCTAACGTCTGATTTCTCCATTGTTCTGACAAACCGTTGGATGTGCAGATCTGGTCAGTAGGGTGTGTTGTGCCATGCACCATATCGGAAAAACCAGTTGAGGAGGGAAATTCATAATTCATATGTCCATTACAAATTGAATGAGCTATACATGTGCTAAATTTCAGTTTTCTCCGCCTACTCCTTCATGGTCAGGCTAAAGACTTATGAGAAGCCCCTTGTAGCTACCAGAGATGTTTCTGTGAAAAATATTGTCATGGGCTAAAAGCGCCACATATCTAAACAGCTAAGTTACATTAAGAGTGATACAGCATTAGCTTTATTGTTTGGTACAGAAACATGGGCAATGATTAAACAATGCCAGGGTGAAACTGAATCTTTCAAAGCTGGTTTGTATAGATTAATAGGAAGAATATGGTAGGAGAAGAAAAGAAACTGAGCTTGAAGAACACATTATTGAATGAGATCAAGGTCAGACAATTAAAGCACTTCAGCCATGTAAAGAGAGACAGCTTCATGTTAAAGTTGAACAGTTAAAGTTAAAAGTGGTGGGGGAGTGCAAGAGGAAGACAACATTACTTGTGGGTTGACATTGAGACAAGGACTGGGAGAAGACCAAGTGAGTGGACCATGGAGACTCAGAATAGAGGGTGTTGGAGATATTATATCTGACCATCAAAGTGCAGGGATGGAACCTGGTAATGTATTTAACTTTTCATGCGCCTACTGCAGTATACAGTATGGGATTCTCTTAACCTTACACACACACACTTGCACACAACCATTATTATATTAATTGTCAGTGACATTTTGAATGTGCATGAGTTCAAGAATCAACATCACTACACTCTGAACATTCCCACAAGTGCTTCGTCTCATTCTTCAGTAGCCAATGAAGAGTTCCCATGCTGAGGTAACCAGTGGCAGCTTAATTAAATGTCCACTGGTAGTTTCCCCTATACATTGAGTGGCATCCAGACACAGCTCACTGCCCGCTGAATTAGCCTCTCATGGTGATGAATCCTCTGCCTGTTTTACTGTACTTTATACTTGCTCCCAAGAGCCTTCAAGGCATCAACTTTGACATCAAATATCTAGCCCCCTCAAGTGGCAGCACCAGACTTGCACACCCTCTGGTTTCTTAGCATGAAGAGAGGAAGGCTAGCTCTGCCACTTTGCATTGGATTTGGAGAAAAGTCTCTAGATCTGTCTATGAGCCTGTTCATTTCCTTGTACAGTTGCATGTCCTGTGCATGCTCAATTCAGATAGGTAGAGTTATATTTGTTGAAATAAAATATACGGGATGCCTGATGGCAGGGGACACTGGTAATAGGGAAAGCTAATCCACACGCAAAAATTGGTCCAGTGTACTTGAAGTAGTAGCACGTGTATAGACTACTTAAGTTCAAAGCGAGCAAATGCACACAACATACAAACATGGGCAATTTTAATTGAGGCACTGATGATAGCAATTCTGTTGCATCTCTTTTTCTTTTTTTTTCACAGGGGAGGAGGCTTGGTCATATGGTTATGGTGGTACTGGCAAGTTCTCAACAAATAACCGCTTCACCGACTATGGTGGCCGCTTTGGAGAAGGTGATGTGATTGGTGCCATGCTGGATCTCGACTCTCGCCCGGCAACTATTTCATACATGAAGAATGGCAAATGGCTTGGAGTTGCAACACCATTGCATGGGGTGCCAGTGGGTAACAAAGAGAAGGCACTTTTCCCCCATATTCTGTCTAAGAATTGCAGGTAACGTCATATTCTTTTACCTTTTTCAGTTGTTAATTATGGCCGTTATATCATCTCAACTAAAGTTTGATTTGACTTTATTATATATTTTAACTTTATTCGTAGACTTCCTGGCTTATTGTTGGTCATGCTCTCATAAAAATTTAACATCAAATTAACCTGTCATTCAGTCATGGAAATTAGATGATTGAATCATTAACACGCAGTGTAAGCTTTCCAGCAAAGAAGTTTTTGAGGGCAAGAGATCTACTTAATATGCTAATTGGTCTCTTAAATTATAACTAGCAATAAGTTGGATCTGAAGGTTATAGGTTTTTAAACAATATTTTAATAATGAAATGGCAGATGTACATGTTGACTATTGGTCAGCTTTGTGTGCTCCAGTTTTCTTTTTATAACTTACTAACTGGTGCAGATCATGATCAGTCCTCACTATCTGGTTCTGTTTATCAGTTCATACGCTGATAATCTGTGGTTGGTTGGTGAATCCCCTTGAAAACTGATTGGTGTTCAGGTTGTCAGAGCGCTGAAAAGGACTTCCGTCTGTCGGAGGAGTGAGGTTGGCGTAGAGACTTCTCTTCCAGCCCGGGGCCAAAGTAGCAAGACTGGCGCTGGAATTTTACATCTGCGGAGAGGCATGTTACAATGTCATGATTCAGCACAGCATATATGGGCCAGCTGGGATTAGGCTTGGGATGGTCATGTTTCATCCACAGGCTTTAGGTATTTTATTATCTGCAGTAGTACCAGAGGCTGTTTTGAAGAACTTCTCTTTCACTATGTATTTGAATCACTCCCTAGTGATGGTTTGTTATATCTGAACTTGTGTTAATTGCCTTATGAACATGCTTGTCATTGATGTTTCACCATCATGGTTCGGTAGATCTCAACTAACATAAACAGTGATATCAAACTTTATGCAGCCAGATAGAGTTAAAAATTAGCCATAACTCATTTAAATGATTTAAGTTTCACAAGAAAATGTGTTGAGAATTGACAAACTACAGCTGAAATTATACACATACCTCTGGTTGGACAATTAAATAAATGTTCTGCCACCACTTTATTTTTGATCTGGCAGTTATAAGTTAATACAGAAAAATATGAAACATTCTTCTTCTTCGTACAACTTCAGACATCACCCTGAATATATTTAAAGAAAAATGCAGCCTGCTTGAGGTTGTTGGCATCTCCATAGTTTGTCCTCAAATGGAGCGGGTGTGGGCCAAAGTGATTTTCACTGTTCAGCGTGTCAATATAATTTAATATTATAAATATAATTCAGTGTTATTGTGTAGAAACATATATTGGAAAATGGGGTCTATTTAGTCTTGATGTACTAAAATCAGATTTGATCAATAAACATTGGGATGAAATGTCTGTGATTATGCAGACTTGCTTCGCTGGCTTCAGAAACATGAAACAAGCTGCAGTATGTGTGTTACCTGATGAGCTAATCTATCAGTCAGTCAGGTGCCATCTCCACAATGAAGGTTGGCTGCAATGGATCTCCAACACTGCCTCTCGCCCTGACTGTACATTCTGTCAGATTGATGTTTGCCTATCTCTTGATGTTATCTTCCCACTTGTATCGTTGTCTACTTCATGCTCGCTTGCCCTCAACTTACCCTCCAGTATGGTTTTATGAGTATTATGTCTTTTAACGTGGCCAATATATTTAACTTGCCTCTTTTTTATTTCTTTCATCAACTCTTTTCATTCCCAGTTTTTCTAGAACCTCTGTATTTGATTGTTTTTGTTTCCATGAAATACGACATATTCTTCTGTATATCCACATCTCCGGGGCCTCTATTCGACTTTCTAGCTAATAGGCGATGAGCTACTTACTAGGAATTTAAAATGTATAATGCTTGTTATAATTACATCCTAGCTGAGCAGGTTGGCTATTCCATTGTTATGTTAGGTTATTTAGTCCAAAGATTGTTGTGAAGTTTTTGTAAACGTGTTGATCCACCTAAATGTAGCTTTCATCATCATGTGCCATGCCGATAAGCATAGGCGGTCATACTTCACCATCTTACACGATCACCAGAGTCATGGATCAGCTCTGTATTCTTGTCTCGACCATGCCATGTGGTAAGCTATCCAGATATTCTACTTCTCTGTCTTCTTTTCCCATAAATGTAGCTTTATGACTGCCTAAAACCTTATTCTTGGGAAATTAATACTGATTTCCACATCCTCACAGGGAATTTACATGCTTTTAATGTTTTGTTGTGAGTAGATATTTAATTATCGGAAATTTTCCATGGCATCTTCAGTTACGGCCTACTACTCTTTATGATTTTCAGCTGTCAAGGGATATTTAGAATTTACAGTGTGCACATGGAAACTCTTTTTTCTTTGTCCTTACGAGGGAAAGCTACACATTCAGTTTACTACCTTGGAATCAGGGGGACGTATTACTTATTGGCATTCCTTATTTTTGAAAAATGTGTCTACATCTGGATTCGGACCTCGAATATTTTGTGAATGCTGTATCACCAAGTCCCATTACCCTTCTTTTCCTATATATGTTTGTGTATATGTGTGTCAATGTGGGCACACTCAAGTACATGGAACAATTACAGAACTTTAATATTGTCAAAAACATTACACATCATTTGTCATCCAGGCTTAAAACTAACATCAGACTTCCATGGCAAGCTACCACACTATAGCCTGATTGAAATGGCTGACATGATTAGCTCTTCGCAGAATTGTTATTTATTTGGCTTAGAAGATGAGAATTTTCTTCTTTGATCAAATATGTGTCACTAAATGAATCTTTGAAATATTCAAGCTGATGCAGCTTACACTACTGTAATCTTACTGATTATACAAATTGCAGAGATGCCTGATTCATACCATCACAGGCCATGGTTATCTTAAAACAATGCTGTGGGTCAGTAGGAGTTAAAGTTATAACTGCCAAGGACTGAACAAGTACAGTAGCAACTATAGAAGAAATGCTTAAAAGACCACAGTATGGTTAACTCATTTACTACCATGGGCCAATGGCAGCACCATACATTGTGTCGTTGGAAAAATAAATTTAAATAAGCTGTAAACTATTAATTTTGCACACACACAAAATCACATGGACAATATGTGTTGAAAATCCACCAAACTTCATCCAAAATTATACACACTTCTGGTTGAAAAATGGAACTAAAATAATTCCATCACATGTTTTTAATCCATTAAGTGGACTTACAGAAAGGTGACTACTGATATATATATATACACTTGCTGATAGTATGTGTAGTGCAAAGGGTACAACAAATGCTTTCTTATAGTGCGTTTAACAGCAAGTGTTTCTACAAATGCTTTCTGATGTGAGTTCATGCAAATGTTTCTACAGAAGGTATACTTGCCTATAGTGAGTTCGCAATAACGATTTCTACAAATACTTTCGTGTTGTGAGTTTTCATGAAGAGCTTCTACACATACATGCACAAGTAGTGAGTTTACAACGGTTTCCTCAGATATGTATACATAACAGTAGTGAGTTGCTACACATACGCACACAGTTAATGAGTTTACAGTGAGTAGTTTCTACACGTACACATGCTGCTAATCAGTTTACAGCAATAATTTCTGCACATATGTTGATAGTGAGTTTACTACATCTGAGGATTTCATCAGATACACTTGCTCATTGTGGTGTAAACAGGTTTCCTTGGATAGGATATGTTTGAGAGTTTTCTGTGGATAGTTTTTACAGACAGATATATAAACTGAACTGAGTTTACAGAGTTGAGCTGAGCTAAGAACCGACATCACTGCACTCGGGATATTCCCGTATACGCTCTGTCCCCTCGATCAACAGCCAGTGAAGAATCTTAGACTACTAATCACTCCCACCGCTATCTGATTGAAAGTTCTCCTGGTCTTTACTCTGTTTTTGTGATTCTTCCAGAACCTGCGCTGATCCCCTGCAATATCATTGTTTCCACATACAGGTTCTCAGTCTATTCCCCACCTTCTCCACCTGGTCCCACAGGTGCACGACCACCTCCCCCTTGTCCATAATTAATCTACCACCAAGAGGTGCATTCCCTGCCAGCCTATCAGCCTGTTAATTCTCCCGCATGGCCTGAGCAAAAAATCCATACAATTCTCACAAAATGTGACCTCTGAAGTGAGGATAGCTATTCCATACAAAATATTCTTTTCTGCACCTTACTAAGCATACTCCTCGAGTCCGCAATGAATGCACTGTGTGTTGCAGTGATCTCCTCTAACCAACGGAAAGTCGCTGTTACTGCTGCCACCTCCATTCTCATGCTGGAGGTCGTAGTAGTGAGTTTACAGCAGAAAGTTATTACAGGTATACACACATGCTGATAGCGAGCTTACATGAAAGGTTAAACAGATATATACAAGAAATATGACGGCACGTGCTACATGGTGGTGGTGGTGATAGTAATATACTGATAGTAAGCCTGCAGCAATAGTTTTTACAGATAAACATTGACAGCTAAACAACTGCAACAGTTTTCTACAAATATATAAATTGGTGAAGTTTATATTTTCTTGATATAAATGCTGGTGCTGATTTTCAACAATGGTTTATTTATATGAACTTAATGGCTGAATTTAATATCATCAGGGTGTCTACTGATACCATGCTGTTTCTGAATTTACAGCAGAGGTGTCTACAAGTACATAAACTGCATTCACAATATATATATATTAATAAATGATTGCTGCACCAAAGGTTTCTGCAGGTACCACTGCTGTAACTGTTACATCAATCATTTCTGCACGCATACACATTTATTTACTGGAAACATGCCTACAGGTAGATGTTCTGTTACTGTGCTTACAACAGTATGATTACAGACTTGTTCTATGTGAGCTTACATTAAAGATTTCTACAGACATGACTACAGATATGCAGGCTGTTGCTGTGTTACAGCTTGGTATATCTACAGATAAACTTACAGTATCGGAGCTCTCTGCAATATTTCTACAGATGTCTTTATTATCACTGAATTTACAGCGCAGTCTATATATATACATAGGTGAATATTCAGCTGTTTCTGAATCGTGGAGGAGAATATAATGTCATACTGAGTATAAAACATACTGGATGTAGTGTTTAATACCTGTCTTACTGGCCCAGTTATATTACGTGTGTATAGCTTGGTTACTATATCTGCCACAGACAAATGCAGGTGATCATATTTCAATTATAAATCAGCAGTGGATCTAACTAGTTTAAACACTAAAATAATATGCAACCCAGCTAATGTGTGTTTTGGATACATACTATGTGTGTATGTATAAAATATAAATATATACATACACGCGCGCACACACACACACACATATCAAACTATTCACCTTAATATGGCTATCACAGTTTCAAATAGTACTTAAGTTCAAGAAATACCAGTCATAAATAACCAACTGATCTTCTAAACAAGGATTTTCATCGTATAGAGCTGCATTAAACAACTTGAAATATTTATTCTAAATAATGCCAATTAAGAAGCTATGACAGCTCAGTGGCTAACACGCTTGCCTTGTGGTCATGTGTTTGAATCCCTTTGAGGTGGGAATGTTAACAATGGACCTGGGCTTCCAGATCAGCCCAGCCTGCAGTAGTAAGTAAACCAGTAAAAACATGGAGATCAGTATCAGGTCGGTCACCTGTGCTTCACAGGACAATTCCTAATGCCCATTTTAGGCTGGGTTGATCTGGGCGCCCAGGTGAGTTGTTAACATCTGCCTTGATGCAAATATGAAGCCATGACCAACTGACCAGCAGGCAAGTGTGCTAGCCACTGCGCTACCTGTGCACTCTCAGCCTAAATGGAGGCCAGGAAATGTTGTGGGAAGCAGAGCAGTCAGTGAGATGTTGACCACATCACCCAGAGAGTGTTGATGGGTCTATAAACAAGTGGGGCTAGCACCATAAACCCAGTATGCTTCAAGGTATGGTAAAGGGCCCTATTCTTATCATTTACTCAGTGCCAATTAGCGGGCATTCAACTGTTCCTGGGTGGCTCTTCTAAATTATTTATATTGTGCTTGTATTTTATACAAGCATACATCTGGTTGAACTGTAAGATTACCTCTATTTTATACAAGCAAGCGTGCGTACATACATACAATTTAAATTTTTTTTCTTTATTTTAAATTTCCATATTCTTTTTCTGTTTAAAATATCTTTTTTCAGTTACAATCAATGTTGATGCTTTGACCTTAATTTTGAAGAATTAATTGCTCTTTGCATCCAACATTGCACTTAAAATAAATAATCAGGCTTGTAATTATATTGTTAAAATTAGTTGCATGTCCTTCACAGGACGTAGCAGTCAACCCCAGCATTTTGGCTGTTCGTGATCCCTGGGCAAATTTTACGTTCATTAGTTTGCCACTGCTTTCTGAACAACCGGCACCTATACATTTTTCGAAAAAACCAGCACCGCTGTGTTTCAAACCCGGGTATATGGGGTTACGAATCGCGCCTGTAACCTCTTCGCCTCGGGGTCTGCTTCTTTTAATTAATGAACCTGCAGGAGCAGCAAAGCACAGTCTGTAATTATATATTGTGGACCAATTCATCTAAAGTACAGGACTATAATTAGTTATTCAGACTCAGTAGGACTACAGTTAGTTATGCCCACTCATCAGTCTGGCATACCTGTGCAATGCTAGTCTGGATGAAATACGCCCTCGGTACAGATTACCAGTGTGAAAAATTGTACCAGAGACTGCACTTTTTAGTTGATTAGGCATTTCAGAACATCATGAAGAAATTGAAAAGCAAGCATCAATGATGGTTTTACTTCAGACTCCTTTCGCACACACGTTTTAATATTAAGAGATTTCTACTTCTACTAAAGCCACATAAATATAACGTATGCAGAATAAATATAATTAAATATTACTACATGGCGTGGGTTCAAAAGACGGGCGCCCAAATGCTGCCAGATCGTTGATAATAACAAAATATTGTGTACCTCAGTAGAAATAATAAGACTTATGTTCACTGTATGTTAAATATGTGGTTAATCTTGACAGTTATGAAAATCAAGGACATAATTACGTGGGCTATTCCAAAATCAACCGCTGATTGGCTGGTAAAAATTTAAACAAATTGACAGTAACATCTGAATATATACAAAAGTTACACACATCACTGCATTACTTTTCCACATAGTCACCACATAAATTCAGACACTTGTCGTACCATGGCACAAGTTTTCGTAACCTCTCATCAAGGAATGGCGCCACCAGGGTATTTAGCTAGTTGTTGACTCCATCCATGAGCTCCTCAGCAGTGTCAAAGCGCTGGATAGCCAGCCAGACCTTCATCTTGCCTTAGATATGATAATCACTTGGTGCCAAGTCCGGGCTGTAAGGGCAGTGGTTGAAAATGTCCCACTTAAACTGCTCAAGTAAAGCCTTTGCACGAGCAGCAGTGTGGGGCCGCTTGTCATGCAGGATAATGACGCCACTGGTGAGCATTCAGCCCATTTTATTCTGGATTGACCGAAGAAGCTTCTTCAGTGTTTCACAATAAGCTTCTGACGTTATCGTGGTCCCTAGTGTCATGAATTCCGTCAACAAAATGACCTTGCGGTCCCAGAACTGTAACCATCTGTCACACATGAATGCCATCCTTGTCCGCCCTCATCATGCACATCTTTACGTCCATCTCTGATTTTCCAGCAACAAAATCCCCACAGAATTGTCACTCATAATGCTATCATCGTACACATAACACAATCAACGACGAATCTCGGCCACATTTTGACCTTCTGCTTTGGAGGAACCGAATCACACTACAAATCTCACAGCTGGCGAGAAAGGCAATAACAGTGTCCATGTTTATTCGTTTGCGATTTGTGAACCACTAAACAAATATGACTGTGGGTTGATGTGTAGTGAGCTAAAAGACTACTGAATGCTGCAAGCAATGGACGGTGTCGCTATGGCAACTGGTTTATTTTTACCAGCCATTCGGAGGTTGAATTTGGAATAGCCCTCGTTTGTGTGCATGTTCTTCTGTGTGCGTATGTTTTTGTCTGAAACTGGGATCACTCTACTAGTTGCAACAGTTTTGCGGTTCTGTATATAAATGTGTATACTCATACACATTATATATGTGTGTGTGTGTGTGCCTGCCTGCCTACCCATACATACACACACTCATGCTTCTTTTATTAATTCATAAATGCATACAGACACATACTCACATATGATACATTGGAAGCCAGTGTACATGTCCTCTGAGAGATGAGAGGATCAGCAAAGTGTTGAGGTCTTCGGGAAGGAGATACCATTTCATGTTAACCGTTAGGTTTAGTGTAATGTGCCTTTGCTCGGCAGTTTAAAAAGTTCTTAATTAATTTAAAGTTATCTTAGAAAGACATGTCGTCTTCACATGTCTTCAAGCAATCATTTCAGTCTTACTATGGAAACAAATGAGAGCTGTCTAATCATCAATTAAAAGATGTGACTGTGGAAGTGGCGGGGGGTGTACTGGGGAAACGAAGAAGAGACCACAAATTGGATTTAAGAGGTGATAGATAATTTACATGTGAAAGCAACAGAGGCAGGTCATCTGGCTTATAATAGAAACAAATCGCAAAAGACTTATGGGGGGTGGGGGTTTCTGCAAAAGCCACAAGATGATGATGACACATTATTTACAAACATTAATATGTAAAATGTGTAATCTGAATGTGATGTCTTGTCTTGATTTGCTTCTGTTATGTTAGTGAACCTGCAGGAGCAGCAAAGCACGGGGAATTACCAAGGAGTTATGTGTGTATGTGTGTGTGGTTTTTTTTGCATTGAAACTTGCCAACACCATATTCTTCTGTATTTTAAAATTCTTTGTCCTATTTTCTCAGTCCACTTGAAAAGAGGATTGGGTGTAAGTGACTTTGTCAGCCGTATTACAGAATGTTTCATAATGTCGCCATGTGCTTCTCTTATCTGATCACATGTAGATTCAAGGTAAACTTTGGCCAGATGGATGCGTGGTACCCACCCCCTATGGGTTTCAGATACATCGGGCTCCTGCCGTTGACGGAGAGAGTACGGGGCATGACCCCTCCTGCAAGAAAATCTGATTGTGAGGTAAATCTAAAGGAACCAAAATTGGGCAAAAAAAAACTGGAAGAAAAAACAATTATGCAATAGATCTCTTAATAAATGTGGTTGTCAGTTTGGTTAATATAATAGCACTTTGTAAAAACCCGTGGATTAAATTAACATGAAGAAGAACCTAACTGGCAGCTAATCCACCTACTGCCATAAAATTCCTGGTTCAGTCTCCTGAGACACATCTTACTGACTTGGGTCTAACAAGTTAAAGCAGTGTATGTTGTGCCAGTAAGAAAAGCCCTCAGGATACCAATAAATCTAAGGGTAGAAGAGGATGGACTGAGAAATACAGATATTTCATGAAGAGGTAACTGTATACTGGCTTCATGAATGTCTTCAGATGTAAATTTATCTGTGAATTACTTAGAATTTCATTTTGTAAGGAAACAGTGATGTGGTCGGTTTTGAATCCACTGGAAGACCGTTTTAATTCCTTAAGTTCAAATAGACCGATGTTTAGGTCGTCTATGTCCAGAAAGGGGCTTGCATCCTTAGAGTGAGAACAGCGTGGAAACTTTTCTCCCACCTGGTACCAAAGTACTACCTCTATGGGAACACTGTTTCCATGGAGACTGGAAGCGCATGCAAGGCCAGTAATGGAATTTCACATCTGCATAGAGGCATATTAGGATGCCGCCAGGTTATGATTCAACACAGCATATACTGGCTTGGATTTGGGATTAGGCCTGGGCTGACTGGCTGAGATTAGTCCTAGATTGACTGGCTTGGATTAGGTGTAGAGTGCCAATGTTTCCTCCATGGGTTTTACATACTTCCATTGTCAAATGGCTCCAACACACAACCATAGAAGCAAAATGCTGTCTTTTAAGATGGCATTTTTAAAAGAATTTGAGGACTAATTATATGGTTAAAGTAGTTTGAAATGGAACTTTGAACTTAAGTTTTTATTCCGTGTTTGCCACTGACAGCATATATTTATGAGTGCATACCATGGAAACCAAAATTAAGTTTGCAATATTTATTTCTTATTGAATTTAATTTTCTAGTCCAGTGGCCACTTTAATAGATGATGTGTTTTAATATCTCTGTGAGGAAAGTTTGAATACAGAATATGCTCTTACATAAGAGATGTGGCTAAGGGATTAGTGTGTTCACTTGCCAACACCGTGGTTCAGGCTGATTCTTCAGTAGTAACATTGTCATGGTCAGCATACAGCTAGGGTTGACACAGCCTAGTAAAGTGGGTGCTGGAGTGTTTTGATAACGTTCTTTAAATTCAAAACAATGTTTTCCTGTAGTGAATTTGAATAACGAAGACACAGACAATAGATTGCTGGCTGCCTGGCCGAGGGGTTAGCAGCTTTCTCCGTTAATCCCGAATACTCTCGTGGTCAACGTGAGCGGACGAGAATTAGAAGCGGTTCGAGTCATGCTAGTGACTTATGAGAGTACGGAGCCGGTTGCTCAGAAAGTCGTGGCGTGCTGATGAGCGTAATCTAGCCTAGGAATCAACATACAGCTGAAAGATGCTGGCGTTGACCGCAATATCCTGAAACAGGATTGAAACGCGGGGGGGGGGGGGGGGGGGATAGACAATATATTGTACGATTTATTGCCTGGCATGTTTCACTGCATCTCGTCAGGTACATACTGCAGAAATCGCACAACATATAGTGAAATAACTAGATAAATCCTTCAAACTGAAATATACACATGTTCGCACAGTAATGTCAATTGTCTACCACGGTAATTTTAAATTGACTAACATGTCTTTCTGCTTGCACAAGGCCGGCTTACGCCGGTTGATCACTATGGCTTCAGCAAACCTTAACAACCGACTATTCTGTGTGTTGAACAACACACAGAAGGCACTGTCTCTTTCAACCACATTACCACTCTCTAGCATATGTCTTGCGACCGATGAGGCAGGACTGTTCCGGTGTGTCGGCCTGCCTAGGCTACCATCTTCTGTGTGTAGTATCTTGTCCACCCAGTTCAGAATGTGTTCCAACACCTTGTTATGTAACTGTCGCTCTGTTCTACCTATGTAGATGGCCTCGCACCTGCATGTAAATTGGTAAATACAATTTGATTTGGTGTACAAAGCTATAGGTTCTTTAACTGCTGGGTTGGGGATCGGTGTGGTTTTGTACCTGATAACCAGAGTTGCAGCACAGAATGTTCGCCCGACTGCTGTGATGAGCCGGTCCTGCAAACGTTGCATTACGTCATCTCCTCGGAAGGTTAATGTCTGGAAAGGAAAACCAATGAGGTAGAGAGCTGGTCACCTCACATCATGCAGGACGTAGTATATGTGAGGACTTAACACTTCAGAATCCCAGGGCAGTATGTGTCATGGGATTAACTTTACGCTTGTTTTGTTTCATATCAAAACGTCATAGATTCTGAAGCAACTGTAGTTAAAGGGGTTTAAAGGCAAGAACTTTAGCATTGCGTTCTGTTTCATATTGTTCAGTCTTCTTTCTGTAAATCCCATAGTTCCAGCAACAACCCCCAGGGATCTCTGGAAAAAATGGCGCTTGTGAACCAAATGACGGAATCAGAAAAGTCTGTAGTTGATTGGTATTCACTGAGCAAGATAGCGACTAGACGAGAGAAGTAGATATCAAGCGACATATTAGACAAAAGACAAGGGTTGTAGCAACCCTTGAAAATAGGGATTAACCCTTGAACACCAATGTAGATGCTCAAAGTGGTGGGAAAATGGGTAGAAAGTGGCTAAATATCTTGAAATTTTGACACGTAGTCGGGAAACTTGAAGGTAACTGAAAATGCAAGATGCTTTCAGTTGTTGTAGTTGACAGCATAACCCATATAAATGTAGACAATAAGAATGCTGCAAATGGTTTTGGTTGTTTACGGTAAAGTGGGAGTGTGCAGTTTAGCGATTGGTCAAGATACATGACCACCATAACTTGAGACTTCAAGACTAATTCTGGTTGTGGATTAGTGGCATAGTATGCATAAGTGTAAGTATTGAAAACACTTCGGAGTGAAGATAATGCCAGGTGCAACATACTTGTTAAGCATAGCATAAAACACATTGTAACGGGGGAGGGGGAAGATAACTTTGTTTCAGCGTTTTCCGAGTACAGTCTCGTTTTAAAATGCAGATGGACTTTTCTCGACTACAGTGCATGGGAAAAGTAGCGTTATATAATATGATCAATGTAAATTTTGTGTTTCCTGAAGACGGATACATGGCAAAGTTGTTTTTCTTACTGCTGAGGAAAATTATCATACATGAGATGTGATATATTACAGTGGTTTTAGTTTTGTGTGTCAAAGGGAAGTTTATTTCAATCGCACTTCTGAGCAAAAATACTTCAGCGATATGCAGGTGACAATATTGGGTGAGTGTTGGGCAGGGATGACCCCTACTAGCTGCTACTGTATTATTACTTCTACTTCTGTTGTTACTACTACAACTGCTACAACAACTACCACTGCTAGTAATAGTAACTACTACTACAGTAGAAACCATTACTGCTAATATTGCTGCTACTTTTAACTTTTTTTTTTTTTAATTCGCATATCCTTTACAGGACATCGCTGTCAACATCAGCATCTTTCAGCTGATTGTTGATTTCTTGGCAAGATTACGCTCAGTAGTTTGCCATTGCTTTCTGAGCGACCGGCTCACCCCGTAAGTTACCGACGCAGAGAGAACCGCTACCGATTCTCGCGCATATCACGTCACTCACAAGAATATACAGGATTACAGAGAAAGTCATGTAACCCCTAGACCAGGGAGACCGGCTACTTTTAACTACAGGATGTATTTTTAATGACTGGACTTTTATTTGTTGAAAATATTGCCTTCCAAGTTTTGTGTTCACTGTGTGTTATGTCATGGTTCAAGCCCCTTTTAAAGTTCAGAATATCACTGCTACATGCAGATGTTTTAGTAATCGATCTCGGGTACATTGGTGTTAATTATTGTAGACACAGTATTTTTGGTGGAGTAAATGTTTCTTACAGTGGCATTTTCTAAATCACGTAATCTCTCATGAAATTTAGTCTGTATGCTCTCTGGATCTTAACTCCCCTGGATTACTACCTCTAAGGTGCACTAAAGGGAAGAGTTTACAAAAACATTCTCCACACAATCAATGAACTTCAAGTTTCAATCGTCAATAACATTACACTGTCCAAACAACACAAGGCCTTTGATAACATGAAAAAACGTATCCATACTTGCCAACTAAACCGTGGTGGATATTTCCAACACCTTTTGTGAATATAGCTGTAATATGGAAACCTATACCGAAAATAAGACATGTATAGCAGTATATGTTGCATGAACTCCACAGACGGTGAATACAAAACTTGGAACTGTAATATTTTCAAAAAGTCCACAGTCATTAAAAATACACCCCGTACTATTATTTGTAGGTGCTACATCTCCACTAGGGCTACCACAGTTAAACTTGCTAGTAACTGTCACTACTGCTACTATTATTACTGCTGCTACTACTACTACTACTACTACTACTTGTTACTACTATTTGTAACTACCACTACTGCTTCACTATTGCTTCAACTACTATTACTACTCCAACTACTACTACTACTTCTATGTCACTGCTGGTACTACTACTACAACTACTATGCCACTGCTGGTACTACTACTACTACAACTACTGATACCACTGCTGTTACTACTACTACTGACACCAAAACTATCACTGCAAGTACTACTATACTACTACTATTATCTGTAACTACTACTAATTCTATGACTACTACTGTTACTTCTTCTTCTGCTGCATTCATCCGGAGTATTTTTTCAAACGTTTTTGCGTTGTGCCAAGTTTTGCGCCCTTAGGCAGGCACATCTGACTTCTGCGGGTGTTTGTTGACCAGGTTAATCTTCCCGGGGGTTTCGAGGGACATTCGACTCATGTTGTGATGTTGTCCACATCCCGGCTGGTCAAGTTAGAATGGCCAAAGACATCACGGCCAACCTTCAAGGGAAGGCAGGGGCAGAGCATGGGCATTCCCCGCCATCCAAGGAGGTTTCCATAATTGCAGAGCCGACACATAGTGCTCTGGGAATCATCCAGCACATGGCTGCTTCACTTCCTCACTTCTATATATTGAGCGTTTCGTTTGCTACTGGCCGCTCCCCATGCAAACCAGGAACGATCACTCTGCAGACGACATCCACTCAACGAGCATTCGGTTCGAACTTTTCACGACTTCTGCAGGTATTTATTGACCAGGTTAACCTTCCCGGGTGCTCCGAAAGACATTCCACTCTCACTCGAATGTTTTTGCGTTGTGCCAAGTTTATTTGCGCCTTTAGGCCGACACATCTGACTTCTGCGGGTGTTTGTTGTAACCTTCCCAGGGCTACTGTTACTTGAAACTACTGCTACTGGTATTACTACAACTTTCTGGTCCCCAAAATGGAGGATAGGCAGTTGAGCTGTTAAGGCCTCTGGAGTTTTATGCTTGTGGCTATGGTTTGCTTACACATTATCCTCATGTTGGACTTGTAGTGAACGGTTCCGTCGCCCTGCTACTGAGTTGGGTGTGTGGAGCGACGCTGTGAATTTTGTGTGGAGTCCTTTTACATCTGTCTGCAGTTGTTTGTAGTGTAAACTGCATGTTCAGAAAAATGGCGGCCGGCTGGTCATTGAACTAGCTAGGCCGCCTTATGCTATAATATGTGATTGCTGGTTTCTAGTGACTTCTGCTTCCATCGTCGATGAACTGTATTTTTTCTGGCGGACTTTTGTGTTGGTATTGTAGCAGCAGCCTTATACATGTACTTGTATGTGCATGCTGTTGGGTTGTCGGTACTGCTGTCTGCTTCACATGGGACAGGGAGGGGCATTTTGTGTGATATTCACTGGCACAGGAAAGGAGCATTATGGGGGTGACCCTGTGCCATTAAGTTGGAACCACGACTAACTAACTATCATATGTCAGTCCTTTTATACCAGATAGATAATGCTCAATAATTATTTGCCTTGTTGGTTGCCTTAACTTTATTAGTTTATGGTCTGGAAAGTAATCTTTATCTACCAACACAGCATGATGACTGTAATTATGCGACAGACATATGTTAACATGAACAACATTCAGATACCGATTTCTGTCAAGCAATGTTTTGACTTTACAACTAATCTAAAGCATGCTTCATGCTTTCTCACCATCACTCAGATAACATAACATGCTTTCTCACCATCGCTCAGATAACATAACATGCTTTCTCACCATCACTCAGGTAACATAACATGCTTTCTCACCATCGCTCAGATAACATAACATGCTTTCTCACCATCGCTCAGATAACATAACATGCTTTCTCACCATTGCTCGGGTAACATAACATGCTTTCTCACCATTGCTCAGATAACATAACATGCTTTCTCACCATCGCTCAAATAACATAACATGCTTTCATGCTTTCTCACATTGCTCAGGTAACATAACATGCTTTCTCACCATCGCTCAGGTAACATAACATGCTTTCTCACCATCGCTCAGGTAGCATAACATTCTTTCTCACTATCGCTCAAGTAACATAACATGCTTTCTCACCATCGCTCAGGTAACATAACATTCTTTCTCACCTTCGCTCAGATAACATAACAAGCTTTCATGCTTTCTCACATTGCTCAGGTAACATAACATGCTTTCTCACCATTGCTCAGGTAACATAACATGCTTTCTCACCATCGCTCAGGTAGCATAACATTCTTTCTCACTATCGCTCAAGTAACATAACATGCTTTCTCACCATCGCTCAGGTAACATAACATAATTTCTCATCATCGCTCAGGTAACATAACATTCTTTCTGACCATCGCTCATGTAACATAGCATAATTTCTCACCATCGCTCAGGTAACATAACATAATTTCTCACCTTCGCTCAGGTAACAACATTCTTTCTCATCATTGCTCAGGTAACATAACATTCTTTCTCACCATTGCTCAGGTAACATAACATGCTTTCTCACCATTGCTCTGGTAACATAACATGCTTTCTTACCAATGCTCAGGTAACATTACATGTTTTCTTGCCTGAGCAATCTTCTGGTATACACCTCTTTCCATGAAAACTACTCAAATCTAGAAGAGAAAAACCATCGATAAACCAAATATTATGCACAGCAGTCGAATCTAGTCATATCTCTAAAGTATGGCTTATCACATATACTAAGATTGTAAAAGAAAATGTGATTCTTCAGCGTTTTTACCAAGATCGTTAAATCTGAATCTTGTATGCATCTAGTAGATCTAAATGTGTGATTCTTGAGTGCATGTGGTAAGAATTAAATCATACACGTGACGTATTGGTATATTCTAAGCGGCTGTCGGAAACAGGATGACTAACTTTGCCATCCAAGTTACAAGACCTTTACTGTTTGCATTAAGATAACATATTGATGCAGAAATCACAAGTCGGCTCGCAATGGTGCAAACATGTATAATGGCATGTTTATTATTATTTCTTGATACTCGGAAATAGAAAACACATAAACAACAAAAACATACAGCACTCATATTTAAAACAAGCAATGTAAATGTCTAATATGGGGGGGGGGGGGGGGGGGGGGGGAAACGACATGTTTAAAAAAATATTTTTTGAAACCGAAATTGAAAATTTTGGTGCCAGTTAACAATTTTCAGGCACCATGGTGACCAGGTGCCTGGATTTTTCTACCCATGATGAGACGTACAGTTTCATAATTCCCTGACATACTGAGATGAGGGCTCGAAATCAAACTGATTATTTGGAAACAGACCGCTTTGTGTTGATTCTGATGGTATGAAACGGCCATTCAGAAATCGATGGCAAACAACCGAACTAAAATTGCCTAGGAAATAACAAACTAATAAATGCTGTGGCTGATGGCAGTGTCCTGTAAAGAACGTGAAGTAACTTTAACTATATCATCTCACCATGTCTTACATCTCAAATACCACCTCCATACCCCCTCACTTATATACTTCCCACCATGTCATCATATATATATATATATATATATATATATATATATATATATATATATATATATATATATTTATATATATATCACCCCACCCCAACTGGCTCTGTGTCAAAGGGGTTACGGGGTGCAGTTTGTAATTCCGCATACCGCTTTCGGAACACAGCTGTGGGTGATTTGGAAGCAGCCCACTTTACGTTAGTTTTTATAAAATGGTATGCGGGCCTGCTGCCTAGAAAGCAATTGCAAACTTCTTAACATAAACTTGCCAAGAAATCGCACACAGCCAAAAAAAATGCTGGGGTTGGCTGCGACATCCTGTACAGGATATGCAACTAACCCCCTTTTAATACATCAAAGTGATGACATTAGACTTACCAAAGTGATGGTATTATTTTCACCAATGTGATATTAAATATATTGAAGCAGTGATATTTCACATTGCCTTTTAACTTGAATTTATTTGCGGCTTCATCTAATTACATGTGCCGTCTTAACAGTGCCATCTTATATCAGCCTTCATGTTATCTCTGTCATGTGCCATCTAAACAGTGGCATGTTATATCATTCGTTATGTTATCACTATCATGTGCCAGCTACCACAGTGTACTTCTTATCAGTGTTGTGTGCCAGTCAAGAACTGATAAATATCAACATTAATATAATCACACATTTGTAAAGACTAACATCTTGTATTCAATCAATCAGTCATGTGCCATGACTTGCCATTTCACTCGATCACCAGTGTCGTGGATCAGCTCAGTGTTCCTGTCTTGACCATGCCATGTGGCCAAGCCATCCAGGTATTTTCCTCTCGGTCTTCCTCTTGGTCTGTTCCCTTCGATCTTGCCAGTTGTCATTACGTTTCCCAATCCATTTCTTCTCATAACATGTCCAAAAAATTTTGACTGTCTACGTCTAATTTCTCTAATCAATTTACGATTTTCATTTGTCTCCTGTAGTACTTGGTCATTGGTTTTTCTATCTGTCCATGGTATTCTTTGCATTTTCCTCAGAAACCACATTTCTGCCGCCATCAGATGTTTTTCAGTTTGACTGCACATTGTCCAAGTTTCCCATCCATACAAAAGAACAAGTTCTGTGTATCCCCTCAACACTCTTTTTCTCGTTTCAATTAACATCTTTTTATTGGTCAGAATGATTTTCATCTTGCTAAAGGCTACTTTTGCCATGGCGAAACTTGTTCTAATCTCTTCAAGGCATCTCCCATCAGATGTTATGACTGTTCCGAGATAATTGTACCGATTCACTTGTTGAAGAATATTCCCATTTACTTGCATATTACATTATGGTACTTCGTTTTTCCTAGTGACGACCATAACCTGCGTTTTTATACAATTCTAACCCCATCTTATATTAGCAAACATTTAATACCTGCCGCCTGCCAGCCATCCACTAACATGTTATATCTATCTAGTTTTGATGACTGCCAGTCAGCTACCAATATGTTAATTCAGTCTAAAAGTAGTAACTACCACCTGCCATTCAGACACTGAGAATATGTGAATCAACTATCAGCTGCCCACTGTCGTATGCCATCTGAACTGCAACTTGTTCTATCAATCTGCCATATACCAGTAAACATTGTTGTCATGCACAGAAAAAGTTGGTTGAGATGGGTACTCATAAGACAGACTGGTCATGCAGAGCAAGAGTTAACTAAGACTGGTTTTCATAAGACAGACAGAATCAACAAGTGTGAGTTGGGGAAAATAGTAGAAGAAAGGGACTTATAGTCGGTGAGCTCGTCGGTTCACGGGAAATGCAGAGGTCACAAACGACTACTTGACGGGGAACTAGCTGGTCTTGGGCGTTGTGGCTCGGGACAGCTTAGAGACATTATAATTCTTCCACAAAACACAACGAGTTTTCAACACCAAGATTTGAAGTAAATTTACCTGACAGCTAGTTTCGCCACAACATTACAGCTAGGTACAGATTGCATAGGTTTGCGAGAGATATAAAGTGAGATTGTGTTAAATGATGACATCACACGCGTTACAGTAACTGTTGAAGAGAAAGATGGCCATCAAGCGCAATGTCTACGGTGGACAATGAATGAGCGCCAGAACATAAGTGTGAGAGTGAATTGGCTGGCTGTAGAAGTTCGTTGTTGAATGAGTACCATCATGAAAATAAAGTGTATCTCAAGCTGCCATCGTGTGTCACGCCCACTTCATTGAACACATCTGTAAGAAGTTTGTGAGCAAGCCAAGGGACAAGAATAGTCACGGTTTCTACACCCGCCACACTGATAACTCTACACACCACCAGCATACTCAACAACCCCAGTAGAATCATGGCAATTGTACATATGGAGCAGTCAAACCAGTGTCCCTATCTATCATCTATTTGTTTTTCATATTTATTGCTATAAAATTGTACATAGTAAATCTACGTTCATTTAAGGGAGAGTAGTGATTGTGTTTCCAGAAAAACATGTTTGGATGACACATCACAGCTGTTTTATGTGGGCATGCTGGGTAACGTTTAAATAGCACAACAGTAGCATGGTCAGTGTCTGTCAGAGTGCTAAAAAGGTTGCCCATAACTTGAAAATGTGAATATGGGGAGAATAATGATATTTTCTAAGTCATACATAAGGCTGTGAACATGACACTTATTTATACAGGCTTTGTGAGATTAGCATAATATTGTGTCAGGTGGTCTTTCCCCATGTCTGTTCTCGAATAAAGCTAAGTCATTCCTTGAAATAATGCTGTTCTCAATATGGCAGCCAGACCGCTAAGCCATCGTCATGAAAATTAAGCCAATCAACGTACATAATAAAGACAGCTTTTTAATTTATTCAGTTTTCCCAGAGATACTTTCTCATTTCTGGCTATACAAATTCCTCAACTGTTTTGTTGACGTATACCTCCATACAGAGTAAGACAATTAGTCCCTCATGCATGTAGAATTAGTTTGAACCTTCTCCATGCAGTATAAAACCACAGCTGAGTTTCCTGTCAGGTTGTTGAGGTACTCACCCCAGCATCTAATGCTATTCTTGTCAAGAATCATCAGTCACATCATACGCCGCCTTCCCCTGTCGAGTTCAATATACATACAGGTTGGCCGGTGAAATATTTGTCGATATTAATACGTACGGGTGGTATTCAATTAATTGTTTCTTAAAGTTATAACCCAGAACTCATTCAGTCATTATAAGAATGGGGAATCCATCAAATTGGCATGGAAAACCTTGTACTTAGACTTTTCAGTTGTTGGTGCACCCCAAACTCGAGTCAATAGTGCCACTGCTTATACTGAGCCTCCATCATGCATTTCTGTTGTCTGTTGCTGATGTGCTTCACCTAGCATCTCATCTGATGCTCTGCAGCTAACTGTTACGTTAAGTCCTGGTACGTCTGGTCACTTTAAAGTAAGCCTATACTTAATTATCATTCAGCATTATTTACATGAGTTGTACTTATATATAACAATTGCGCTGCGGTACATGCATTGATATGTAAGGGGACAGGCTTATGGAGATGTTTGAATTATGGCAGTCAACTGGAACCGAATATTTCACTGGTGGATGTTCCCATGTATAGTGTATGAAAGAAAGCATTATGTGTGTTGCATGTTTTGAAAATGTAGAGCTGAGACAATACTGGAAGCCTTTATCAAAATGGAAAGTACTACAGCTATATACTGACTTGATTTCCAGCTAAAACATGCGAGGGAGATTTGGGGAGTGGAGGGGTATATTGTACAATCAGATATTGTTCCTTCCTGCTTCATTCTTGAGACTAAGTTACACTTTGCTGAAATCTTTTGTTCTGCTAACAGTTTTAAACTGTTAGGCATCTTGTTTGTGAGAGAAAGATTGATTATCTTGTTTTTGTTTTTATTGTAAAATTGAAAGTACAAGACATTTGAATGATTTTTGTCTTGTACTGAAACCAGTAAGTACCGACAACCCGGGTATACAGTGTACTGATATAACATTTCATTAACCATTTTAATTTAATCAATTGCTGGCTTTATCTGCTCTTCCAATTTTCCTGTGAATTAAATTGCTGAAGAATATATTTATTAAACATTCTTTATTACTATCACCCATGGATTTCAATACTTGGCTTGACTGCAGATTAGTTCACTAAGTGAAAACATATTCATTATTTCTGTCCACTGAATGCAGATGCTTGGAACAGCCTTGCATTACATTTATGACTACTGTCTTTTGTCAATGCAAATAACAGAGTCACAATGGCATATTCAGCTATACCTGTAATTAGAGTGCATGGTGTATGCAAATACCAAATTTTACTATGGAACACTTAATTACTGACATAGAAAAACATTTCTTACAGCCATCTCTGTGCATGTGAATACTAGAATGTGCAATGACACATTTAAGCATTTGAAAACATTCTGTTTGCTGTGTATGAGAATATGAGACAACTAGTATTGTAAAAGTAACTTAAAGGGCCCCTTCATGTCCTGAGGCAAGTTGAGTATATGGTGCTAACACAACCCCGTGCTTGTTGACCAGTCAGCACTGAATGTGAGATGTGGTCAATATTGCACCAAATGCAAGAATTGATCATTAAAAACCCTTGAAAAGTCACATTTTATATAACTGTCTGCTGCATACTTACATGCTGGAATTAGCTGTAAAATACATTCCGTATATCCACCTGCTGTGTGTGTGTGAATGCTAGCATTGACTGAAATATTTATTTAAAATATTTATTTATTAACAACTGTCTGCTGTGTATTCTACATGAATGCTAGAATTAACTGGAGTATTTACAAAACCATATTAACCCTTACCATCTGTCAAGTATGTGAATGACATTCTCGAATACTGAACTGCATAGCTATTTCAAATGCTAACTGTAGTTTTCTACACTTCCATCATATTGTATGCTACACATTCCTCTAAATTATAAGATCAACCATCTTGCATTCAGTAATGTGATGCCAAGGCTATTTGAGTTTCACGTCACGAATATTTGCTAGTGGAGTCATGTGTCACATAGCAAACTATCCATTGACATTAACGAACAGACCTGCTTTGTTTCTCAAATTTGTAGAGTTTGGCACACAATCACCTAACATTCTGGCTTTCCTATTACACACCTTTCACATGTTAACTGTATATGTAACATTTTCGTGCTGCCTGCATTTCTGTAAATGATTACACCACCAAGTCTAGTCACATCACAAATAAATTGCAAAATCAATATCCATTTATTCATACATCTATCCATGCATACATGAATACATACATATATTTTTTTTTAAAATTTGTCACATGCAGTTATTCTCACTTTTTATGGTTCTGTTTAAAACCATTCGGCATAACACAAATTAATTTTCAATGTTATTGGTATATGATGCAGACTACTTGTAGCAGGGAGTCTCTGTGGCGAAGTGGTCAAGCCGTTTGACTCGTGCTACGAAGGTTGTGGGTTTGATTCCGGGCCGCGTCCTTCGGTTTACGAGTTAAATATTTTGGAGACTCCTGTGGGTCGTTGCTAAAAGCTATGGAGTTCGTGCTTTGTGCGACGCTTTCCGTGCTGCGGAAAGAGACAGAGCCATATGGGATAAAACCTGGTGCAATGAAGTCGACCCTGTCGACTTTTAAGCGACTTTTTTTAAGCTTATCTTATGCAATGACACGAGCAACATCACTACAGGGTGGGATTTGTTGCAATTTGGTCAAATTTGTGGTCCAGTGATTTCGGAAGACATCTGCCTGGTGTCTTATTTTCCTAGCTTTTGACTATCTGCAGTCTGCCTGTAAAACAACATGTGTTGTCACTCTTTGATTTGTCCAACTAAGGTGACTTTGTCAGAAGCTATACTATAGAAACATGCGCCATTGCTGGTGTCTGGGAGGGTTCAACGGGCTGAGAAATAAAGGCTGTTTGTCCAAACTATAACATATTGTACAGCTGAAGATTTTTAGTTCAGAACCAATGCCTTGCAGCTGGTTAGATGCTGATGGCATCACCTATTGAGTTCCGATTCGTCTGTAAAAACTTGTGACTAGCACATTATAACCGTTACAACTGAAGGCATAGAAAAGATAACAGTGCTTTACTTTTTTGGATTGATGCCTTACCGAGAAAGTAGCTACACTACTACCAGCATAGTTCTTGGGGGTCACGGGGACATGACATCCACTACCAAGTTAAAGTGAAGAATGTGGGAAGGAAGTATCAAATTGTTACTTACTTGCTATGATTTATCTAACACTGTTATTTAATATTGTGATGGTTGAAGAAGAATATGAGCACATAGTCACTTTTATATTTAGCAGTCTGTTCTGAAGTAGGTAAAGGCTAGACTGCTGTACTCAGCTGAAAGGCAAATAATTGTGTCAATGAAGATACACCTGAAATTCTAACATTTTAAGTTGTTTTAAAAAATGGTTTGGTGCGTTTGCTCATTTTGAGCTCAAGCGTAGTCCTTACTTCTGCTACTTTGAGTGCGTTGGGCTGATTTTTGCATGTGGATTAGCTTTCCCTATTACCAGTGTCCATAGACATCAGGCGAAGCCACTCCGACTTCATCGGTACTTGTAATATATATCCCCAAGTCAAGGACGAGAAGTCAACATTTTAGTCCAACTGTCCGGTGTAGGAGTTGAACCCACTACCTTGGCATCAGCACATTTTAAGTTTAAGAGTGAGTGCTCTTATCCATTCATTCACGCTAACTTCCAGTCATTTTAAGTAATTAGTTTCAACCAGTGACCCCCCAGCCATGTCTGAGGTGTTGCTTTCTGGGTGACACGCCTAGCACCCTCAGACAGACACACACACATATATATATATATATATATACACATATCTGTCTTCATATTAAATATGCTCATTCGTTCATTCATTCAGTAGCATGTTCTTTGCAGAACCTCGCTCCCATAACAACCTTCCGGAAAACATCTCAGTCATAAGCAAAATCTCCAGCGTCCGATACACCCATCTGGAGATCATCTGCCACATTCTGCTCCTATCTTCCCAAGCATATACTCCTCCGGTGTTCTCTCCAAACTTTCATGACGTTTCAAGTGACCAAAATATTTAAATTTTCTTTGTTTTATCATCTTTAGTAGCCAACCTTCTTCAGTATTCAGATCTTTTCGTATGGATGCATTTGTTCTTTTCTGTGTCCAAGATATTCTTAGAACCTGTCTATAACATTTATACTCAAAGGCATTTATGCACTGTTAAATTACTACAAATTGAAAACATGATCTCCAGGACAATAATGCCCACTTAGGGAACCACTTGTGTAAACTAATCACAAAACTCTACCTGCAAATATTAACATATTAATTGTAAGTAGGAAATATTTTGTGTTGATTTTAAAGCCCAAATACTTTCTGTATAATACCAGTAAATTGTGCATCTGATGCCTGTTTTTATTTTCTTTAACATAACATGGACACTGGGCAGTTAGGAATAGCTAATTCAGCGGATGTTTTTCTTAGTGCAGTGTGCATGTCCTGTGGTGGCTGTTGACGCAATGAAATATGTTATTTGTGAACAATTTGAGTGGTTGTGCCAGCTGCTGTAAGTGTTGCTAATTTACTCTCTACCAGCTGGCGCCATTCTTATGTGGGCACTGAATTGATGTAGCTGATCTATGAACATATAGCGTGAGTTGGTGATTCTTGGGGGCTAGTGTGTTTTCTCTGGAAAGTTTAGGTGTGGTGGGCTGATTTAAATCACAGGCATGGGGTTAAGCTAGGGCTGTTGTGTCGAATATTGAGTATAAAGGAAAGCCTGGTACCCCATCTCGGTCGCCTATTGGCTTTGTGCTTGTTTTATGAAACCCCATGCGGGGATTGCAACACACGCCCCTGTCATATGCTATGAATAAATTGCCAGCATTGACCTGAACCAACATCATCATCATCATCTTCCACTTCTGCCGTCAAGCGACGGGGGGAGGAATAATTTGCGCTCCAGCGCCCAATGGGCGGCACTGGATAGTGTCATTCCGTGTTCTTGTACAATGTCTTTGATGTCATCAATCCATTTTCTTCTTGGACGTCCTCTTGGTCTCATTGCAGATGATCTTTGATGTAAAGGCAGTGGTGGTAGTTGTTGGTGTTGCCAAACCACTTGATCTTCTGTCTTTCAATAAATCTGGCACATGGTGTTGAACCTTCATCAAGGCCAGAATTTAAAAAAAATTGACCTGGGCTCCCAGGCCGACCCAACTTGCCACATCACCCCTCGTGTACAATAATTGGGCTAGTACCATATGGCCTGAACGACTTGATGCATAAAAAAGGGCCCTTGTGTATAGGCTTGAACTGAACCAGCAGGCGATCTTGGAGTTAGTGGCCCCTAGAGATGCAGTGGCCAGAGACCATGATGTTGAAAAGCCTCTGGCACTCATCAGTTCATTCCCCCAAATCACAGGTAAATGATGTCCATCAAAGGTGTGCCCTACTAATTTGAGAAATGGGTTCTAACAATTACCGAGTAGGATTCCCAATGTCCAGTGAATCCGAATTTTACTGGGACAGTGGAATGTCCTACATATCTACCCAAGAAGTCCAGAAATTCCATAATGTGCATTAAAAAAGATGCACATATCGCAGTTCTGCTGTAAACAATTATGTCCAAAACAAAACAAAAATATTGGATGAACATAGAAGAAAAAGAAAGTGTAGGATATATACAAGGGGGCTTCAAGTGAAAAACCTTTAATGTTTTTTTTTTTTTTTTTTGTGGTGAATATATTCTGAAAAAGTAAAGAACAAATGTATCATTTTTCGATGCAGTCACCACCATGTTCAATGCGAGTCTTCCAGCACTGATAAAGTGCTTGGATTCCTGTAGAAAAAAATTATCTTTGTTGCATGTGTAACCACTCTGGGTCACTACTCTGTGTGCCTGACAGAAGTCACGCCATTTAGAAACTTCCTACTCCAGTCATACATACACTTGATGGACTGATAAGCACGCATCACCATACTGGACCTTCGTTCGCGGATGAATTTCTGTAGGTATCACCCTGCTCTGATCTTAAAAAACGGATAATAGAACGCTACTTCTCAGGTCAGTTTATCTAAATCCGCCCAATGGGATTCAAGCATGTGGTCGCCGGCAGGCAGGGCAAGCATTCTAGCATGGCTCTCTCATAATTGTATATATTAGTCTGAGGAGCGGCTAGCCAAGTGGCTAAGAATGTTCTCATTTGGGAGACCCAGGTTTGAATCCTCGGTAAGGTGTGGGGGTTTTTTTTCCTCGTCTGGGCAAAAAAAAAACCTAACCTGCACAGTTCACGGTGACTGCACTATCCAGGCGGCCTTTATTCCACAGGCTCAAGACCCTCCTGTCATACACCCCAAGATACTATAGGCAGTAGATAAGTTGTTTTTTTTTTTTTACAGTAAATTATCTAATGACAATGATACTGTAGTGTATTGTAACTTAATGACAACAGCAGACCAGTGTCATAGTAGTTTAGTACTTTGTTACACAATGACAACACCAGACCAATACTATAGTAATTTGATACATCTAGTACTTTGTTACACAATGACATCAGCAATTAACTTCTGATATTATGTCCTGCCCAGATGATTATGATAGTTGGACTTCCTGGCGCTGGGAAAACCACATGGGGCATCAACATGGAGAAGAATCACCCAGAGAAGAGATACAACATCATAGGGACAGATACCCTGATAGAGAAGATGAGAGTCATGGGGTTGCCTAGGAAGAGGAACTACCATGGGCGTTGGGACGTGCTTATTGACAAGGCTACCAAATGTCTCAATAAGCTGTTTGCCATTGGTAGGTTGTAAAGTACACGTTGTTTCATATCATCATCAAGTGCCCTGTCATCTGGTGTAGGCGTTCAAAGACTCCACAGATCTGTCTTTGGTGTTCTGGATCAACTCTGCTGATATTCCTCCATACCACCGTCTCAGACAATCCAGTATCATGTCTCTTGGTCTGCCTCTCTTCTCATCATATGACCAAAGAAAGCTGTGTTGTCTCTTTCTTATTGTATATAACGCTCGAGTTTCACCAGCCTCTCAGGCAATTGTAGTTTAGTTACTCTGGCAGTCCAATGAATTTGCAACATTCATCTCAGGAACTACATTTCTGTTGCTTCCAAGTTCTTCCTAATTTGTTCATTTGCATTCCAAAATTCAGTGCCATACAGCAAAACAGGTTCTATATAGCATTCAGCACTCTCTTTGTTATATTCAATGTTAGTGACTTTTGCATAAGATACTGTTTGCCCTATTCTGTTCTTAATCTCTGTTGTACACCTTCTATCTGATGTTATAATTGCCCTTAGTTATTTAAAATTGTCCACTTGTTTTGGAATTTTCCCTGCTATTTTCTTTTCTCATTTTGGTGTCACCTTTTTCTTTAATATCACCATTGTTACTGTTTTCTTGATATTCAAGGAGAGTTCTTCACATAATATTTTCTTATTTAAATCATTATCATCATGTGGCTAGTCCCTTACAAAATATTGCTCTCACCAGTCTGCTGAAAAGTCTTGATTTTGCAATACTTCTTCTGTGTTCATCCGGAGTCTTTTCAGATGTGATTGCATTGTGCCTGTTTACAGTGGAGCTGCGATACTGCGCCTTTAGGCCAATACATCCTACTTCTGTGGGATTTTGCAATACTACTGCATACATTTCCATGCCAAGGGTGTTTTGAATGTCTTTGTGTACACTGTCTGCTGGTCAGAACCTGTATCGTCTTCCAGGAGACATGCCTTCCATTACTGTTCTTTCTAAATCACAATGACACTTCATGTGGCCAAAGTATTTTTTTTTCCGTGATAGTTGTCTTCAGTATTTAGATTTGATAGAACATCGGCATTGTTTGGTTTTTCTTTATCACTGTATTTTACCAGTCGACCTGGTTTAAAGGATAAGAACGCTTGCTTTTAAACTTCTGGTTACATATTGGTGGGGTAGGGGGTTCAATCCATACAGCCACGTTAAGTTGAACTTTATTATTGACTTCTCGTTCAGAAGGCAGTAGCAAACTATTGAATATAACATTTCCTGAATATCAACCTGGAAGTGATTTCAACTTCCTGCAAAGGATATGCAACATGAGTTTTGTAAACCTATTGTAACAGTGTTTCTGTGACAATCAAGTTAAGTTTTCATCTGTTGAAGTTCTCAAATCATCCTCAAATTCAATCATTCTCAATCTTGGTTCTCTAGATTGATGTTTCTTCTCTTTCCTCCTCATCCTTTTGTTTTGTAAACCTTCAGATGTCAGCCCGAATATATTCAAAGAAAGCAGCAGTCAACTTGAGCTTGTTGACAGCATCCCCATAGAGTTTGTGTTCAAATGGAGTTGGTGTAAGGCAAAATAATTGTCTTTGTTCTACATATGTTGGTCACTGTCATAGCAAATGTTTAGCTTTATTGTGCCAATTCCATATACTTATATTCATCAATATCTCTTATCCTTAGTTTATTAATCAAGTAGTTGTTTCAGCCTCTTGTATCCTGTGTGAAGTCTGATGATTGCAACTTGTTCACTTCAGTGGAATTGGTAATGTGCATCATCTTTCTGGCAATCTCGATGTTCTGATTCCCACTTGGTTCTATAAGTTCTTCTTATAAACCTCTTTGCTTCATCATAAGTTGTGTTTATATTAGGCTGTATTTGAGATAAAAACACAGAGCTGATCCATGACTCTGGTGATCGTGTTGTGAGATGGCAAATCATGACTGCTCACGCTTATCGGCATAGCACATGATGATGATGATGATGATATTAAGCTAAGGTAGTCTACCGCCTTCCTTTGTCAGTTTGCCAGTATCTGTATTCCCAGGTATGTTGTAGTGTGACGGGATACATTGTATTCCCAGGTATGTTGTAGTGTGACGGGATACATTGTATTCCCAGGTATGTTGTAGTGTGACGGGATACATTGTATTCCCAGGTATGTTGTAGTGTGACGGGATACATTGTATTCCCAGGTATGTTTTAGTGTGACGGGATACATTGTATTCCCAGGTATGTTGTAGTGTGACGGGATACATTGTATTCCCAGGTATGTTGTAGTGTGACGGGATACATTGTAATTCAGCCCTTTTGGATTTTTACCATAGTCTATAGAGTGCTGGTCTTAGATCTGCAGTTTTTTGCGCTTAGTGTTGAGACAACTGACTGCATCTGTGAAGAGAGCTATATGTCAACAGCATTTCTGCTGCAGTTTTCAAAGCCTTTATTTCTGCTCGCTGTCTCCGTGGTGAAGGGATTACAGACTCAGTTCTATAATTCTTTAATGTTTACAGTTTTGTTTTTTGTTTCTTATTTTTATGTTCATTGAAAGAGATTTTGATCGAAATGCTCGACTTTTCTAACTGTATTAGAGAGAGAGAGAGAGAGAGAGAGATGCACCCACCCACACCATTGCAGTACATTTATATGGCATAATTGTTTACACGCATAGGCATATGTTTATCGATATATATTTATACAATTGTTTCAGCTGCAACACGAAGAAGGAACTACATCTTGGACCAGACAAATGTTTATTTCACAGCTAGGAGGCGGAAGATGAGGAACTTTGCTGGCTTTTACAGAATAGCAGCCGTGATTCAGCCAGATGATCCAGAACTGGAGCGCAGATCCTATAAAAGAACACATGAAGATGGTAATCCTGAGTTCTTGCCCTTATGACTATTACATGATGCGCGCAAATACAAAAATGTTTATCAGTATGGTTTCAGCTTGTGAAATCACCTGAAACTCTTGCTAACAAAGGTGTTTATAGCCCACTGTTTTAGGGTATCAAATATTAGGGAAGTTCCATAAAAACTTAATGTCTCTGACATTAATTTTCAGTTATAACATTTATTAGCAATGTTTATTTAGTTGTCTGAAGAGAGAAAACCCCATAGAATTTATAAAGGATTTGTATTGTTTCTTGGGTTATAAAATTTATTAGCAGTATTATTATTTAGTTTAAAAAACAAAAAGGCAAACAAACAAACACTTATTGAATTTCTAAAGGAATAATTTTAGGATTATTGCATTGTGAAATGAACATTAACTTGTTTTAAAGGTTGATGCTTGTAATGAAAATTTACTTTTCCCCTGGCATTCTCTGAAACTTTCAGGTAAATTTGTCCCAGAGTCTGCAGTCTTAGAAATGAAGGCAAATTATTGCATCCCTGATGAAGGAGACATTCTCTTTGACAGAGTTGACTTTGTGGAGTTGAAGAGAGATGATGTGCAGAAGCTTGTCAGAATGTAAGATTTCTTTGTTTTATTGTGTCAGGCTATCATGTTTTTGTTAAAAACCCGGACTATCATTTCTTTGTTCTTTTTTTATAGTATGATGCAACTTTACAAGATTTCTTATTGTTTTGTATTTTTGTTCACTCGCTTTTAATTAAAGTGTAGATCTGCACATGTGCTACTGCTACTAGTAGTTGCTACAACTAGTGAGTGCACTGGACTGATTTTGTGTGAGGGTTAGCTTTCCTTATTATCATTGTCTCCCGTCATCAGACTAACCCTCCAACTTTTGAGGTACTTGTAATTTAATCCAACTGATTGGCCTGTGAAACGAACCCATTACAACGTGGCCAGAATAGAAAATGTAAGTGTATTAAACCTCTCAGCCAACCCGACCTCCAACATGACAACTATTGACATATGCATGCACAAACATAACATACTGAATTGTTGGTGATCAACAGGCTGTAGTCCACATAAGCATTTGTTATAACTTACAGTTGAACTTTTTCTGCCTCATTGAATTCTGAACTCAGTCTTCGTTATTCAGCACCAGTTGAGTGGTTGTATTTTTGTCACCATTGTGTCTGTATATCTTATTGCTTATCACATGCTGGTTTCTTGGTCTGGAATGGCTCACTTGGTGCATCATTAGTTTTGGTTGTTGTTGTTTGTGTACTTGGTTCCCATGGTCTCCCTAGTGAAGTGATTAAGCCGTCTGCCTCGTGCTTAGTAGGTCATGGGCTTTTTTTTAACCTCCTTTATTCTACTCTATAGCGCAGTTTTTTTTTTTAGAAATCCCTGGGGGTTGTCACATGGGCTGCTGGTTTTGTGTTCTCTGTGACTCTTTTGGCAGGTGGCTAGCTGCTGTGCTGAGCAAGACTGAGCTAGGTGGGATAAGCCCAGTACAATGGAGTCAATCTTCTTTCCGTTCAAACACCCTTTCCCCCAGAGCATATTTATGAAATTTCTTTAGTGGAAACTCATGCCGCCTGAGTCAATGTTATTTATTTAGGTTCTCTTACCTCTCACTTCTTCTTGGTTTCATCAGCTATTTCTCATTGCATCTTCTTGGAAGTATTCATTGTTTCGTTTCTAAGTATTTCTATATATTTATCGTCTTTTCAGTTTCTATTCCTTTGAGGTTATTTCCTATAGTATCAATGAATTCCATTCTTCAGAGACTATACTTACTGTTAGGCCATGCCAGCATCATGGGTTATCCAATGTCTCACAAACTGCTTCTGGTCTGGGTTTAGTGCTAGCGAGGCAGGTGGGGGTTGATTTACTGTTGCGTATTGTGTGACTCTGGGATCAGGCCAGGCTAGCAGAATGGACATTGTACATTTTTGGAAGGAAAAGTGTCAAAGAAGAGAACTGGGCACTCCAGCTCATAATACTGTGGAAATTGTCTATGTGAATTCCATTTGCCTTATCCTTATGTTGGTATCTGCTTTAGCGTTGTCTGAACCCTTTTATAATTACTGAATTAAAAAATGTACCTAATTTAATTCTAACTATTTTTCCATTGTCATAAATTTCTCTCATTTAATTCATTTCATGTTTTCTTTGTGTGGCATATGTTTATGTTGATTTACAAACTTTCCAATAGTTACAACGATGAAGGAAAGAACAAGCCAAAAGATGACAACTCACAGAGCAGTTTTGATAGTAATAGAAAACAAGGGGTAAGGCAGATTTTATTTATTATATTACATATTTATTTATGCCACAGCGAAAAATATGTTTGCCTGCCCGACCAGTAGGCATGGGTTCAAATCTACATCAGGGCAGATTGGCTTAATTGACTTGGGGTTCAAGCTGAGCAAGTCTAACATGAATAATTGGACATGTCTTGGAAAATCAAGATGTCAGTGTGATACTGACCACATGGCCAATTGTGTCAATAAAAATATGGGTCTAACACCATATGCCTATTTGCATTTGAGATGTGTAAAAGGGTTCTTCTTACAGTGACAAATGGGCGCTAGATCTGCCAGTTTTTGACAATTCTGGTGGTTAATGAGTTCAAAGGTCAGGCTAATTTGCTGGCACTGGGGCTGAGGAGTTTGGGCATCTGCCTCGAGTTTATTTGTTACTTGATGCCAGTCAAGTGTATACATTTCCTGATCATATAGTTGTTGTTTGTGTCCAGTGTAGATTTGTTACTTGGTTGGAACAGTGTATATTTGTTACTTGGTTGGCTCCAAGTATATACACTTTCCTGATCATATAGTTGTTGTTTGTGTACATTTGTTACTTGGTTGGCTCCAAGTATATACACTTTCCAGATCATATAGTTGTTGTTTGTGTACATTTGTTACTTGGTTGGACACTTTCCAGATCATATAGTTGTTTGTGTACATTTGTTACTTGGTTGGACACTTTCCAGATCATATAGTTGTTGTTTGTGTACATTTGTTACTTGGTTGGACACTTTCCAGATCATATAGTTGTTGTTTGTGTACATTTGTTACTTGGTTGGACACTTTCCAGATGATATAGTTGTTGTTTGCGTACATTTGTTACTTGGTTGGACACTTTCCAGATCACATAGTTGTTGTTTGTGTCCAGTGTAGATTTGTTACTTGGTTGGCACCAAGTATATACACTTTCCTGATCATATAGTTTTTCATATAGTTTTTGTCTGTGTCCAGTGTAGATTTGTTACTTGGTTGGCACCAAGTATATAGACTTTCCTGATCATATAGTTGTTGCTTGTGTCCAGTGTACATTTGTTACTTGGTTGGCTCCAAGTATATACACTTTCCTGATTGTGTATGTTGTATTAGATTCATAACATTCACTTATTGATGATAATTATGCATGTTGTTGTTTGTTTCTAGTGTACATTTGTTATTAATTTTATACCCTTGCCATCGATAGTTATTTCATCCAAGCATTTCATTAATTTATCATGCATAACTTTATTGAGTGCCTTTGTATAGTCTATTATTCTATGAAGCACACTCTGTAGGGCCTTATTTCTTTTTCTGTCGGTGTCCTCAAACAAAATATTGCGTGTTATGCTCCACTTTGCTTTCAAAAACCAAACTGTTCTTCTGAAAGTTCTATATATTTATCATTTTCTATTCTCTCATGTGTGATCTTGGGTAGTTTTGTTTTCGTCTCATAAGACTTTTAAAGTCTGAGTGGTAGGAAGTTAGGCATGGGAAAATGTGTGCCCAGGTCACACTCACTGCTCTCTTGGTTATGGGGGTGTATCATGTGGGTATGATGTACTCCCTTCAAAAGAGGAATAGTGAAAAAAAACCTAATTTTACTTTCTCCTGACTGTATGAATGTTGATTGATAGGTCACACATGCTCACATACACGCACAGATATAGAGAGAGTGGATTCGTTAATTAAATGTGTGCACTATGTGTTAATGTTTTGTGTGGTTCATGTGTTGCTGATAATTGTGTATGTTATATTTTATTCGGAACATTCGCTTGTTGATGATTAATTATGCATGTTGTATTTGATTCGGAACATTTCATGTGTTGATGATAATTATGCATGTTGTATTTGATTCGGAATATTTAACATGTTATTGAGACTTATAAGTGCTGTATTTGAATTGAAGCATTTCACACATGTATGATAATTATTTGTATTCCTGCAGGATCAAAGACAGCAGCCGTATGGTGGTTATAAGCCCCAGAACTATGGCCAGCCTAGTTTTGATGACAAGAATTTTACCCCCCGCAAGCGCGAGCACGGGAATTATGACCAGAATGAATCTGCGGTCAAGCGTGGCAGGCAAGACTCTGGTGCATATGATGCACCAAAACGCCAGTTTGCAGAGAATGAGCGCCAGCAAGCACCGGCCACTGGCCGATCAGCTTGGCCAGACACTACGCAGGTTAAAGAGGAACCAGGTGCTTTCTATCCAGACTCACAATGGTCGTCAGCTGGTTATACACAAGACTTGACCCCGTCTTATTCATCAACGTCCAGGCCTGGCTTGACGGGAGCTCCACCCACACGTGGTCAGAGCCAGTATGGAACCCCGTCTCAAGGTTATGAATCCCAGTTTGATCGAGACTCTTCTTGGCAGCAACCGTCGGCATGGCAGCAGGGGCCAGGAGAAACCTCAGCAAGACCACAAGCCCAGGAGCCAGGTGCTTCATCAGGTTCATGGCAGTCTGGGTGGAAGGGGCGAGAAGACTGGCCAGCTCCGGCCAGCAGGGAGAGTGGCAGCCGAGATTTATCATTCAATCAGTTTGAAGCTCGGGATAGAGATTGGGACAGGGATATAGGCGCAGATGGCGATAGGGACAGGAATAGATTCAGGGACAGAGAAGGAGTGAGGGATAAGAGTGGTGATAAAGACATGGATAGATTTGCAGATAGAGATAGAGAAAGAGACCGCAACTGGGACAGAAATTCTGATTATAACAGAAGCAACAGTGATCGAGGAGGATACAATGGCAATGATCGCAGTCGTCCGGATGGAGGATATGGTGGTAATGATCGCACTCGCCAGGATGCAGGATACAGTGGTTATGATCGCACTCGTCAGGATACTGGATATGGTAGTTACAATCGCACTCTTCAGGAGGGTGGGTACAGTAGTTACGATCGCACCCGTCCGGAAGGTGGATACAGTAGTAGTGACCGCTCATGGCAAGATGAGGGATACAGTAGCAGTGATCGCACTCGGCAAGATGGCGCATATAGTAGCAGTGATCGCACTCAGCAAGATGGTGCATATAGTAGCAGTGATCGCACTCGGCAAGATGGCGCATACAGTAGCAGTGAACGCACTCGGCAAGATGCCGCATACTCTCATGATTCTGCAGCATCATCTTGGAACAACCAGACTTATGGTTCACGTTCATCCTCTGTGCGTCAAAGCTATGATTCAGATGTCAGAAAAACTGACCGCCAGCACGAGTATAAATCACAGTGGGGCATTCCTGGACAGGACCGGGCTGCTTTCTCTGATCAGATTAAGCAAGAAGTTGATGTGGATGTGTTTTCTAGTAGTCAGAACAGGTTCAGTCAGTCTACTGAAGGAAGTAGACCATCTCATTTGTCTTCAGCCACTCTGCCTGGTCGGCATCCAGGCTCATCTACAAGCTCAAAATTTGATGCCGATTTTCCCCAAGCATATCCGCCTCTTATGGGAAACATCAAAACTGAATTTGGAGCTCCTTTTAAAGATTCAAACACTCCTGAATTTAGGAAAAGTAGCGTTGGCAGTCTGAAACCAGGTCAGCCTGGTCTGAAACCTCTAATTCCAGCACTGGAAAGGAAGGAATCGGATCCCCCAAAAACCAGACAGACACAAGCAGCAGAGAGTGAGTCTTCTCAGCCTAAGAGAGGTAGCAGCTCAACCAGCAGCTCTGGGAGGGCTTTTCCTTCAGGTAACATTGAAGACAGGCTTCCCCGTGGTAATGTGGACAAGCAGCCTAGACCACTTATCAGCCCAGAGGAGAGAAAACCAGAGATCACTACAGCTCCAACCAGCACTGGCAGCTTAGGAGGCCTTAGCAACCCATCTAAAGATGGACCAGGCAAACCTGGATTGCCTGCAGCCTCTGATTCCCTTGAAGCAGAAGCAGATAGAGAACCTTGGAATGGTCCTTCATATAGACCCAGAGGAGCCCCACCAATGGATGACATGGAACCCAGGCGACCTCCAAGAGGTCCACCCCATATTGGGTCATTTGGTGGTCCAGCACATGGTTTTAGAGGTCCAGGCCCGTGGAATCAAAACAACTCACGATTTGGAACTCAAGGTCCACCTCGGCCATATTTATCTGGTCCACGAGGAAGATGGCCAAGGCCACCAAGATAAAATACATGCGTTGCATTGATGTCAGTTTTCCCTGTTAGTTTCTGTTTTGCTGCTTCATTTTATTGTTTGTCATGTGTGTAAAGTGCTTATCTTATATTGTAACCCTCCCTATAATTATCTTTAAACATATGCTTTAACTGCACTTCATTTTCAAGATAAGCAACAGGTCGCCTTTTCTTGTCCTGCAGATGTTGATACTAAAGTGTCTCATGAACAGAGACAATGTAATTTTATTTTTCTTGTGGTTTGTGCTTGGCACGTTCATTATTGGAACCCAACTGGTGTTCACTTTTAAATAACCACTGTATATGTGAAATAATGATTAAGAAATTAAGATTATTTCTAGATTGCGTTAATACAAGAACCGCTAACTTGACTTTGTTTTTCTCTTCATACTTTACGGTTCTGTACGTATCATCCTTCTGAAATTTATTTTATAACGTAAGTAGATCCGCAAATCACGTTTTATGTAGATGTCTAAACTTGTTTTAGTATGTGCTATTAAATTTAGCTTCAATTATTACGTATACTGTGTATGGGCAGGGGGAAATTTTTAGGGAGGAAATATGAAAGGCGGGGGAATGACGTTCTAAAAATGTGGGGGGGGGGGGGGGGGGAATGACGTCCTAAAAATATGGTGAAGGGGGGCACGGGCCAAAAAAGGTTGATAACCACTGTTCTATCCTGTTTTCATCAGTCTGACATTTGGAATAGGATTATACAGATGAGAAGAATAGTTGACTAACTCCAGCCTTACAACCGTAGTGAGTGGTTGAAATGTATGCAATCTAATAGATATGAAGCCTGGCAGCCAAGGTTTATCTTACAATAGCAGGAGGAGTAATTGTGGCACTTTTCTTCTAACGTGTGGAGTAGGGGAGCAAGAGATGCTGGGTGCTTCTACTTTTGATATAAAACACGATATCTTGATTTCCCACATCGGGACTTGCTTGTGCCAGTTGTAGTTTTGTGTTGATTGAAAAGCTGCCGGAAGTTGATGGAAAAACTTCTGAGTATTGATTGAAAAACTAAACTGCCTTAGGAGCCAACATATTTTTCTGGCCGGAATAATTTTCATTAAATAAATATGTTAGTATTTTAATGTAAATGCATTTGTAATGTTTTTCATTTCTCTATATTGCTGTTGTCATTACTTCATTATTAATCTTGTGTAACAGTTTTTCTAGCACAATCTATCTGTATCAACAGTACCAACAACACATTTTGTATTCCTGCATTGAACAACTTTGCATGTCTATGTTTACAGATGTAGAATTCAACTGTAATTGACTTCTTTATGTTCTGTTTTCTGCCAACATACTGCTAATGGTTGATGAAAAGTAACATACAGCCATTCTGTGTTTTTAACATTTGTTTTTTCATTGAGGGAGTTGTGTTTGCTAAAACAGCACCCTGAATGTTTGTATTATGTTTAAATGTTACAATGTTGGTACTTGAATGTTATCTTAGCTATGAGCAGCACTGAGGTATTGACATGTGGAAAATTCACTTGATTTTTAATTATCCTTGACATTGTTTTTTTGTAAGAGTAGTTTCTGTATGTTCACACTGTGTATTGTGACATGTATTCTGCTCTAGCATTATAGTTGTGCTTGTAGAAATAAAAGGCTGTCATTATGGTCACCAGTGTCTGCCTTCATCATTGCATGCCTTCCTGGGGCTTGGGTTGCAGTCTGTTCACAATGAACGGTTCCAAGGCCAGAGGGTGGACTTCATTGCACCGGTTGTTATCCCATATGACTCGGTCCCTTTCCTCACAGCGGTCTGCTGAAAGCATTGTACAGAACATAACTGCAAGGCTCCAGTGACCGCCTCCCTGAGCCAGTCTGTTAATGCTGCGTGGAGTCATGGTCTGCCTGCATCTGAATGTACCTCTTTGCTGGTGTGAAGTTCCAGTTTCAGTCTGGGACACCCTGCTGGTTTCTCGGTTTGGAAAGGGGGAGAAGAACTCTTCAGCAGTTCCATTGAAGGTAGATCTTTGGTACCAGGTGGGGTGACAAGTCTCTACACCCCAGCTTTGCTTCAGTAGAGCCTCTTAGGATCTAGATAAGCTGAATGCCAATGCATTGGGCATAAGAGTTAGCTAAAGTTTTTTGGAGGATTCACAACCAGCGAGACGTATTGGTGCTAGCTCACACGACATATAATATTCACGTCTGAATCACACTTCATAGAATTCCATCTGCATGTATATAAGTAGCATTTTACGGTTTACATACACTTTTCTGGGCTACCTATAAGTACTAAATCAAATCTCATAAGAACATTTTTTGGCCGACATTATGTTACCATTGTCAAACATGGATGCCTACTGCAACTAATGAGCACAAAATCATAACAGAGACAAAATGCCTTAGAAGGGCAGCAGGAGTAACCACGAGAGATTAGGAATGAGGAAAGTTGAAGACAAATAGGTCTGAAAACAGTCATCTATTTCCTTAAAGAACAACAGATGAAATAGTTTGGTAACCTCCGGTAGGGACAGTCATGAGCCACCGGCGACACCAGACCGTCATCCAGCTACTGATGGTAAAATCATCATGAATAAATTTAAAATAGGGAATTATTCCTTTTTGAAGCACAATGTAACAAACCATCGTCTGTTAAGACGGTACGGTGCCAGTGGAATAGATGGATAATTGGAAACACATGGTTTAAACATCATAAAAGACAACTTTACACATGGAAAAGCCCTGAAAAGAAAATACTTAACCACATTGACTACGTCATCATCATCAAGTGCCGTGCCGGCTGGCGTAGGCGTTCATGGCTCTCCACAGATCTCGGTCTTTGGTTTTTTGGATCAACTCTGCTGCTGATATTCCTCCGTGCCACCGTCTCAATCCATCCAGCATCACTTCTCTTGGTCTACCTCTGCCTCTCTTCCCCTCGATCTTTCCAGTTGTTACGATGTTCTCCAATGCCTCTCTTCTCATCACATGACCGAAGAAAGATGTTTGTCTCTGTCTTTTTGTTGTATATAATGTTCTAGTTTCATTAGCCTGTTTCAGGCAGTCGTCGTTAGTTACTCTGGCAGTCCAAGGAATTTGCAACATTCGTCTCAGGAACCACATCTCTGTTGCTTCTAATTTCTTCTTAATGTGTTCATTTACATTCCAAGATTCACTGCCATACAGCAAAACTGGTTCTACATAGCATTTCAGCACTCTCTTTCTTACATTCAGTGATAGTGACTTATTGCACAAGATACTCTTCATTTTCTGAAATGCGGCTTTTGCCCGCCCTATTCTGCTCCTAATCTCTGTTGTACATCTTCCATCTGATGTTATAAGTGCCCCTAGGTATCTAAATTTATCAACTTGGTTAAGGATTTTCCCTTCTAATTCTATGTCACATTTTGGTGTCACCATTTTCTTTGATATTACCATTGTTACTGTTTTCTTGATATTCAAGGAGAGTCCTTTCCTTGCACTCTCTGTTATTACAACGTCTAATAATTGTTGTAGGTCTGTTGAATTATCCGCCACCAATACTGTGTCATCTGCATAGCGTATATTATTTATATTATAACCTCCAACTAGTATTCCTGGCATCTCTTTGATCTCTCTCATTATTACTTCGCTATACAGGGAGAAAAGATCTGGTGACAAGACACACCCTTGTCGTACTCCTAGCTTTATCTGTTCGTAACTACCCTCTTTATTTCCCATTTTAATTGCTGCTACTTGGTTCCAGTAAACATTCTTTATTATTCTTAAATCTTTTCCATCAGTGTTGATATCTTCCAACATTTTAATCAGTTCATCATGTTTTACTTTATCAAATGCCTTAGTATAATCTATGAAGCACAAATATATGTCTCTCTGTTTCTCTATTGATCTTTCTATTAGTGTCCGTAATGTATAAATTGCATTGTTTGTGCCCTTTCCTTCCACAAATCCATACTGTTCTTCACTAATTTCCATTTTTATTTTCTTTTTTGTTCTTCTCATTATGATTCTGAGTAGAAGCTTAGTGATATGGTTTATAAGGTTAATTGTACGAAAATCTTCACAATCAATTGCTCCTGGTCTTTTTGGTATAGCTATAAATACAGATTTCAGCATATCACTGGGTAAATATCCACTGCTGTAAATATCATTCAACATTTTGGTTAATATATCTACTCCAAATTCTCTCAATACTTCTAATTCTTCTATTGTGATTTTATCTGGCCCAGCTGTTTTTCCTTTCTTCATACGTTTCATAGCGTCAGCGACTTCTTCTTTCAGAATAGGTGGACCTTCTACGTTACTATCTTCTGTTAATTCTCCCCTTTCTCCTTCATATAATTCTCTTATATACTCATTCCACCTCTTCATTATTGCATCTTCCTCTAATATTATCTTTCCTGTTTTTGATTTCAAACACCCTGTATTTATTCTTATTTTTCTTCCTGTAAGCTCACTGATTTGTCTGTGCATATTTTTTGTATCTTTAATGGAATTTAATTCAATTTTTTTTTTTTGCATTGCTCGTTTAACCAACTTTCTTTAGCCTTCCCACATTTATCTTATTTCTTTATTTATCTTAGCGTATTCTTGTTTGTCATTTTTACTCTGTTTTCTTTTGTCCATAAGTTTTAAGATATCTTCATTCATCCATTTTTTCTTAGCTATTTTGCCTCTCTCCGGTAATACTTTGCTAGTTTGATGGATGGAGTCCCTTAACATTTCCCATTGTTCATCTATACTCTATTTTAGTTATTGCATTGTACCTATTTTTCACAGTCACTCTGTATTGTTCTTGCATTTCTTTATTTATTTTCAGAACCTCTTTATTAAGTCTCATGTTCTTAACCATTTTTTCCCCTCTCTTTAATCTTACTTTTATTTGTCCACATAGTGGTACGTGATCACTATTACAGTCAGCACCAGGCATTGTCTTTACATTAATTAAAGCATTTCTAAATCTTTTATTAATTAGTATGTAGTAAATTTGGTTGCGTATTTTCTTATCAGGGCTTATCCATGTGTACAGTCATCTTTTATGGTGTTTAAACCATGTGTTTCCAATTATCTTATCATTGATATTTGCCCATTCTATTAGCTTTTCCCCTCTTTCATTTCTTGTACCTAAACCATAATTCCCCACTACATCCTCCATTTTTCCCTTTCCTACTTTTGCATTAAAATCACCAAGTATTATTTTTATTTCTTGTGATCCAATTTGAGCCATCACCATTTCTATTTCGTCGTAAAAGTGTTGTATTTCTTCATCACTACTGCTTGCTGTTGGTGCATATACTTGTATAATATTTATGTCTATTGGTTTGCCTTTGATTTTTACCATAATAACTCTATCTGAAATACACCAGTATCCATTAATTGACTTGGCTGTTTTTTCGTCTAATATTATTCCTGCACCTTTTTCATGTGTATCCGTTCCAGAATAAATTATTGTGTGATTGTCAGCTATAATTTTGCCCGATCCCTTCCATCTCATCTCACTAACGCCTAGTATATTCATTTTCATGCTATCCATCTCTCTTAGAACATTGGTCAACTTTCCTAGCTCATTTAATGTCCTAACATTCCATGATCCTACTCTAAATTTATTTATTTTAGTTAAGATTTTGCCATCAGTAGCTGGATGACGGTCTGGTGTCACCTGTGACTCATGACTGTCCCTACCGGACGAGGATGCCCTAAGACAGCCATTAACGTCCTTCACTAACTTTGATATATGTTTTGCCATGAAGTCTTGGGAAGATAATGTGGTGGTTTCCCCTTGTCTTCCACATCCACATGGTGGTCTTTTTACCTCTGCCTTTGACAGCCATTTCCGACTGTAAGGACAAGTGAGTGCATTGACTACGTACATATTAATCTTCTTCTTCTTCTTCAGCGTTCCGAGCCATTGAGGTTCTTTGCTGCAAATACAATCCGTCTCCATTCGTCTCTCTGGTGGACCTTCTCTTGCCAGTCGTTGATTCCAAGTGCTTGTAGGTCTGTACATGTATTATCTCTCCACCGCCTTCTTGGTCTACCTCGGGGTCTACGGTCATTTATTTCCTGAGTGTAAGCGAGTTTTGTTTCCTTATTATCTTCCTTTCTTTCTATATGCCCCAGCCATTGTAGTCTATTAGCCTTCATGATACCAGTGATTAGCGGGGACTTAAACAGATCATAAATGTCTTTGTTACTTCTTCTTTTCCACTCTCCACTTTGTGTATCCCTAATGGGTCCAAAGATGCGTCTTAAAATTTTGTTCTCAAAGGTTTGTAACAAGGCTTCATCTCCTTTCGTTGTACTCCATGTTTCAGAGCCATACAGCACAACTGGTCTGATCAGTGTTTTGTATATTGTGATTTTGGTGTTACGGGATAGCGCCTTTGATTTTAGTAGATGGTGTAGTGCATAGTATATCTTGTTTCCAGAGTTGATTCTAGTTTGTATTTCTTCCCTTATGATGTTGGAGCAGTTGAAGATTGTACCCAGGTATTTGTATGTTTCCGTTCTTTTAATGGTCATATTATCTATTTGTATGTGGCCAGAGTTTCTAGCCATTCCGTCTCTTGAAATTACCATATATTCTGTCTTATCTTGGTTGATAACCAGCCCCATCTGTTGGGCTATTAGAAATTCATTAATATTGAAACAATGCCTGGTGCTGACGGTAATAGTGATCATGTACCACTATATGAACAAATAAAAGTAAGATTAAAGAGGAAGACAAGTGGCTAAGAACATGAGACTTAATAAAGATGTTCTGAAAGCAGATAAAGAAATTCAAGAACAGTACAGAGTGACTATGAAAAATAGGTACAAATTTAATAGCTAAAATATAGAGTATAAATGAACAATGGGAAATGTTAAGGGACTTCATTCATCAAACAAGCAAAGAAATATTACCGGGGAGACGCCAAAAGGCTAAGAAACAATGGATGACTGAAGACATTTTTTAATTGATGGACCAAAAAAAAAATGGTGTACAAATTGCCAACAAGCGTATGATAAGATAAAGAAATGAGAGATAAATGTTGGAGCGTTAAGCCATCACATATTCTATTCCACAACAGACTAGGCGTGGTGGTCAAATCTTTTCCTCGTCACCTGTCCAGTCCAGAGATTTGCCACACAATTCTGAAATGTGTCTGGCACATTTTGGTGAGGCTGGGTCAACTGGTCAGAAATAATCCTGCCTCTGCTGGAGATTGAACTTTCAACTCGGTCAATCTCTAAGCAGCGTGCACATGGTCACTGGATCAGTATGTGAGAATCATTGGGAGTCTCTGTGACGAAGTAGTCAAGCCGTCTGCCTTGGGCTCTGAAGGTTGTGGGTTCAATTCCGGGCCGCATCCTTCGGTTCACGAGTGCATTTTTCGGAGACTCCTGAGGGTTGTCGCTGGAGCTACGGAGTTGGTGCTTTGTGTGACACTTTCCGCACTGTGGAAAGGGACTGAGCCATATGGGATAAAAACCCGGTGCAATGAAGTCGACCCTGTCAACTTTTAAGCGACTTTTTAATGTCGCTAGTTGCGCTGCTCTTTCCAGAGAATAAAATTAGTGGAACTCCGGTAAAGCTGTGAGCATGTTTTTTTTTTTTTTTAAATTCGCATATCCTTTACAGGACATCGCTGTCAACAGCAGCATCTTTCAGCTGTCTGTTGATTTCTTGGCAAGATTGCGCTCAGTAGTTTGCCATTGCTTTCTGAGCGGCCGGCTCAGTTATCCCGCAAGTCACCAGCGAGAGTAGAACCGCTTCCAGTTCTCGCCCGCTACGAGACTCAACGGGATTACAGAGAAAGTGGTGTAACTCCTCGGCCAGAGAGACCGGCTGTGAACATGTTAACAATATAAAATAACACGAAGTAATGCAGCTTTGGCCGAGTGGCTAGAACGCCAGATTCTCCTTCGGGAGACCCGGGTTCGAATCCTCGGTAAGGTGTGGGATTTGTTTTCTGTCGGGGGCAAAAAGAAAATACTAACCTGCACAGTTCGCCGCGACTGCACTAGCCAAGCGGCCTTAATTCCTCAGGCTCAAAGACTACTCTCCCCCCCCCCCCCCCCCCCCCATACACCGCAAGGTACTATATTGGCAGTAAATGACAGTTTTAATGCAGCTTTACAGAACACAAATATGGAAAACAGGACGTTAAGCGATTAGCCTTCATGAACACACACAAAACACAATGTACAGGGAACACAGTACATTTTAATTTAATGCATTAACGAGGTCACGGCAGTGTCTGTGTGTATTGTGTATTTGTTTACTGGTGAAGGTTAGTCGCCACAATGTCTGATGTTTTCCATAACTATTCTGTAAAGCTGCATTCTTTCAGGAGAAGCTGAGGATACAACGCTGCGATTGTAAGAGAAGGTGTTAAACATTTTCTCTTGTTAGAACATTGGTGGCGCGGGTGTGACTGTTGTATACGCGAGACAGCTGATGACACAGGCTGTATATACTGTAGACTTAGTTTTAACTATAAGTCTCGGATCTCTCCGTACACCGTTCGTCAGACAGGCGAAAATGGCTGCAACTTGGTCGTTCAACTCCTACATTCTATGCTGCTTAGCCTTCTTTCTTTTTTTCTTTTTTTTAACAGAACTTCGCAGTCGACTCCAACATTTTGGACTGTTCGTGATACTATAGGCAAGTTTACGCTTAGTAGTTTGCCACTGCTTTCTGAATGCCCGACCTTCACACCATTGTGAAGATCAAAGTACAGTGGTCTGTTTCCGAATCGCCTGTGACTGACCTAGAACTTGGTATGTCGGGATTGTGGAACTGTGTTCTTAAGACCTTAAACCCTGGTTATTATTCTCACTGGAAGCCTTGAAGACGTGGTTTTATAGAAAAATGTTAATTGGACAGCCAAAATTAGCAATCTGGCGTTTTGGGGAAAAACTAAGTCGCAAAGACAACTTATCACAAACATCAGAAAGAAGCAGTCTTCTTCTTCTTCTTCTTCTGCGTTCATCCGGAGTTGTTTTTTTCCCCCCGGATGTGATTGCGCTGTGCCTGTTTACAGCAGAACTGCGTTCTTGCGCCGTTAGGCCGACACATCCGACTTCTGCGGGCATTTGTTGACCGGGTTAACCTTCCCGGGGAAAGAAGCAGTCATAATTGTTTTGCCACATTATGAGAAGACAAAAACTGGAACATGTGACAACGGGAAAGATTTGTGGAAAGAGAGATAGGGGAAGACAGCGGGAGAAAATTCTCGACAATCTAGTGTCATGGCATGTAAGGGAGTCTAACACATGAATTGATCGATACTGTCATAGATCACATTTTGTGGAGTGGCATGATTGCCCACGCCAGCCGACAAGGTACAAGATGGTGATGATGATAGTCTTAGGTTAGAAGAGAATACAAATATGAAAAAAAAAAAAAATGGAGGACTAGATCGAATGTTCATTGTTGTGGTGGTATTGTCTTCCCCGTATTTGATCTCAGTGTAACAAAACAGCCCACTATGTTTACTGAACCATATGACTTTACAAGGTAAGTAAATTACCCCTTTACACGCTTGAAAGAGTATTGGGCATATGGTGCTCGACCCATATTTATATAGACCAATCGGCCCTGGGTGGGTGATGTAGTCTGTACCACACCTCTCACTTTTACTGCCTAAGACATTTCCTGGTAACCATTTTAGGGTGGGTCGACCTGGAAGTTCCGGGCAATTTTAAAAATTCAAGTTCGAACCCACCTGACTTCGCGTATTTCAGCAGCATTCACACAATCAAAAGAAACCAGCAAATGGCTGAACACTGTACTGTTTAATATTCTGAAAATGTGACACAGTTTAGTTAAAATATAAACAACACACACATTATATGAAACACACATCGAGCCCACTTCATATGTGGCGACCATGTAATAATACTGTTTTGCTAACTCATGAAGATTTGGGACAGACGTTAATTCACACAACACACAACGTAACAATTTCTGTAACGTAGACAGTCTTCTTCCTCGTCTTCCTCAATTTATCTCTGTGTAGTGTTGAAGGGCCGGCTTCCTGGCCTAGAGGTTAGCGACTTTTCTCCGTATTCTTGTATACTCTCGTAAGTAACGTGACGATGGTGAGAATCAGCAATGGTTCGAATCGCGTCGGTAACTTACGGGGTATGTGAGCCGGCCGCTCAGAAAGCAATGGCAAACTACTGAGCGTAATCTTGCCAAGAAATCAACAATCAGCTGAAATATGCTGATGTTGACAGCGATGTCCTGTAAAGGATATGCAAACATTTAGAAGTGTTGAAGGGCAATGTAAGGATAATTTAGAAAATCAGTAGAGCAAAAGTAAAGTAAGTATTCACTAGAGGAATTGATTCAGTTAAATCAAGAATGATCAAACAGGTAGAATAAGGCGGAAACAACATTTTTCTGGAAGAAAAGGGGCTTTGACAGACGTGTCTTTCTAATATGAAAGATGGTCAAGACACATGCGTGCAAATGCGCGCACACACACAATACAGTACTGTAGAAACAGGTTAAGGATTAAAGTCAAATAAACACTTCAACAGATGATCCAAAGACTGATATTTGTTTTAACTTGTCACTCAACCATAAACTTCTGTGCAATGCTGCTTTATAAGCTACTTAGCTACTGTCACCTCGAACGCTTTATTATTACTCTGTAAGTGTCATAATAAAAACCTGAATTACTTTAAAAATGTAGTAATATATAGTTACTTTGCAAATTTAACACTGGAAATATAGACTATTGCTACATAGAAAGTGGCAATATAGTTACTTTGAAAATTTAACACTGGAAATATAGACTATTGCTACATAGAAAGTGGCAACATAAACTCTCAAAGTTGTGCTATGTGTAGTTGGTAATGTGGAAGTGTAAAAATGTGAACACCCATTATTTGGAAAGTAATGGCTACAAAACCATTATTACACTGAAAGTGTAGCAACAAACAATTGTCACACTGCAAGTGTAGCGACAAACAAGTTACATTGAAAATGTACAATTCAAATAATTGCTACATGGAGTGTAGTAACATAATGTTTTGCCTGTGTATTAATGTTACCTTTAAATAAAACAAAGAAGGGTAATACTGTGACCTACTATGCATGTAGTGAGAGACAACTATGGAGCGTTGATTTGGGGCTGGCTGCCCCTTCGAATAAAAAACAAAATTATCTGTAAAATCCAAACAACCATGAACAAGTCTAAAGATTAAAAAAAATAGAATAGCCCAGCCAACCAAAATGAAAGGAGGCTTTTCTAGAAGTAATATGATATGATGCAGAGAAAACTGCAAGAAGTCTGGGCATACTTCATTTTACCTAGTAAAATCTCCAAAATTAGCACCTGGAATATTAGAACTGTGTATATGAATCAGGAAAGACAGCACAGGTGGTAAGGGAAATGAAATACTATAAGATTAGCATTTTAGAAGTATAAGAAACAAGATAAAATGGAACAGACAAAAAGGTTCTAAACACAGGTAAAACGGTGCTGTTCTCGGGTCATGTAGAGGAAAATGCCCCGCACAGTAAAGGTGTGGCTCTAATTGTATCTAAAGATACAGAGAAAGATCTAATAAACTGGGAAGCAATGAGTTTTAGAATAATAATAGCAACATTTAGAATGAAAAAACAGCAATTATGAATATGATTAAGTGTTACATACCAACTGAGGATAAGGATTAATCAGTTAAGGATAAATTCTACATGAAACATCAAAATACTATTGGCAATCAAATAAATGGCAATATCAAAATGTTGATGGGTGTTCTAAATGCCTAGCTAGAATTTGATAACACAAGCTATGAAGAGATCATGGGGAAACAGATTTTGAGTAATGAATGAAAATGAAAAATTATTCACCACTTTTCGTACAGTAAATCAATATGCCTTAGGTGGATGTGTGTTTCCACATAGAAGACAACAAACAGCATCATGGGTATCACCAGACAACAATACAGAAAATCAGGTTCATCAAATATGTGTGAACAAGAAAATGTACTTCATCAATCTCTACATGACGTACAAGTTTCTAGAGGTGCAGTTGTAGAATAAGATCACCATCTGAGGATAAGCACAGTTAAGTTTAAAAGCAACAGGATAGGTACGAAGGGGGCTTCAAATGAAAACCTAAAAAGTGTGATATAAATTACAATAACCATGCCATTGTCTTGTAACCTGTCAATATTGGTGTTAAGTATGTCAAAAGTGTTAAGCACATAACATCATGGTGTAGACAAACACGGTGACGTCTTAAGGACAGTGTAAAGATGGCCGCCCCACTTTTGACATGCACCAAAGAGGAGCAGCATTCTAAGTATGTCAAAAGTGTTAAGCACATAACATCATGGTGTAGACAAACACGGTGACGTCTTAAGGACAGTGTAAAGATGGCCGCCCCACTTTTGACATGCACCAAAGAGGAGCAGCATTCTGTTATCCATATTATGGTCAGTGAAGGGTTGAAACCTATAGAAATTCATCAGCGAATGAAGGTCCAGTATAGCGATGCATGCCTGTCAGTCCAGCAAGTGTATGAGGAGAGTGGGAAGTTTCAAAATGGCGTGACTTCTGTGACTGACTGTTCACGACCAGGTCAGGCACAGGAGTAGTGACCCCAGAGAATTTATTTTCTGCAGGAATCTAAGCACTTTATCAGCGCTGGAGGAATTGCATTTAACGCAGTGGTGACTACACCAAAAAATTATACATTTGTTCTTTACTTTTTTTAAGAAAATATTCACACATACACACACAAAACATTTAAGGTTTTCATTTGAAACCCCCTCGAACGTAACGTATTGTAAACATGGATATCATATAACATAAAACACTTCAGAAATCAATCAACCAAGGACCAGTCTATGGTTACAGTCTATAGTAAGTACCAGGTCCTGCATGAGTTAGCAGATGAGGTGAAAACGGAAAAGTGTTGGTAACAGGTTACAAGGATCCGGAACAAATCATGTGTAGAAGTCCTTGTGGAAAATTGGAATGAAACTTTAAAGCATTGATAACGTCAGAACCCCTCAAAAATAGAGGAAATAAGAAACACAACCACGAAAAAAAACATGTAAATTACAGCAAAACCTGAAATGCTAAAGTCAGTCTATGAAAAATAAGCAGAAACTAATTGAGATTTGGGAAGTGATAGGATAGATAAAAGATGATATTTTGATGGCCTAGCAAAGGGGGAAGAAGTAGCAGCAGCAAAAGGAAACCTCTGAGACCTTTACAGCATTGCAAGGGAATACCAGTAACTACCACTGAGAAAAGAATGTTTGCAGTAACAGCTGCCTGGGAAAAGAATGTTACAAGTATATACATAAAATACTACAAAAGAAGTCAAGATGATTCAAATATTGTAACAATCAATATTTTAAAAAGCAGCTTGCGTTTTCTTTTAAACACCCTTTAAACAACCTCTGTGTTCAACACATCATACATATATTATATCTCAACATATTTTATACACGTACATAGAAAACACTCATGTGGGCAAATGAGAATAAGGCATTGATGAAACAGTAACATTTCAGACTCAGCTGGCGCCGCATTACAGAATGTAACGGTCCAGGCATTTGAATGGGGTTTCTGGATCAAGTGTGAAGCTTATAACAGGGCCAGACAAGTAGGATGATGATAATGAGGCTCACTTGTAGCATGTTGTGTATAGGATGGTGATAATGAGGCTCACTTGTAGCATGTGGTGTATAGGATGGTGATCCCCGGGAAGGTTAACCTGGTCAACAAATGCCCGCAGAAGTCGGATGTGTCGGCCTAACGCTGCAAGAACGCAGCTCTGCTGTAAATAGTCACAACGCAATCACATCCGAAAAAAACTCTCTGGATGAACGCAGCAGAAGAAGGATGGGGATAATGAGGCTCACTTGTAGCATGTGGTGTATAGGATGGTGATAATGAGGCCCTCCTGTAGTATGTAGTATATAGGATGGTGATAATGAAGCTCTCTTGTATATCTTAATAATATTATCAGGAATGAGGTTAATGAGGCTCATTTGTTGCATATGATATTAAGGATGGTGGTAATGAGGCTCACTTGTAGCATATGCTTCAAAGGATTATAAAAAGGCTCTCATGTATATGTTATGCATATAATCAGGGATGGTGATAATGAGGCTTACTTGAAGCATGTAGTGTATAGGATGGTGATGAGGCTCACTTGTAGCATGTGGTGTATAGGTTGGTGATAATGAGGTTCTCCTGAAGCATATGGTGTATAGGATGGTGATGAGGCTCACTTGTAGCATATGCTACAAAGGATTATGATAAAAAGGCTCTCATGTATATGTTATGCATATAATCAGGGATGGTGATAATGAGGCTCACTTGAAGCATGTAGTGTATAGGATGGTGATGAGGCTCACTTGTAGCGTGTGGTGTATAGGATGGTGATAATGAGGCTCTCATGTATATGTTACTAGTATTTTCAGAAATGGTGAAAAATTAGGCTCACTTGTAGCATATGGTGAATATTATGGTGTTAATGAGGCTCACTTGTAGCATGTGGTGTTTATTATGTGATAATGAGGCCCTCCTGTAGTATGTAGTATATAGGATGGTGATAATGAAGCTCTCTTGTATATCTTTATATTATCAGGAATTAGGATAATGAAGCTCTCTTGTATATCTTTATATTATCAGGAATTAGGATAATGAGGCTCATTTGTTGCTTATGATATCAAGGATGGTGGTAATGAGGCTCACTTGTAGCATATGCTACAATGGATGATGATAACAAGGCTCTCTTGTATATGTTATGCATATAATCAGGGATAATGAGGCTCACTTGAAGCATATGTTATCAATATTATCATCAATGGTGATAATGAGGCTTTCTTGTATATGCAATTCGTAATCGCGCATACTGTGTTCAAAACACAGCTGTGGGCGATGTGGAAGCAGATGGTCTTGTGCTAATTTTTATACAATGGTATGAGTGCTGGTTGTTTAGAAACAATGGCAAACTACTGAAAGTAACTTTCCAAGAAATCACAAACAGCCAAAAACTGCCGGGGTTGACTGCGATGTCCTGTAAAGGATATGCAATTAACTAACTGTATATGTTATGCATATTTATCAGGAAAGATGATAATGAGGCTCATTTTTGGCATATATGTAGTATCAAGAATAATGACAAGGGTCTCTTGAGAGGTAATAATGAGGCCCATTTGTACAAATTTGTCAGGTATGATAATGGGGCTAATAATTTATAACATGTCATCAGGGATAGTGATAATGTGGTTCACTTATGTCCTGTTATAAAGGATAATGATAATGAGGCTCTCTTGAATATGTTATCAATATTATCAAGGATAGTAATAATGAGGCTGATCTGTAGCATATGTTATTTTGGATGGTTATAATGAGGCTCATCTAGCTTTTGACTTTAGGATGGTGGTAATGAAGCTCATTTGTAGCACACATCAAAGTAATCAAAGTAAAGTGATCAAAGTAATGAAGCAACTTTCAATCAATAATATTTGACAGGTAAATTAATTTAACAAGAATCTGACTAGGTGAAATACATATTGATTCTAAAAGGTAAGTCATGCAACTGGAGAATGTCACTTGGAGGTCACATCACATAAGGGTTATCTCCCACTCTCCTACTATAAAAGTACAGATAATAGCTTATGTGCGAGAGAGGAAGGTAAAGATAGTAGAATTCATAATCATGCATGCTGCATTTGAAACACAGTTGCGGGCATTTTTGGAAGCAGAATGCCTTGCATTGGTTTTCATACAATGGTATGAGTGAAGGTCTTCAGAAAGAAATGGCAGCTACTGAACGTAAACTTACCAAGAAATCACAAACAGCCAAAACTGCTGAGGTTGACTGCGACATCCTGTAAAGGATAGGCAAAGATAACATACTGATGATTTTTTTTTTAAAACCCACTTGTTACTTATGCTCTTTCAAAATGTTTCCCAATTCAGTCCAATTGCCAGTTTGGACATCATAGTCATTATCATCATGTGCCACGCCTGCATCTCATACATTTATCAGCCTCTTTTCAGGACTGTGCTCCTTTCCTGACGATGCTGCTTGGCCAAGTCATCCAGCTATTTATCTATGTTGTTTTCTACTTGCCAGATGTCACTTAGTTTTCCAGTTATCCTCTCCTCATATTTTGCCCCAAAAAATCTGGTCACTGGTAGGTATCTGTTTTTGAGAAAGACATTTTGAACCCAAGTTTTTGAAAATGCTGGTCATATGTAACTTGTCTGCATTAACAGGTGGCACCTGGATGTGATCACTACACCCAGGGACCACACTGATGCACCGTGCATGACCAATACCTGGTATTGCTGTGTCGTCTTGACTTATAAAGCCTTCCCAGCAGTCACGGCCGGTCTAAAAATAACGGTTGCTAGGCAAAAAAGCTATCAAAAGGTCATTAACATTTTAAACATATTGTTAAGAGGTCAGCTTGGCTGAATGGATAATAGCTCTCCCTCTTGTTCAACCCCTGCACCGGTCAGTTGGACTACAATACAGACTTCTCATACGTGACTTGTGGACATAAATTACAAATACCTCAGAAACTGGAGTGGTCTCGCCTGATGGCAAGCTAATCCATACGCCGAAGAAAAAAAAGTTCAGTGTGTACTAGAAGTAGTAGCACATGTATGGAGTTTGCTTGAGTTCAAAGTGAGTGAATGCAAACAAAAACAAACATTGTGAAATGTTGAACAGGGCCCACTTGCCATCTGGCAAGTTGACATCCTGGCCTGTCTGCCAATGCTTACTAGGAGTCAGAAGTCTGATGTGTTTGTGCTGTCATTACAATGATCCTTGAACCGTGACCCCCTCCCCCGTCCATTCAGCAGCAATAGTGATAATAGTAATAGCAGATGTGGTAGTAGCAAGGGTAGTAGTAGTAGTAGTAGTAGTAGTAGTAGTAGTAGTAATGGCAATGGTAGTAATAGTCGTGGTAATATAATGAGTGGTTGCAGTAGTAGTAGTGTCTGGTCATGTCCGTCTGTCTATCTGGTCTTGTCTATTTATCTGTCTGTTCTGTTCTGTTCTGTCTGTCTGTCTGCTGTCTGGTCTTGTCTATGTGTCTGTGTGTTCTGCTGTTCTGTCTGTCTTTCTCCCTCCCCTCCCCTCTTTCCCTCACTCACTCACTTGCTTCATTCCTTCCTACTTGGTGAACACACCAGGCAAGTTTCTGGCATTTCATTGCTAACAATAATAAATAGCTCAACAGTAACAGTGAAACTTAGAGGACTAATGTCCACGCCTTGTGGCATATTATGTACCCCCCATATTTGTATCGACCAATCAGCACTCAACGGGTGATGTGGTCAATATCTCACCAGCTGCCTTGACTTCCCACAACATCTCCAGGTACCAGACTTTTAGGCTGAGTCAGCCTGTGAGCCCAGGTCAATATTTATGAAAAAAAATCCCTGTCTCTATGGAGATTCGAACACACGACCAACAAACTCACAGGCAAGCATGCTTGCCACTGCACTACCACAGTTTATATAGTGGTTCTATAGAAGCTCACAAATGTATTTATTCAAGGCTGGCCGAGTGGCTAAAATGCCGGATTCTTCTTTGGGAGACCTGGGTTTGAATCCTTGGTAAGGTGTGGAGTTTTTTTTTCTGTCGGGGGCAAAAAGAATACTCTAACCTGCACAGTTCATGGCGACTGCACTATCCAGGCGACCTTAATTCCTCAGGTTCAAGACCCCTTTGCCATACACCGCAAAGTACTATATTGGCAGTAAAAGACAGTTTTAAATGACAGAGATATCTGATGTTTCTTTTACGAGTATCAGAATACGCATCACATGTATAGAATTTGTAATTGTTTTGTCACTGTGAATTAAAAAGTAAGGAACGTGCAAGTAGATGAACGTACAAGTTAGACTGTGTTCTCATGACTTCTTCTAAGCGTATCTTGAGTCTTAACTGTTGCAAATATGATCTAAACATAGCGTATATTTTAACTCTTTACAATTTCATATAAGCTTTATCATGCATACACACAAAGATCTGCTGTTGTAAAGCCTTTAAAATCTACCATTATAAATTGTACATGTTGGTAAAATGTTGGTCTGAATGAAGAGAAGCTCCAGTAATGTCTGTACACTCAAAGTGACTTATTTTAAACGTGTTATCTTTTTCAAGGGAACTATACAAATAGTCCACTGATTACCAGGACATTCTTTAAAGATCTAAATATCAAAGAAAACTGGTTCATAACAGTATCTTGTCTCAGGAAATGAAAACAAGGTTTTAAAGGGAACGGTGGGGGAGGGAGGGGAGTGTTAAAAAGATAACTTCATTGTTCTCTCATATGGTTTGTTTTCTTTTTGTTCACTGCATTCTCCCGAAAACATTGCACATAGCACGATTAACTTTAGGGATCTCTGGAAACAACTGCACTTGTGAAGGAATGGTGGAGCCTAAAAAACGAACTTATGACCTTCAAAGCATGTGATAGGCAGCTTAACCACTTCAGCACAAGACTCCCAGGTCTCAGAAAGTGAAGTACTGTGGACATATCAAATATCACCGCCAAGCCAAAAGAACAGTCATGTAAGGCATGGATCCTGGACGATGGGGCAGACAGGGACTGACCAACACAATAGTGGTCACTGGACATTATGATTCTCTGCTATCACATACTCCAAGATAGCCCAAATATCTAGGCAAACCTTCTGGTCTATATAAATAACAGTGGAAGATAAACTCTATGGATCACTGAATGAACCAAAAAAATACAATGAAATTCATACAACAGGCAGTGAGTGTTGCAGATATTGACCAAAAAATCAAGTGAACGAAAGAAGAAGAAGAAGACACCCTGCTTATGAAAATAGATGAGGCAGGGGAACTGGTGAAGGATGATGAGTAAATCCTGTGGACTATGATGAGAACGATGTTCTGCAGAATTTACTACATAATGGAACCATTCCACATGCACAGGGCTTTCAATAAAAGAGATTAAAACAACTTGGAACTTTTGAGATGTGATGTCGCTGCAGGATGCAGAGAATGGGCCGAACAGAAAAGAGATTAAATGAAAACATTCTGAAAGTTGCTGAGGGAAATAGACAACTAATGAACAACACACACAAAATGCTGTTTTGGTTTCGTCACAATATGACGCTTGGTCTATTAATGAAATAGTGTATGGCCAGATCCAAGGCAAGTGAAAAAAACAGGATGTACAAGAAAAACTACCTAAGCATGGGAGGACTTTGGAATTAATTCTAATGCTGAGCTGAAAAGGTTTGAAGAGAACAGGAGACAGCAGAGGGACAAGATCAGACTATTTTAACACCAGCTTTCGGACCATCTGGTCTGATCATGCTCACATGCATAGGACATTCCAGCAAATGAGAAGGACTTACTTTACTGCAATATTATCCTTCTGGGCATTGAGTTGCAGTTTGTTGATAAAGAAATGCACATAGCAAGTGGAGGAAACATCACCAACATAGACCTAAATCCCAGCTAGTCCCTGTCTGCTGTGCTAGTTGCAGCCTAATTAATGTGCCTCTCCACAGATGTGAAGTTCCGGTAATGATTTTGTACACACTGCTGGTTTTGACGTTTGGAGAGGGAAGGTGAGCTCGGAAACACAGACACCGAGGAGATGGTACTGGGTCAAAAGACAAGTCTCTACTCCAATCTCACTGTGACTGGGTCAGAAGACAAGTCTCTACTCCAATCTCACTGTGACTGGTTCAAAATACAAGTCTCTACTCCAACCTCACAGTTACTGGGTCAAAAGAAAAGTCTCTACTCCAACCTCACTCTGACTGGGTCAAAAGACAAGTCTCTACTCCAACCTAACTGTGACTGGGTCAAAAGACAAGTCTCTACTCCAACCTCACTCTGACTGGGTCAAAAGACAAGTCTCTGCTCCAACCTCACTCTGACTGGGTCTTCTTCTTCTTCTTTTGTTCGCCTGAAATAAGCCTATAACTGCAATGTTGTCTCTTGTATGAATCCAACAGTCTTTTTTAGTTCATTCAGCGGTCCATAGAGTTGATCTTCCATTGTTGTCTCTCTAGGCCAGAAGGTTCGCCTGGATATGTTGTAGTTTGGGTCAATCCTGGAGTATGTGCTCTGCTGTCTGCAACGCCAAACCACATGTGCACATGGCTGAGTCACCAATCTTGAATTTTGTATACATGTGGTTGCGTAATCTATTGTGTCCTGTTCTGAGGCGCAGAAGAATGACCTGTTCTGGTCTGTCCATAACGTGGTAGTCGTCTTGAGTCCTGACTGGGTCAAAAGAAAGATCTCTACTGCAACCTCACTCTGGGTCAAAAGTCTCTACTCCAACTTCACCCTGACTGAAGCAAGCCCTTTCAGAGACCTCGGACGACATGAGTGCCAATGTACCAGACTTAAGAGCTAAAACACAATCTGTCAGAGGATTTAGAACCAACCATCGAGGTAATTGTCACTGTCATTTACTGCCAATATAGTCCCTTGCGGTGTATGGCACGGGAGTCTTGGGCCTGAGAAATCAAGGCCGCATTGCTAGTGCAGTCACTGCTAACTGTGCAAGTTAGAGTTTTCTTTTTGCCCCGTCAGAAAAAAACATCACACCTTGCTGAGGATTCAAACCTGGGTCTCCCGAAGGAGAATCCAGTATTCTAGCCACTCGGCCAGCCATTGAGCTATCTAGTTAAAAAGGTTTGCCTTATGTAGTAATGTGTGGCTGCTGATTTTCTAGTGACTGCCGCTTCCATCGACCATGAACTGTATTTTTCGTAGTGGACTTTTGTGTTGGCATTCTGGTAGCTGCATTATAATGGGGCAGTGAGGAGCATTTTGTGTGATATTCACTGGCACAGGAATGGAGCATGATGGGACAACCCTTTGCCGTGAAGTTTGAACCGCGACTAACTAAGTAACTAATTATCCAGCTAATCAACAAGACTAGTTCAACTTTAAGAAGCACTTGCAGCTGGACAACGAAAATTACCAACCAAACTGGACACTGAACCTGGTTGCTGTGATGGCAAGCTTGTGGACTATTCACAATACCACCACAACTCATAATTGTCTCCCCTTCCCCTAATCAAAAAATGTATTATGTTTACAAACAAAAATGTAAAATGTTTATTAAAGCTTAACAAAACTTCAGAGGGACAAATTCTCCAGCTCCTAATTAGTGTGTGGCATCTGCCTGTAATCTGAATAATCAATACTATAATGCACATTGACAGACTCAGCAAAACATTGGTTTAAATGCATATAATACTAGAATAAATTATCAATAATTTACTAGTAATGAATACATTCAGCAAATCAAATCACCAGTGGCATTGTTATATTAAATAAATGCAAACTGTCAAAGATAAGTCAGCTGAAATATGTTCAATATCTGAAATATTCTACCGCGAGCATCTCATAGATGGGTTACATAGATGGACAGTAACATAGTGCTCATCAAACAGCCTCATCAAACAGCCCCGTTCGCATTGCTCATTCAGCATAGTAGACAACAGCTTGGCCATGAAAACACATCATAAAGATCTTTACTGCAGCAGAATATGACAATATAAAATAAAACAAAAAGGTAGTTAAGATCCTGCAGACGAACAACAAGCACTAACATATGTACATATCTTAAAAGGGCCTCAGGCTTAATGACAAAAATCACGGTGGGGAAAATGAATACAAATAATATATACAATATTATGATGGCTAAGAACAGTAATAATAAATACAATAAAACGAGCCACTAATGCCCAACATTTCGGTTAAGAACTTTTCTCAAGAACTACACAAACATAACTAATAAGACAATTTATTATAAATTATAACACACAATACATGAACAATGAAACTAGCTGGAGTTCTTTTTTAATGCATTAGTGAAAGACGGGTGCATAACTTCCATAAATAATAATAAAACCAAATCATGAAAGGTATAACTAGATTTGGGCACTGTCAAATTGAGAAGGAAGGAGCTAAAAATTGTAATTTCTGTGAACATAATATGGTAACTGATTAGAGACATTATATGTAGACAGTCAAAATTTTTTGGGCATGTTATGAGAAGAAATGACTTGGAGATCTAGGTGACAACTGGCAAGATCGAAAGGAACAGACCAAGGGGAAGACCAAGAAGTAAATACCTAGATGGCTTGGCCACGTGGCATGGTCGAGACACGAACACTGAGCTGATCCACGACTCTGGTGATTGAGTGAAATGGCAAAACATGACCACCCACACTTATTGGCATTGCTCATGGTGGATGGAATATGGCAAGAGAAGTGAGGGTGGCCAAAACTAAAGTAACACTAAAGAAGATAAACATTGTGAAACCATGACATCCACAACAGTATTGGTTCCCCCTGGATGGACACATTCCATAGTGATAATTAAGTGGCTCTCCATCCAACCTTTTGAGCAGGCGGGCCAAATTTAAGAAATAATATTTCCTGCCGGGCCACTCACCTAATTTTTTTTGTTAATTAAATTAAGCAAGAAAGCATGCTACAGCCTCGACCACATCATCGCTTCCCAGTCTGTGGGCGCAACATGACTCCCGGCGGGCCGCATGTGGCCCGCAGGCCTTGTGTTGGCCACCCCTGCTCTCCATTCTCAGTCTGACGGAACTGTCTGAATAACATCGTTTTATGGCAGTGACACACAAGATATAAAAATCAATGAACACTGACTCATAAACACCATCACATCCCAGAAACTGAAATTCTTTGGCTTTAGCAAACACACACTAGTTTGTCTGAAACAGGTTAATGAAACTAGAACATTATATACAACAATAAGAAAGAGACAAACAGCTTTCTTTCGAAACTGAAAAAGTAATACATAAATATTACTATGCCTTTGAGTGTCTTGACTACCCCGTTAACAAGCAGATTGTCGTGTCTTGCCTATCCTGCTAACAGGCAGATCTTAAGTCTCCTGTCTGCTAACATGCAGATCTAAATGTCCTGTCAATCCTAGCAAGCAAGCTTTGAATGTCGTGTCTGTCCTGTAACAAGCTGATTGTAATGTCATGTCCATCCTACCAACAAGCAGATCTTAATGTCTTGTCCATCCTTCTAACAAGCAATCTTAATGTCTTGTCCATCCTTCTAACAAACAGATCTTAATGTCTTGTCTATCCTACCAACAAGCAGATCTTAATGTCTTGTCTATCCTACCAACAAGCAATATTAATGTCATGTCCATCCTTCTAACAAGCAGATCTTAATGTCTTGTCTATCCTACCAACAAGCAGATCTTAATGTCTTGTCTATCCTACCAACAAGCAGATCTTAATGTCTTGTCTATCCTACCAACAAGCAGATCTTAATGTCTTGTCTATCCTGCCAACAAGCAGATCTTAATGTCTTGTCTATCCTACCAACAAGCAGATCTTAATGTCTTGTCTATCCTACCAACAAGCAGATCTTAATGTCTTGTCTATCCTACCAACAAGCAGATCTTAATGTCTTGTCTATCCTACCAACAAGCAGATCTTAATGTCTTGTCTATCCTACCAACAAGCAGATCTTAATGTCTTGTCTATCCTACCAACAAGCAGATCTTAATGTCTTGTCTATCCTACCAACAAGCAGATCTTAATGTCTTGTCTATCCTACCAACAAGCAGATCTTAATGTCTTGTCTATCCTACCAACAAGCAGATCTTAATGTCTTGTCTATCCTACCAACAAGCAGATCTTAATGTCTTGTCTATCCTACCAACAAGCAGATCTTAATGTCTTGTCTATCCTACCAACAAGCAGATCTTAATGTCTTGTCTATCCTACCAACAAGCAGATCTTAATGTCTTGTCTATCCTACCAACAAGCAGATCTTAATGTCTTGTCTATCCTACCAACAAGCAGATCTTAATGTCTTGTCTATCCTACCAACAAGCAGATCTTAATGTCTTGTCTATCCTACCAACAAGCAGATCTTAATGTCTTGTCTATCCTACCAACAAGCAGATCTTAATGTCTTGTCTATCCTACCAACAAGCAGATCTTAATGTCTTGTCTATCCTGCCAACAAGCAGATCTTAATGTCTTGTCTATCCTACCAACAAGCAGATCTTAATGTCTTGTCTATCCTACCAACAAGCAGATCTTAATGTCTTGTCTATCCTACCAACAAGCAGATCTTAATGTCTTGTCTATCCTACCAACAAGCAGATCTTAATGTCTTGTCTATCCTACCAACAAGCAGATCTTAATGTCTTGTCTATCCTACCAACAAGCAGATCTTAATGTCTTGTCTATCCTACCAACAAGCAGATCTTAATGTCTTGTCTATCCTACCAACAAGCAGATCTTAATGTCTTGTCTATCCTACCAACAAGCAGATCTTAATGTCTTGTCTATCCTACCAACAAGCAGATCTTAATGTCTTGTCTATCCTACCAACAAGCAGATCTTAATGTCTTGTCTATCCTACCAACAAGCAGATCTTAATGTCTTGTCTATCCTACCAACAAGCAGATCTTAATGTCTTGTCTATCCTACCAACAAGCAGATCTTAATGTCTTGTCTATCCTACCAACAAGCAGATCTTAATGTCTTGTCTATCCTACCAACAAGCAGATCTTAATGTCTTGTCTATCCTACCAACAAGCAGATCTTAATGTCTTGTCTATCCTACCAACAAGCAGACCCTGGCTGCCTAGTCTATCCTGCAGCAAACAAAATGTATAACCTTTATGCATCCCCATTGCCACAATCAACATGGACCCAGATTAACAATAAGAAACCCAAATAAATGCATTCGGTAAACATATTTGAATGTTGAAGGGAGCATGCACCTGAATTTCAAACTGCCAGACAGCAATGTCTTGAGCACTATTTCAAATCGGACCGAAAGAATGTTGGATCTTAGTGAATAAACAGACAAATAGACATACTGAAAAATGGGGGAAATACCACAGAAAGGCAAAATGGTTAAGCAAGATATAATAAACAAATTAGAAATGAAAAGAGACCACCAAGGTGAGACATAATGTATTTTGGACTATAAAAAGATGATAAAACAATTATTGAATACTTTGCTAAAGTGAGGGAGGCCTTAGGAAATTTAACATAAAATCAAGCTATAATAAGTATATAATAGCTATAATAGGTGGCCTTTAGTATTTACAACATAAATTGTGAGTCATTTCAAGTGACCTGTGGAATATTAAGAGTTAAGAAGACCAGAAATTACATATTTTATGTAGACATTAGGTGTTGGCCAAGCACATATACTATGTACATACACATGTGTCATAGTGGCTAGACTGACTGGAAATATAATAGTAAAGCATTTAACTCTTTTTAACATTCCAACAGTGAACCCTTTTCAACAGTTCAACATTTAACAACTTATTTTATCTCCAGCAGCAAAAAAATTCACAGCCTTGATAAAATAACAGAAACAAGAATAGATCAGAAACATGAATAGATGTCTTATCTCTCCAGCACTTCTAATGTGTGATCATATATGTATATACACACAGAAATCAATGAGAAATGACTGCACTCATGTCATTCATTAGCCGACCCACACATTTTCTGAGTTAAGAGCAAATCGAGCAAGCCTTCCTACAACGACAGAATCTTAAGTAAAAACAGTGGATGCTGATGCCCAAAAGGAAATGATAAATGTGAGTAGCTGATTCTGATACCAGGTGAAGGCTTGGCTAGTTATGCCTGCTGGTTCACAAGTAGTCTGGCTGGAAGCGCAAGTAGTTGATTAGTCGACTGGGCAGTGGCAAGTTTTTAATTGTCTCTGGTGGGAAAGTCTGCAAGATGCGAATCCTGCACCTGTTCTGAAGATTTCCTCTAATGGGCAGTTTGTAGATCTGTACGTGGTCAATGGGTGTTTCAAGATCATTGAGCACAATGGCCATGCGGCTGCCACACTCAGAGAACACGGGCATGTAGTTAACTAGGCAAGAATGTTGTCCGCAAGCATATCTGTGGTACTGAACACAGTGTAATGTTTGAGCTGTGTCTCCATCAAATACATAGATGCTCACATCAATGGGCCTGAATCTACGAGCCTTTTTCTCCTTACAGTGGCAGCCGCTGGTAATCATAACAGCAAATACTAGATGCCCATCTCTGGAAAACTTTAAATCTTTCAGGTTCGGGTTGAGACTTGAGTTGAAGTCATCCACCCTGGAGTTGGTGGAGATGACATCCCAGGATGGTATTCTAACCAGGCTCAAGCTGTTGTCTTCATTGGGGACAAAGCTGGTCACTGCAATCCTGGTTGTGCAGCAACGTGGATCAAACACAAACAGTGCATGATTGTACGCCAAATCTACTTCTGAGATTAACTCTCTTGTGCTGAGCCTGTACAGCTGAAACACAAAACCATTACCTCCGATTTTGGTAGTCGGAAGTTTGATTAAACATAAAGTTCCATCCGGAGAGATCTCACCGATCAAAGCCTCATTGATGAACTCTACTCGCTGATTTCCAAAGATGCCAAGGAATTTATTCGCCTTGAGGTCGATAATACCAAACTGGGTCATGAGGTTTCGAACCAAATGCAAAATAACTGTATGTCCTTGGCAACACAGGACACTGTTCACGTGGAAGTTCTGGATTGATGACAAGTGAGCAGGGATGTGGTTGTACTCAAAGTGCTCAGCCATTTTGGTGAACTTGCTCTTCCTTCTGAAGCTGAAAAATGGCTCCGATTTATTGATATTTAGTAAACCTTGGCGATTGATACAGAATGCTGGACTGCAGTCTTTGAACAGGACACCATTACATGTCATGGTTGTCTCTGAGAATGCAGCAGCAGCTGTGAAAATAGTGACATATAAATGATCAATATCTATGCAAAATAATACACAATAACAATTATTTTCAGCCACAAAACAAACAAATATTGATATGTACATGAAAATAGTAAAGGACCCTTTCATTTTACACGCCTTGGAGCATATTTTGTATATGGTACCAGCTCCAAATATTTATAGACCAATCAGAACGCAGTGGTCAATATCGCGCCGACTGCCTTTACATTCCAGGAGATTTTCTGGCACCCAATTTAGGCAGGGTCAACTTGGGAGATTAGGTCAGTTTCAGAAACAAAAATAGGGTATTCGAACACATGACCACTGAGCTGGCAGGCAAATGTGCTAGCCACTGTGCTCCTTGGCTTCCCCTGGCAGGGCAGTGCACATCTTCCCACCCAGATTAGACCATACTAGACTAAGCTTGTGTATACTAAATCATTTCCATGAACAAACAGCAGAAACTGCAACCACTCCAACCAACCACGGTTAATTGGTTGGCTGGTGAGTGTTCTGGCAGACCAAGTTTAATCTCTCAAGCCTGATGCTCTAGCGATCAGTAAGTCTAGGCACTGAAAAGATCTTGCCCCCGTCACAGTAAGGTTGGTGTAGGCACTTTTCTCATAACCCAATACCAAAGTACCACCTCCGTGGGGACTATATTGCTGAGATCTCCTTCCCTGCCAAGCCCAGAAATCTGCTGGGTGTGCAGGACTGGTACCAGAACTGTGCATCTATGGAGAGTAATGTTGTTTGTCCATCAAGAATGATGATGACCATTTATTTCATCCAGTGGGGTTGAAAGTTTGGAGTCGTGAGTTCTAAGATGGCTGGTAAGGCCTATTTTGGCTCGAAATGTTCTTTGACAATGTGGACAAAGAATGCTTGACGCTTCAGGAGAAGGATCTCCTGCTGTGGTTTTCTTGTCCAGCCGTGTTTTCACAGCTCTTGCAGCCCTGTTTGCTTCACAAGTGGCTACACCCTTGCGTAATGATATACGCCATGATTTTCGGACTTTGGCAGCAGTCTTCCAAGTGTTGTGATGAATTCCAAAAGCTTTTAATTAGATCTTTAGAGTGTCTTTAAAGCGTTTCTTCTGGCCGCCTTGGAAGCGTTTAACACAGTGCAGCTCACTATAAAAAATGTGTTTAAGGAGTCTGCATCTGGCATACAAATCTGATTCTTCATTAGTAGAGTGTGGATACTGGGCATGGACACTCTTTCTAAGACTTCAGTGTCTGGGATCTTGTCTTGCCATTTAATCTTCAATAGCTTCCTAAGGCAGACTGTGTGGAAGTGGTTTAATTTCCTAGCTGGAGAGGTATAGTACAATGTAAACAAGCGAAGATTCAGCACTGGACAATTGGACTACTTGGGATAAGGCGTAGGGAGGTAAAATATATACTTCTTCCTTTATCTCTTTCACGAGATGGCCTTTATCTGAATCTACTAGGGAACGGCTGTGATTAATGAGTTTGTGTACCAACACTGTAACCAGGCATTCACTCAGTCCCTGGTAGTGTCAAGAGTAGCTTGTATTCCACCAGTAGAATTCGGAAGAAGACAGATTCATCTTTGTAAAACGAGTGCAGCACCAGATAATTTCCTAGGAAGGGACACTGGTGTGGTATGATGTTCATCTGTATCTCCAAATGTGTTGGGTTTGAGTCGAATTAAAGAAATATTTGTTCCAGAGGAAGCCATGGATAATATACTTTAACCTTGAAAAATTAACGTAGGAAGCAAGGACAGGAGGAGGGAAGGAAGGGATGGATCTATTGCATAAGGAAGGGAGGGGGAATAAGAACGAATGCATAAGGAAGGGAGGTGGGTGGCAGGAAGGGAAGTGGGTGGAACGAAGGTTCTGTTAAAATTATAATCAGTTTTCATAGTCCATGCCATATAGCGTTGGTTGACACGTTTGTTCCCAGCCTTCTGTTGTGGGTGTTGCTATTCATTTCAAATACAGATGTCTTTTCATGCCATGACAATGCTATGGTGCCCAGAATCTTTTCTCTAGATCAGTGGTTCTCAACCGGTGGGGAATTTCCCCCCCCCCCCCCCAGGGGGGAATTTTAGGGTTTCCGGGGGGGGGGATGAAAATTATTTTCAAGATCGCGTTAATACAAGAACCGATTACTTGATATTGTTTTTCCCTTCATACTTTATGGTTCTGTACGTCTCACCCCTTCTAAACTTCATTTTATAAAGTAAGTAGACCCACAAATCACGTTTTATGTGGACGTCTAGACTTGTTTTGGTATGTGCTTCCATTATTACGTATACTGTGTACGGGCAGGAGCGGGAGGGGGGATTTTAGGTAGGAAATACGAAAGGGGGAGGGGGATGACGTTCTGAAAATATGGTGAAGGGGGCACGGGTCAAAAAAGGTTGAGAACAACTGTCTAGCTGTTCCCCAGTTTTATCTTACCTCCAAAATTCCCGGTGTCCCATTTACTCTTGTTGTCTCCTCCAACCACCCTGTTGTTCCCCTACAACTGTCCTGTTATCACGACAGTTTCCAGTTTACATCTTCTTTGGAAATGTCCAATAATATGGATTGCCTATTTCTGATATGAGTGCCCAGTTCTTTTCATGAACTGAGTTTTCAGGACGGCTTTATAACTTGCTTATCTATATAAATGTTCTTGGCATTATTCTAATGAACCACATGTCAGCAACTTGCAAGTAATTTCTTACTAATATATTCACTTCCATTCATCAGAATAGGCTACACAAAGGGATATGCTGCTCCTTGTCTGAGTTGAAGATATGCTAGATACAATGGTTTCATCTTGTGGAAGGTTGTTTTACCTTAACTAGAGAAGTACCAATGGAACACAGCGCGTCTCATATGCCTGGGTTAGATATCACATTGACACAGACTTCGATTCACCTTCTCATGATTCATAATGGAAATAGACATACGTCCTGATAACAAAGGGAGGATTGGGGATAGATATTAGTCTTGCTAACAAAGGAATAATTGGAAATATACACTAGTCTTGCTAACAAAGGAATGATTGTAAATATACAATAGTCTCGATAACAAAGAAAGGATTGGATAGATACACTAGCTTTGCTAACAAAGAAAGGATTGGATAGATACACTAGTCCTGCTTTAAAAAAAAAAAAAATGAAGAATTGGAAAAAAAAAACACTCGTCTTGCTAAAAAAGGAAGGGATGGAAACAGACACATCTCTTGCTAACAAAGGATAGATTGGAAATAACAACAATTCATCCTAACAAAGATTAGACATTAGTCCTGATAACAAAGGAAGGGTTCACCATAATCTCCACTATGAGGCCTGACGAAGACGTAATACTTTGCATTGTAGGAGACTGAAGGAGAATGACCAAAATCCCGCATGATAATTGTATGATAATCAGCACCCACACCTTGGACACCCCAGATGGAGAGCTCACAATTTCATGAGCAGGATATCTTAATGTGCTGTGTCCACTATGACATTGGCCGGTCCCTGCCTTGTCTTCCAGGAACCATGCCTTCCGTCGCTGCTCTTCTGAAAACACGTGACTACTGCTCTGTTCAAAGTGTTTCAGTTTCTTAGATGTGACGTTGTGATGCAAAAAATGCACGTACTGCTTGTCAGCGGGGATGCAACCAAGTTCTCACAAGTCCACTATTTAATCACTGCACACATTCATTGGCACCTTGCCGTCTTGACAGACGATAGTTTGTTACATTGTGCTTCAAAAAGGCATAATAACTACAACTTATGGTGGTAGCAAATGTGACTGATAAGGCCAATTCGCGCTGTAAATGTTTGTCCACAGTGGATGCATGTGAACACATGGTCACTTCCACCATCATGCAACATCTTATGTCTCGCACGCTCGGTGTGTGACTTATTTGCCATAATTTTCTCCTTTGTCTTTATTCCATTTCTGATATTTGCCCTCTATGCATGATGTTCAGCTGCGACTTGCTCACAATGTGCATTATCAATGCCTGTATCAATCATGTTCCGCTTACACACATCTTTGTATCGTAGTAGAGGCCGACCCTGAGATCTCTTACCCATCTGTAATTCACCAAAAAAGATGTCCTTTGGTATTCTACCATCATCCATCCTCCTAACGTTTCCTATTCATCTAAGTCTACGAAGACCGAGCATGGAATAAACCGTCACACAACCTGATCTTTCCAATACTTCAGTATTTGTGATTTTGTCTTGCCACTTAATACCAAGTATTCTTTGCAGACACCGCAAATGAAAGCTGTTTAAACATTTCTCTTGGTGTGAGTAAGTTGACTCTTCTTTATGGCAGCGAAGCCTGGTCAACTTACAGCACACACAAGTGACAAGATTGCTATGATAGGGTTCAAACACCACGGCCACCACCACCAACATCAACAA
>OY992880.1:102656727-102657958 GCA_963921405.1 Cepaea hortensis
TTGGCGTGATCAGAAACTTCGCGCCTCTGTTCATCTCATGGGTAAAGAGACTTACTTGTACTAACCAGCTAAGCAGACGTCACTGCTGATACAATCAATGTATTTGTTCAGGTTACCTCGTTCATGTCAACCCGGTTGTTCACACAGCTCAATGTAACAGCTTTAACGGTTTTACATACGTAATTGTTACAATGTTGCGCGTTCTTTACATTACCTTGGGATCAATACCAGGTTGATTTTATAGGCAATTTTACGCTCAGTAGTTTGCTATTAGACCGCGTCGCGCTGGGTTTTAACGTTTTGGTATGGGAGCCGGTCGTTCAGAAACAATGGCAAACTACTGAACGTAAAACTTGCCAAGAAATCAACAACAGCAGTAATATGCTGTTGTTGACAGCTATGTCCTGTAAAAAGGATATGCAAAAATAAGTTTCTTATTGCATAAACATACCACACACATCTCATCATCATCATCATCATCATCATCATCATCATCATCTTCTTCTTCTTCTTCTTCTTCTTCCTCCTCCTCCTTCATTAAGGAAGCTGAGAGTGGCTGTTCTGCGTTGTACACTGTTCTGTTCTTCCTCGTCGAATATTCCTGTTACTGTGTTCTTAACTTTACTTACATTGCTGTCAACTGCAGTGAAAACTAGCGTTGAGATTATATAGAGAAAATATAGGTTTGTATGCATGTAAAACGTAGTGTTAAGAGATACTATAGAGAAACTATAGTGTTGTATGCATGTGAAAACTACTGTTGAGATGTTATACAGAAGCTGTAGTGTCGTATGCATGTGAAACACAAACAATACGCCTGAGAATAATTAAATTGCAGCAGGAACGTGTTTTTCAGGGAATTATACAAATCCCTAGCAATGCGGATTGGAACCCGTGACAACCGGCCAGGAGGAAGAGGAGGATATAGTGCAAGGAGAATATTTCCAGCTGGAGTAGGAAGGTGGTCAGTATCACCCTAAAATCACCTTAAAACTGCCAGATAATTTTTCACTAACCACCGTTGATGAGACTTGGTCCACTCAGGGGTCACGTGTAACTAAACAAAATCCCACACTGAAAAGAGTGGTGGAGGGGTTGAGCTGTTTCTGTCTAGTGAAAGGAAATAGTTATATTGTTATGTTGTTGATTTTCTGCTTTTTAAGGTAATGCAATTGCAAACATTATCGCTAAACATATTCTCAGAAATTGTTGTTGTTGTTGTTGTTGTTGT
>OY992880.1:102658158-102780658 GCA_963921405.1 Cepaea hortensis
TTCAGAACACGACATCATCCATGATATGCTACAGTACCGGAAAAGTGTCTGCAAGCTGGGCACAAAGGCAGCTTACTCCAGAATTGAAACAACGATGCATTGATGCTTGTCAAGAACCTTTGCAGTGCTCTGAAGCAAGAAGATGATGATTTCCGATCAAAAACTTTTACTATAGATGAAACCTGGGTTCACTATCACGAGCCGAAAACGAAGAGAGCGAGGAAGGAATGGTGCCATTCCTCTTCACAGAAACCAAAGAAGTTTCACACGCAGCTATCTGCATGGAAAGTTATGCTGCCTCTCTTTAGGGCTGAACGAGGCGCTATTTTAAAGCACTACATGCCAAAAGGAAAAGCTGTCACCTGTGATACGTTTAAAGATCTCCCCAGGAATCATCTTAGACTACAATAAAATCTCTGAGTAAAGGTGTCACTTTTGCAACATGACAATGCTCGACACCATACTGCCCGTGAAACGGTTGAAACCATCGAAGACCTCAACTTTCAGTGTGTACCACATCCCCCGTACTCGCCAGACCTAGCCCCAAGTTGATTTACACCTGTTTGGACAACTCAAAGAGTCACTGGGAGAAAGACTTTTCGGTCTGATGAAGACGTACAGGAGGTGATGCATGTGTGGTTACAAATGCGGCTAAGAGAATTGTTTTCCTACAGAAATACCAGCACTTTATCGGCGCTGAAGGACTTACATTGAACTCAGTGGTAATTACGTCGAAAAATGTTACATTTGTTATTAAACCTTTTCGGAATATATTCACCCCCCCCCCTTTCCCCCAACAAAAACCAACTTTAAAAAAAAGACATTTAAGTCATTATATGTGTGTGAATATGATTGGCCCCTCAAAAGCAGACCATATACTCCAAGATTGCCCCAATTACGGCATATCAAGGCAAACCTTCTGGACCAGAGAAACACTCCAGGAGTCGGAGTGGGTCGCCCGATGGACACTGGTAATAGGGAAAGCCCAATCCGCAAGCAAAAATAGTCCAGTGCACTGGAAGTAGTTGCACGTTGTTGGCTATACTTGAGTTTAAAGCGAACGAGCGCAAAATAAAAAAAAAAACACTAAAAAAAAAAACTAGAAAATCAAAACTTTACTGACCACTGAGTGACATAAAAACGACAGTGACGTTTATATTCCCCTGACAGCATTGCAGATACAGACAATCTGTTACAGCGATCAAGAATATAAGAAGAAGAAATGTCGCACAGACAATCTTCCTGATTAATACTGCTTGAATTATTTTCAGAAATTATAGAATTTCAACAAAAACCAATAACATGGACAAATCAATAACTATGACGCACACAGCAACAATAATGGCTGGTAACAAAACGCGTAAGCTTCCTTAATCCTGGCAACAATATAAAAGTTTGTAGCAAACGGTGGCATCCTAAGAGCTGTTATCATTTTTATTTTATATCCAGGATTGCCTGTTCCGCGCGCTGCCGTTTGAAGATTAACTCTGCAGAGAGCTCCTTGAGATACCCTGCAGTGGCCGTGCATCTGAGTGTATGCACTGCACGTTCAAGTATGAGTGTTAAGCCTGGAGGAACTCACTGACATGCTCCAAATGACAGATTATACAAAAACAGAAACAAAAACATTCTGCTCAGAAAACCGAGCCGTTGTGAGTGGGGGGATATGTGCGTCGTGTGAGTGTGTTAGAACTGCTGTCTCTTTGTAATGTCGTGAGAGGTAGGTTGCTGCTGCAGGGCATTTTGTGTGGTAGTGTGCAGGGGTACTATCGTATGTGAATGTGTGGATGTGAGAGTAACAGAGAGACATATAGACAGACGGACAATTAAAAGGAAGAACACATAGACATAACATATAGATGGAGGGACGTTGGAATGATGCATGATGGATTGGATGGATGGATGGATGGATGGATGGATGGATGATGGATGGATGGATGGATGGATGGATGGATGGATGGATGGAGACCGACCGGCCGGCCGACGTGCCAGCGACAGACAGACAGACAGACAGACAGACGGACGGTCGGACAGACAGACGGGCGGACGGAGACGACGGACGGACGGACAGACAGACAGACAGACAGACAGACAAGACAGTATATTTAGGTAGGAAGGCAAACATGCAGGTAGGTAGGTGGGTAGATAGGTAAATGGGTAGATAGGTAAGAAAACGGACGGATATACGCGGGCGTTGATCTCCTGACCTGGAGTCCCAACCATCACGCTATATGCTTTCAATCTCCTCACATTTTCTCACATAACACTAAAGAAATCTGCCCGATCTCTACCTCACCCCAGTGCCAACTACCACATTTATTTCATGATCATCAAGCTCCTAGCCAACTAGCATAGGCGATCATGCGTCTCCGCATATGAGTGTATTTAGACTCTTTAAAAGTAATGGCATGGTGATTTCTTTATAGACTTAGGCTGAAAGAGTTCAAGACCCGAACTCAACGGGCGTAAATTAACATGACCGCAGTTGCAAGAGGTCAATAACTAACAACAGGAAACAAAATTAAGTACATATATATATATGAATACATAGAGCTCAGCATGGCCGGAAGGTTTCTCGCACTTAAACTTCTGTGCGCTGAGGACGGGATGGGTGGGTCGTTCTACACACCGGTCTGATGGACTTCAATGATGATTTCTCGTTCAGAAAGCAATGGCAGACTACTGGATGTAAAATTGTCTAGAAAATCAGCTTGGGTTGATCGCACCATCCTTCAAAGAGCTTGCACTTTGTCAATATGCAAGAGAGAGACATAGATGGAGATAGAGAGATAGTGAGAGTGAGAGAGAGAGTGAGATAGAGAGAGATATAGAGATAAATAGAAAGAGATAGAGAGATAGAGAGACACAAAGAGAGCTAGAGAGACAGACAGAGAGAAACAGAGAGATAGAAAGAGAGAGTGAGAGTGCACACGAGAGAGAAAGGGAGACAGGAAGACAGAGAGAGGCGAGCGAGAGAGATCGCACGAGGGATATATATATATATATATATATATATATATATATATATATATATATATATATAGAGAGAGAGAGAGAGAGAGGAGAGAGAAGAGAGAGAGAGAGAGAGAGAAGAGAGAGACAGACAGACAGACAGAGAGAGACAGAGAGAGACAGAGAGAGAGAGATTTGCAACACACCCCTTAATGGGTTAAAGGGTGGTTTTGATAAGTGATTGTGGTCAGTTCGCATGGCCAATCTCCTGGAGCCAGAACACCGATTCTTTCTCCGTAAATGGTTTCCAAACACAAGGACAACAGGAGAAATATATACAGACGTCGAGTGAGTCGATGGAATGTTGCCATACCGGTGAAGAAATGTACAGGCCCAGAAAAAATCGAGAGAGATTACACACTCAGAGAAAGAGAGAGAGAGAGAGAGAGAGAGAGAGAGAGAGAGAGAGAGAGAGAGAGAGAGAGAGAGAGAGAGAGAGAGAAGAGAGAGAGAGAGAGAGAGAAACGAACGAACGAACGAACGTACGAACGAACGAACTTTATGTTCAAAGGTCACAAATTGGGCGGCGCAGTCCCGTCCTTACATTCGGCCCTTCCAATCACTCATCTTTCGTTCATCAATTGTGCATCTTACATTCGCATACTAAAAAAAAACATTGTAAAATGAATGTTGCAAACATAAACAATGAATGTTACCATGTTATTAGACAGGCAGGCAGACAGACACACGTACACCCGCACATTCATAAACACATACATACAACCCTGCGTACAGACCTACATCATTTACCCAAACTCTCACAGTTGTGCACCCACTCAATAACAAGAGAGAGAGAGAAAGAGAGAGAGAGAGAGAGAGAGAGAGAGAGAGAGAGAGCGAGAGAGCGAGCGAGAGAGAGAGATTAGAGGATGTCGGACAGAGACAGGGAGATTACGACATGAACAGATTAGTAGAAATGTCAATCTTTTTTTTAGCTACCGCCCAAGCAGCAAATTTATCCAACACAGAAGTCTGAGCCATACATCGGGGCACAGCTATGAGATACAAGGACAAATGTTGAGCCAATTTGTGAATGCAATATTTCAAATTACAGATCTGAATCTAGACCAAGAATAAACAGTATTTCTGTGGATTGTGGCAAAATGGATTAGGCACCTCGCAGGCATGTTCACGTGTCTTATTATTCCAATTATATGTGTTTCTGTTTTTTTTTTAAATCCATATCTGCTGTCTGTCTTTCTATCTATCTACCCAACGTCTCACTAGCTAATTATCCCTGACTGTCAGTCTATTCATCCACCCATCTGTCTGTCTGTCTGTCTATATTATTTCTTGCATATGTGTTCTTACGCTAGATTAAGGTATAGGATACAGAGGTCAAGTCAGATACCGTCTACAAATAGTACTTGCAGTGCCCCAGGAGGCATCCTGGATACAGACTTCAGAATGGTAAGTTAAGAGAGTCACCGTGATCTGCTAAGATGATGGTGATGGTCAGCATCATGTCTTACACACTTCAAACCTACTTCTACTTTCTTGACCCAATAACTACGAGTAGATGTAATCGTGTTTTAGTCTACCATAATTACTTCTACTTTCTTGACCCAACAACTACGAGTAGTTGTAATCATGTTTTAGTCTACAATGATTACTTCTACTTTCTTGATCCAACAACTACGAGTAGTTGTGATAGTGATTTAGCCTACAATAATTACTTCTACTTTCTTGATCCAACAACTACGAGTAGTTGTAATCTTGTTTTAGCCTACAATAATTACTTCTATTTTCTTGATCCAACAACTACGAGTAGTTGTGACCGTGTTTTAGCCTACAATAATTACTTCTACTTTCTTGATCCAACAACTACGAGTAGTTGTGATCGTGTTTTAGCCTACAATAATTACTTCTACTTTCTTAACCTGACTGAGCGAAGCCTGGTTTTACTTCACAGGAACTCAATACTGGGATTGCTAGTCCACTGGCACACTGACATAGAGGTGCGTCGTGCATCTCTGTCTCAAGCAGACCTGGAATCAATAGTATAGTAGACTGCTGAAACTATGGGGAATTAGAGGATTCTATACTTAATCCTGACGTTGGAGTAGTGGACTGACTGCATAGCCTTTTTGAGTAAAGGCAAAATACCAAGTATACCCATGTGCATGTTAGAAATTCATCTGCAGTTGGAATCTGAAAGTAGTAATCTAAAGGGGCTGCTGTCCAGGCAAGGTTTCAACAATTCGAAATCTACCCACACAGAGAGAGATAGAAAAAGAGAGAGAGAGAGAGAGAGAGAGAGAGAGAGAGAGAGAGAGAGAGAGAGAGAGAGAGAGAGAGAGAGAGAGAGAGAGAGAGAAGGGAAAGAGGGAGTGACAAGAGGAGATAGACAGTTTTGTAGAATGCGTGTTTTTGGTAAACAATCAGTCGAGTCTACATCTCTACTACCAGAGTTCATGCACTGTGCTGAAATCATCTACTGTAATCTGTGGAAGGAGACTACGACACCTATAGTGCTATCTTTGTGCAACGACGGTCATCCTTAACCTAACCAAACAAACAGATCACATGGAACCAGCATCAACCATGAATGTCGCAATCAACCCCAGCATTTTTTTGGCTGATTGTGATTTCAATAATATAATAAATTTTCCCTGAAGCAGTTATGGATCTGTCATGTGATAGCATCATCACATTTTTAGACTTGAGGACAGGGAGGAATGGGTGGCCAATTTGTTCCTCACTTTGGCAAAAGAAGAGCCCAGGCGCTGAACCTGAGTGCGATCATGCTCATGACATTACCAGCACAGTTCGCTATAAACGTGCCTAGCGCGCCAGTTTATTTGTGATTTATTAGGCAATTTTTACGTTCAGCAATTTGCCATTGCTTTCTAAATGACTAACACTCATACAATTGAAATCAACGCAAGACAGTCTGCTTCCAGCTGATTTCTAACTCTCAATTCGGTATGTCGGGGAATGGTGAAATGTGTTCACTGCTCCTTAGCCACAGCACCGGCAATTTATCAATAGTGACTTTAAAAGAAAGCACCTAAGTTCGGCAGATGTAAAAAGATATATGTAGCAATGTTTTGTGTACAACATAGTCAGAATTGTAGTACAAAACAACAAATGCAAAAGAATTTGCAGTCTTGAGTACAGCAGAGTGGACATGCAAGTAATACTTACATTTTGCTGTGTATTTGTTAGGTGTACTAATCTTTACTCAACTCAAAGAAGTTTCTAGAAATGAAAACAAGTATACATGGCTAATTTTAAAACAACAACATAAAATTGTGAAACAAAATTAAGTAAAGTCACACGGCCATGGACATAATAAAAAAGTAAAATAAAGACCGTTTTCCATGCCTTTTAGGCATATTGGCTATGCGTATTTATGTATACCAATTGATACTTGATAAGTGGTTAATATCGTGCCAGCTCCTTCACTTCCCAACACATTTTTGGGTACCCTTATTAGGCTGGGTCGACCTGCTAGCCACTACACTACTGCAGTTACCACCATTAACATAGTAATAAAACAAATAGATACATTTTTAGCAGGGGAGTAATTTTTAAAAAAGGCCAGTCTTGTGCAAACAGAAAGACATGATAGTCAGTTTAAAATTACCATAGTAGACAATTGTCATTACTGTGTGAATATGTGTATATTTCAGCTTGAAGGATTTATCTAATCACTTTAGTTTATGTAATTTCTGCAGTATGTACCTAATGAGATGCAGCAAAATATGCCAGGCAATAAATCCTGAAATCTACTGTTTGTCTTCATTATTCAACTTCTAAGAATGTGTTATAAGTACATGTGCTACGATTCAGCACTAAAATAATATCCAAGTCACCATGCAATATTACTGAAATATAAGAGGGGAAAAGTATACCTACTGCTAAGAATATGATTTTTCTTCTTCTTTCACCCAGTGGGGCACAGACCCTCAATAAATTCCCTCCATGCCATCATCATATCCTTTACAATCCCATGCAGTTCTGTCCAAATGTTCTCCATTTTATTCATTTCTGCTTCTACTTTTTTTCTCCATGTATTTTCAGGTGTTTGTCTATTTCTTTTGCCCTCTGATTCCAGAGAAAGACCTTTCTAGCTACACTATTCTCAGGTTTTCTCAATGTACTTCCTATCCAGCGCCTTTTCTTCACCTCCAGGTTCACTGGTATTTGTTTAGTTGTCTCCATAACCTCCACATTGGCGATTCTTTCACACCATTTTAGTCCTTCTATTTTACACAGGCGCCATCAACTGCCAGTACTGGCCCTACATCAATGATCATCGGCGATGAGAGCGGGAGGACACCTGAGAAGAAAATGGATTGACGACATCAAAGACTTTGTACAGTCGCATGGAATGACATTATCCAGTGCCGCCCATCGGGCGCTGGAACAACAATTATTCCTCCCCACTACGCTTGACAGCAAAAGTGGAAGATGATGATGATGATGATGATAAGTTAATGAATGTTTGTAATTTATTTGTAATCATTTTATTTGTTATCTGTGTTACTAATCATTGTCGCTCCTCATAATGTGGCTCAAAAATTATGACTGCCTCATTGACAAGTTGTTATCTTTTCAAACTGGTTCCAGCTAGCTAGCTGATTCAACTTGTATTGCCAATTATTACATTTGCTGACCATTCAGTTTTGCCGCAACATCTAGTTGTAGATTTTGACCTGTATATTTGCTATTTCCCAGTCCACTTTTACAAATTTGCCCAATTGTATGGCTAGGATGAAAGCGAATATTAAACCACATCCCCCATGTTAGTAGACACTGAAATTTATTGACTTATTAAATATTTGAGTGTTTTGTGAAGTTCGTTCAGTGGTCGAAACTCAGCAAACAAGTTTGGTTTAATGTTGAAAGCTTGTGAATGTTATTTGTTGTGAAAACCTAAGAAACATAAATGCTATTTAAAACTACTTTAATAGTAATTTGATTTGCTTAACTTATATTTAACTTATTTACAAAAGAGGTCAGCAAGGTTGAGAGGTTTAACCTTCTTAAACTTTCTCTTCTGATGGCAGCATTTTGAGTTCATTATACATGGTGATCAGTTGAACTTAAGTCTGACTTCTCATTCAGAAAGCAAGAGCAAACTACTGTATGTAAAATTACTTAGTAAATCACAACAGGGACTGGAGGGTGATTGTAATGTCCTGCGACGGACACAGCCCATGTTTTCAACTTTAAATAGCAGTTTGCCATGGCCAGTCATAACAAATGGTGATTAGTCAAATGAGACACTTACCCATGATTTGTGCCAGTAGTAAACAAACAAAAAAGGTAGCAAAACTAAAATTCTTAGCTACAAACAGTAACACATTTACGGGCTTGGTAATTTATTCTTCTTAAAAATTATAATTTTATATTTTGAATTATTATATATGAAAAATTATTGTCTGTGTGATATGATTGCTATTATCATATATATATATATATATATATATATATATATATATATATATATATATATATATATATATATATATATAGGTCAGAGTGCCAGCGGAGCAGTCAGACTTGTGCAGAGTTATAATCACATTGAGACGGAGTGCAGGGAATGGTCAGCAGGGGCCATGGAAGTGGAAATTCAGCAACTAATTCAGGATAATTCTCGCCCAGGTGATGTGATTATCTATTTGGATGGGTCGGTGTTGAGAGGTAGGAGAAGTGCCTGGGGGTTCTTAGCAAAAGCTAATGGTCGACGTTTGGTGCAGGAGAGCCTGGCGTATGATGACACAACATCTAGCTTAAGAATGGAGGTGGAGGCGGTCAGTGCAGCTTTCCACTGGATAGAGAACACGACACATAAACACATTGTGATTGTAACTGACTCAGAAAGCACGCTGAGGAGGGTGAGAACAGGCAAGCTTCGTGCAGAGTGGCTTGCTTCACTTCGGAGGTCATGGGTAGCAAGCATCACCTGGATCTTTTCTCCGGGGCATGCCGGTGTGCTGGGGAATGAACAGGTGGACAGACTGGCTGGCTCAGCAAAACTTGGTGGAGTATTGATGCATGATAAGACAGACGTGGTTGCGGCCTTGTGGGAGCACGTGTACACCTTGGAGGAGCAAATGGGTCACCATAGTCTGGTAAGAATGAGACAGCGAGGTGTGACGAGGGGATCTGGCCGACGATCAAAGCTCAGAGGAAAGGCGAGAAGGACATATAATTAGATTGCTACTGGAACTATTAGTGTTGGAACTCTTCGCTGGCTGCTGAGAATGGGGACGGAGCGCTAATGGGAATGCCACGATTGCTGTGATGTTGGTTCCTGAATCAATCAATCAATCAATCATTCATCATCCACTTCTGTTGTCAAGCGTCGTGGGGAGGAATAATCTGCACTCCAGCGCCCGGTGGGTGGCACTGGATAATGGTTCGTACGATTAACCTCATAAACTATGTCACCAAGCTTCTACTCAGGATTATAATGAGAAGAACAAAAAAGAAAATAAAAATGGAAATTGGTGAACAACAGTATGGATTTATGGAAGGAAAGGGTACAAACAATGCAATATATACATTATGAACACTAATAGAAAGATCAATAGAGACTCAGAAAGACATATATTTGTGCTTCATAGATTATACCAACACATTGATACAGTAAAACATGATGAACTGATTAAAATGTTGGAAGTTATCAACATTGATGGAAAAGATCTCAGAATAATAAACAATATTTACTGAAACCAAGTGGCAGCAATTAAAATGGGAAATAAAGAGGGCAATTATGAACAAATAAAGCTAGGAGTATGATAGGGATGTGTTTTATCACTGGATCTCTTCTCCCTCTATAGCGAAAAGTAATAATGAGAGAGATCAAAGAGAAGCCAGGAATACTAATTGGAGGTTATAATATAAACAATATACACAATGTAGATGACACAGTATCAGTGGTGGATAATGCATAGATCTACAACTAAATTTTTGGACATTGTAGTAACAGAGAGTGCAAAGAAAGGACTCTCCTTGAATATCAAGAAAAAAGTAACAATGGTGATATTAAAGAAAAATGTGAAACCAAAATGCGAAATGGAAATAGAATGGAAAATTCTTAACCAAGTGGATAATTTTAAATACCTTATAATATCAGATTGGAGGTGCACAACAGAGATTAAGAGCAGAATAGGGCAAGCAAAAGCCACATTTCAGAAAATGAAAAGTATCTTATGCAATAAGTCACTATCATTGAATGTAAGAATGATAGTGCTGAAGTTCTATATAGAACCTGTTTTGCTGTATGGCAGTGAATCTTGGAATGTAAGTGAACAAATTAGAAAGAAATTGGGAGCAACAGAGATGTGGTTCCTAAGACGAATGTTGCAAATTCCTTGGACTGCCAGATTAACTAAGGATGATTGCCTGAAAGAGGCTAATGAAACTAGAACATTATATACAACAATAAGAAAGAGGCAAACAGCTTTCTTTAGTCTGATGAGAAGAGAGGCATTGGAGAGCATTGTGACGACTGGAAAGATTGAGAGGAAGAGAGGCAGAGGCCGACCAAGAGAAATTATGCTGGATGGATTGAGACGGTGGCATGGAGGAATATCAGCAGCAATATCAGCAGCAGAGTTGATCCAGAACACCAAAGACTAAGATCTGTGGAGAGCTATGAACGCCTACCGCAGCTGGCATGCACCTGATGATGATAAAAGTAGAGACTGAATTTTAGAGAATGATGGTAAATGCCTTTGAATATAAATGTTATAGGCGAGTTCTTAGGATATCTTGGGTAGAAAAAAGAACAAATGCATCCATACTTCAAGAGCTGAATATTGAAGAAGGTTGGCTATTAAAGACGATAAAATAAAGAAAATTGAAATATTCTGGTCACTTGAAACGTCACGAAAGTTTGGAGAGAACGATAATGGAGAGGTATATGCCTGGGAAGAGAGGAAGAGGAAGGCGAAAGAGAAGATGGGTGCAGGATGTGGCGGATGATCTCCAGATAAGTGTATCGGACGCGGGACATCTTGCTTATGATCGAGAGGTTTTCCAGAAGGTTGTTATGGGAGCGAGGTTCTGCAAAGGACATGCTACTGAATAAATGAATGATGGTCTTTTAGTAACACTTCCTTAAAGAGTTTGTTTCAAATATGTGAAAGTTTAAATATTTGCCCAGTTAATGTTTTCTTATGTTTGGTGTGTTTATACATGAATGGAATTTAAAACTATAGCAGTCAAAACATATGGCAATACAAATATTTCATCAAATGCCTTTGGCAAAAAGGAAATATATTTCCATATTTCCAAAATGTTTTATTAACATGTACACATTTCTGACAGATCAACTTTTTTTCTTTTTCTGCCTTTCATCTCCCAAAGGTCACATGCCATCAGCCAACTCAAACCATTCCCTTAGTAGACTTATGATTGGTTAGATTTTGCAGTTAACATTTTCTATGGGATGAGGTAGCCATCCACAAGTCAACCTTCTTTAGTCGTCTCTTACGACCTGCATGGTTACAGTGTTACTACTCTTTGTATCTCTTTGGATCCCAGTAACACATGCATGTGAAAGAAACACTAAGCATAAAACATTTCAGAACAGAACAGATCTGGATTGATAGCCAATTTTCCCTTAATTTGGTACAGAATACAGTTAACTAATTATTTAATGTAGTATTTTAGCAAATGTAAATCATGCATGTTCAAACTTTAAATAATTCTTGCACAGCAATGTACTAAATCAGCTAGAATGGCTGTTGTTTATACAGTTCTGACATTTTGTTCTCTTGCTCACATTTTATTAAAACAATAACAATTAATGTCAATGTTTATCATTATCAGTTGCTTTGAACTGTCTCCAGCTTTTGTTAACTTAATAAGTCTTATACAATGTAACATGTTTCTAGTTATTCCTCCTTTGTTATTTCAAATACTTAGTTTGTAATTAGTTAATATGTGATTTTATATTACCTAGTCGACAATTAGAAGTTAGAATTGTTATTAAAAGTGAGAAGAAATAATAATTTAAGTTGAGTTGAGTTAAGAACCGACATCACTGCACTAAGGACATTCCCATATGTGCTCTGTCCCCTCGTTCAACAGCCAGCAAAGAGACATATTACATATTACTAATTGTTCCCACTACTATCTGATTTAATGTTCTCCTGGTCTTCTCTCTGTTTTGAGATTCTTCCAGAACCCTTACTGATCCCACACAATCTCATTCTTTCCACATACGAGTTCTCAATCTGTTCCCCCGCTTTCTCCACCTGGTCCCACAAAGGCATGACCACCTCCCCCCTTGTCCAAAGGCAATCTACCACCAAGAGGTGCATTCCCTGCCAGCCTATCAGCCTGTTCATTCCCCCACACCCCCGCATGGCCATGGCAAAATATCCATATAATTCTCACAATCTGTGACCTCTGAAGCGACGATAGCCATTCCATATGAAACATTCCTTTCTCCACCTTACTAAGCATACTCTTTGAATCCATAATGAATACAATGTGTGTTGCAGTAGTCTCCTCTAACCAATGGAATGCCACTGTTACTGCTTCCATCTCCATTCTTATGCTGGAGGTCATAGTCTCATATGCCAGACTCTCCTTTTTCAAGACTCATCCATTAGCCTTTGCAATAACACCCCAGCCACAACGTCTGTTTCTCACCACTGACCCATCAGTGTAGATGACTATGTCACCTTGATGTATGTGAATCAGTTGTTGCACTTGAAACTCAGTGCGGCCTGCTGCCCATTCTCTGCACTCACGACCCAGTGTTATTATTACATTTTGCCAGTCCGTCATGTCTTCCGGAACTTCAACCAACTCTGTTTCATGATTGATTGTCTCCAGATCACACATCTGATGTATAGATATTTCTGCCTGTGCCATCCAGGACATGCCTCATCTTAATCTATGATCCTTGACTATATCCATGGCTTCATACAGGGGGGTGATCCCTATCTGCAGCAACTCTCAGGTACCATTTGGCCTGGAGGACCCTATGCCTATCCATCATTGTTGGTAGCACCAGGATATGCCTCATGCATGTGTCCTTTGTGCACCCTAGGATTACCCACATGGCAGCGTGGCAGATTACCCATATGCACTCCAACCTTTCAAGCTGGCTCTTTGATACTGCCAGCAGCCCCAAACCATACTCAATGACAGAAAGTATTAACTGCTGAAAGAGCCTGTAAAGCATCCTCTGATTTACCCCAGTTGTTGCCATCGCCCTCGATGCATTAAGTCCCCTACCAGCCTTCTCTACCAAAGCCTCCACATGATCCTTAAAAGACAAAAACCTGTCAAAGGTCAAGTACTTCAATTTACTCTCTCTGCTAAGAGGACATCCTTTCAACATAATACCTGGGACATCTGCCTTGACTTATCCAGTTATCCAGGGAGTACCACACAACCGATGCCTTGTCTAGGTTTATAACGGCCCCAGCGTCCCTGCACCACTCTGCCACCACCCTGTTTACTGCCACCTGTAAGTCTTCCGCTAAACTGACCCTGTCTCTGCCCTGGCTGTACACCAGCATATCATCTGCAAATGTCAAGATTCTACCCACACCTGGTGTCTCAATAGCTGCAATTTTGCTGGTGTAAAAATTAAAGGCCAGCTTCGTGGCTTAGAGGTTATGACTTTTCTCCGTAATCTTGTATACTCTCGTCAGTAACGTGATGACGATGAGAATCAGCAGTGGTTCGAATCGCATCGGTAACTTACGGGGTATGTGAGCCAGCCGCTCAGAAAGCAATGGCAAACTACTGAGCGTAATCTTGCCAAGAAATCAACATACAGCTGAAAGATGCTGGTGTTGACAGCGATGTCCTGTAAAGGATATGCAAAAAAAAAAAAAAAAAAAAGACATTATAGAGCACTGGTGACAAGGCAGATCCCTGTGGCAGATGCCACAGAAGTCAGAAGTCCAGGAACCCATGCACAGTTCAAACTTATGCTCATAGAGGACCACCGCAACCCATCTGACAAGGCAAGGGTAGACTTCCATGTCCAACAGTTATATATCAACCAATCATACCTGACCCTGTTATACTCATCCTCCAGGTCAAGAGCTACCGCCACTGTCTCTTGTTTATCCTTGAAGCCCTCGTAGATATCAAATGCAAAAGTTGCAGTATTGGCCCAGGCTGATAAATCACCGAGCCCTTTGGGTAGCAGATTACAACTGTCCAAATATCGCTGGAGCCTGCGTGCTACTATCTTTTCGAGGACTTTACCATACGTGTTTTGCAGGGTTATGATCCGGCATCCATTAAGTCTGGAGTGATCTTTACCTGGCTTTGGTACTAATATCCTCCACTTTAATCTCACAGTCCTCCTTCCTAGTTAATAATATTAAATATTCGTTGTTGTTTTGTTTTTTTTACACTTCCCAATGGTGCAATTGTAGATTATAATTATAACGAGATCTCTCCTTATTCAAGTTTTTGCTACCTCAATTCCGTGAAAATTCAAATACATTGTGCTAATGATTAATTTTTATTACTTATTATTTAATAACTACGACTCAGCAATCTGAGCAGTCAGTAGTCACATCGAAAATTAATCAGTGATCGCAAAGTCGAGTCCAGCTGTTCGCGAGTGTTCGACAGAGAATAGAGATATTCTCGAGTTTGTTTTAGTAACCATATTTATCATAATAATATCAAAACTGACATTAGGATGAGATTCAACTGTTAAACGAAACGGTGACACAAGCAACAAAACAACTGCGAAGTTACTCACAGCAAGGTTTAGCTGAAACCACAATCCCTCCCTCTTGTATTATTTATTTACATTGGCCAGCTGATTTTTTTTCCGCATGACTTAAAACATGGCTTGGATGTCAATTTCTGTCAAAATATATTGTTAATTATCTTAAATGTTTAGCTTTAGTTTATATTGAAACATTTTCATTCATTGTATTAATTACCATTCTCTAATTACAAGAAGTTTATTTTGCATTTGATACGATATTTTCATGATGTAATAAAGATAGATTATGAGTTATACATAAGAGATGGGTTTTATTTTACCCAGATAAAAACAGTGGTTGTTTGATCTTTACTTAATACACAGAAGAGTTCCTCTTTCGTAATCGTGTTGTTGCTAATGAAGGTGATATTGTATTATTATCGCAATTTTACTGTATTTTTGTTATGTAACATAAATATGTTATGTCAGTTAGTTAGTTAGTCGACAGATCATCCTCATTGCACATCGAACCATTCAGTCCATAAGTGCTCGGATCCCCTCATCAGCAAATCCCGCAGCGTGTAGCGGCTAACGACGCCAGTGCCAGTGAGTTCTGTGTTGGTTTATTTTATTACAGTTTACAGTTTACTTATCAATCTTCTTTGGCTTCCTGCGTAGTGTTCTTGTTTGGCCACCCCTCTTTTAATTTGCTGCTCTCGCAGTCTGGCCATTGTTGTAGATTCACAGTCATCGCTTGGTTCTCGCAAAAGTCTTACTTCTCGTAGAGCATTCAGAATGTCAGCCTGGTCCATGGCGCGTCCGCCCTCCACAGTAGCCTCACCTGCGAGCTTGTCAGCCCGCTCATTTCCTTGTACTCCCGCATGCCCTGGCACGAAGATGAAACTAATCTTTGCCAGCCGAGACCGCTCCAGAGGCAGCAACCATTCTCTTCGGATCGACCCCTCCTCTATCCTCTTGATCATGTTCATTGAGTCGCTAAGGAAACAAGCCCTAGTGAATGTCTGAGCCATGTTATTGCTTTACTTACTGCCATGACTTCCATGGTCAGGCTACTTGTGGTTTCAGTGAAAGCACCAGAGTCCTCCTTCACAATATAACAAATATTACAAATATGTCAAACGTCGTCACTTAAAATTGGGCTTTTCTATTCCTGTTCTGTTCAGCCCTTAAGTTAAATGTAGCAGCTACTCCAAACTTTGGAGTAAAGTATCTCTACTGACAGTTGAACAGTTCCCATGAAGAGTTGTGAGTTGGTTTCAGTTGAAACTTTCAATGGTTATGAGTGTCTCGTCTCTCTTAGTGACTCTTACTTAAACTTAAACTTTATTAACTCTTACAAATCTTAATATTAACCAGCATCTCAGTCACATGATCGGATCGCCTCGACTTCCATGGTGACAGTGACATGGTGGTCAGGGTTCATTCATTGAACTCTCAATGTGTGTAGTCCGGTCGACTAATGTAGGGTTACCGGCACAGTCCCGGTTTTTAAGTAAAGTAAAGTAGTGACCCACAAATGCTTTCTTTCAAGCGTTCACAACGACCCGTTGTGCCCCCCCCCCCCCCCCCCCCCCCCCCGCCCAAGTTAAATAAATGCAATATTTAATAAAACCTCCATCAAACTCTTTCCCCCAGTTTTCCTTCACAGACAACACAGTAATTGTATTTTCATTGTGGTTGTCGTTTTCTTTCTATTGTGATTTGTGAAGAAGTACTCAGTAGTTTAAGCCTTAGCATTGTAGCAACGTGATCTCAGTGGAAGGTTAAATGAATTACTATCTTCTGTGTTATTTATTTGTACAATTTCAACGTTTTAAGTATGATGTTAATTAAGGGATTTTAAAATGCTAAAAAGAAAGTGTTCATTCCAGGATTCTTTGATTCTTCTTATGCTTAAGCGAAATGACTCTGTGTTTCAGCTACATCTGCCTAGTGTCACACTCAGTCACAGACTATTCAATATCCACCAGCCGAGTCTGGTGCATTGACTATATCAGCCCTGCCCATGCTTCTTGCCCTTTTCTGTCAGTGCATTATTTGCCAGCCGATTCATATGTTCATTACTCTTTACTCCAGCATATCCAATTCATCCATGTGAAGCAATACTTACAAATCTGTATTATATATCTACTCATATTGAAGACTGATTTTTTCTAACAACAACAGTGAATGCATAGTGAGAGCAACTGGAGGACACTCAGAACCCTTCACCAAAAGATCCGGAGTACAACAAGGTTGTGTCCTGTCCCCTCTCTTGTTCACAACAAGGTTGTGTCCTGTCCCCTCTCTTGTTCATAACCTATATAGACAACATATGTAAAGGAACCAGCCAAACAGAGAATGCAAGAACACCACATGACGAGAACACAGAAGAAGAACCATTTGCAAATTACACCATTAGAGAACTCGTGTTTGTGGATGACCAAGCACTAATAGCAAAATTGGAAGATGAATTACAAGATCACATGTATAGTCTAAACAAAATGTGTAGGGAACATAACATGAATTTTATCACAAGTAAACCAGAGGTATTGACTATAACTAAAGAAGAAAAAACAACAAGTTCACCTAAATGAACATCCCCTGACACAAGTAAAGAGTTTCAAGTACCTAGGAAGTACAATATCATCAAATGGCAAATCAGAAGACGAGATCGAACATAGATGCAATAAGGCAAAATAATTCATTGGACAAATGGCACCAATGCTAAAGAACAAACATGTATCAATAGTTACTAAGAAAGCACTTTACAACACAATCTTCCTACCAACTCTATGCTACCAATGCCAAACCTGGACAATGACAGAAAAAGAGAAAAGAAAAATCACAAAATCAGAAATGAGATTCCTGAGAAGAATACTCAATTGAATTGAATTGATCTTTATTTTCAAAGGGTAACGAATTGGGCGCAAAGGCCCGTCTTACATTCGGCCCTTCCAATCATTCATCTTTCATTCATCAACAGTGCATGATGCATTCACATAGGAAAAAAAACATTGTCAAATGAATGTTGTAAGCATAAACAATGCATATTCTCATGTTATGTGACACATCCCCCCTCCCACACACACATCCCGCACCAACCCACACACACACATCCCTCACCTACTCACACATCACCCACCCATACCCACACATCCCCCACCCACCACACATCCCCCACCCACCACACATCCCCCACTCATCCCTCCACCCACTCACAGATCCCACCACCAACCCAGACATCTCGCACCCACCCACACACACACACATCCCTCACCCACCCACACACATCTTTCCACCCACTCACACATACCCCAATCCACTCAAGCTCACCTACACACACATGCTCCACCCACACACACTCCAACCATACACACATACCCCTGACACACACATCCCACACCAACACACACATTTCCCTCACCCACTCACACATCAACCACCCATACCTACACATATGTCCATCCACACACACATTTCACAACCACCCACACACTCCCAACAACCACACACACATCCCCCACTGACACACATTCCCCCACCAACACACACATCTCCAACGCAAACACACATCCCCACACACACATCCCCACCTACCAACACCCACATATCTCCAACCTGCCAACACCCACACATCCCACTACCCACCAACACCCATGCAAACACACCAACCGAAACACACATCCTCCTCCCACACATCCCTCACCCACCCACACACCCATCCGTACTCAATCCCTCCACCCACCAACCCACTCATCTCCGCACCTACCTACACATCCCCCACAAACCCACACTTCCCCACCCACCCACTCACATCCCCACCCACACACTTCTCCCATACTCCAACACACCTCTCCCACCCACCTCCACAATCCACACATACACTCCCTATTCACACATTCCCTCACCCACACACAAACACCTCAATGTATCAAGACGAGATCAGATCAGAAATGAAGAAATCAGGACCAAAGTGGGGGTTATATCAGCGCTAGATTTTATTAGAAGGCAGCAAGTCAAATGGTTTGGCCATGCAAGTAGGTTACCAACTAACAGTACCACAACAAGAAATGATATACAGACCAGCTGGAAGCAGAGGAAGAGGCTGACCACGTAAACGATGGACGGATGAAATAGCAGAGTCCATGGGAATATCGATACATGAAGCCCATAAGCAGGCACTCTCACGATGTTTATACTTCACCTCAACACTGCAAGGCACAAGAGGAACCTGATGAGATGAGTTCACATATGATCATCACTTGTGTGTGGCTGCTTATTCTGATGCCCATGCATTTGCTCTGGAGACAGATCTCCTTAATTTTGCTTGAAGTCATCTTGTAAGCTATCCTCCTTGTCTTCCCTATCCTGTACGCAGTATAAGCCCATACTGACTTTCACCTGCACTTCACAGACCAATCTGTGTAGACGATGATGTCTTCTGGGCATGAATGTTTTTCTGTCAGTGCTCTTATCACAGAATGCACCTACCTCTGAAGTCGGAGTGGGGTCACGTGATGGCGAGGGACACTGGAAATAGGAAAAGCTAATCCACAAGCAAACATCAATCCAGTGCACTAGAAGTGTATGGGCTACAATTTAGTTCAAAGAAAGTGAACATTAAAACAATCATTTTAAAAGAAACCAGTATGCACCAGTTTAATTATCAGTTTAGAGTATGTTTTCTGAAACATGGCTTTTGTTTGTCTGAATATTGCAGTAAACTTTAAAAGAAACTCTAAAAGTCCGACTAGCATAGAAAGCATGTCCCTGATTTTAGGAGAGGTATCGTTGATTGCTTCTCTCCAGGATTATAGAACACCGCCTAAGGTCTAGCAGATATTGAAGATCTGCAGCAGCTTTGTTTTGGGCATTGTTCGTAGGTTCCTGATCATTTCATTGGAGATACCATCAGCTCCTGGTGACTTTCTCATTATTAATTTTGATTTTGCTATCTCTAGTTTGCTGATTGTGATAGGTACCTCCAACACCTCATGTACTATTTCATTCTTTCCTGTATGTTGCCATTTCTCTTGAATCTCTTGTTGTTTCACTGGACTAATTTTGATGTTATCTTGTGCAAATGAGTCAGCAAAATGGTCAACTGCTTGCTTTCCTGTTAAGATGTTTCCATCTTTATGTAGTGCAATTTTTGAGTTTCTCCCTCTGCCCTCATCGTTAAATTGTTTTACTAGTTTCAACAACTTCCTTGTATTTCTTTCAAAGTTCAGTGACTCTGTTTTCTCCTGCCAGCTTTACCTTCTAGGCTGCAGCTTGGCTCTTTGAAATTTGGCTTTTACATGCTGGTATTTCTTGTGGTGCACATGGCTGGGTTTGGTCTCTACTTGCTTCCTACATACTTCCACATCATTATGCAACTGTTCCAGTTCACTACTCCAGTAGGTTTATATTGTTTATGAGCACCTCTTGGTATTGTTTCTCGCGCTGCTTGTAGTATATGCTTTTCCTGAACACTTCAGCTACTTTATTTATGTCTTTATCAGTGTTCAGATTTGTAACCAGTATGCTGGTGCCCAGTCTGCTTTCTTGTAGTTCCACCTCGAGAGGGTGCTGCTTTCACTTACAAGCTCATTTTCTACAGCACCAAGTTGTTTCCCAACAATTCATGTAATGTTCCACTCCAGGTCTGGTAAATGAAAAGCCAGGTCAGGTGTACTCTGATCTCGAGTAGAAAGTATGTGGGTCAGATGGCTTGTTAATCAAGATGAATCTATTCTCATCCTGCCAGTATTCCAGGCTCTCTCCTCTCTGGTCCATGTTATGATAGCCCCAGCTCTGTTAAAGTCGCCACACACAGTCGTGTTTTCTTTTAATGGTAGTGTATTCAGTGCCTGTGGGTTGTCACTTGGACAGTCAGGTTCCAAATGTTGCTGTTATGTAGCTGGGGTCGCAGAGTTGGGGGAGCGCCCAACCTTACCCCATGGCTCGGGCATTCACCACCTCTACAGCAAAAGTCCAACTCCTAGCCTTCAAGTGGCGGACCTGTTTTAATTAACTGGAGAAGTGGCGGCGGCGAGTCTCTGGCGCCAAAAAATAACCAGAATGCTCTAGATATGTATGTACGTACATGCATGCGCAGACACGTGTCTGCATGCCTACACATCTAAACTTGAGTAAGACCACAGTCTGCTCTAGTAAAGGAAAGGTGCTGAAGATGGAGGCAACCAGCCAGAAGGCGCACCACAGAAATCATGATGCCACACAATTATGCAATGAGATGATGACTTGGTCAGTAGTAATTGATCAGATGTAGATCTGTATTGTCTGTCTTAAGTTTAAGTGTCTGATACTAGACCCCTTCCATGTAAACTTCAATTTGGGAAGCAGTGATGTTATTTTTTACAAGGGTTTTGCAGGCTTTTTGTCTGTCCTTTTGGTCAGATCGGTAACACTGATAGCCTCTGATTTTGAAAGCTATGTTTTCATTGAGGTGAGTTTCTTGCAAGCAACATACACTTACATTTATTCTTAGTTAAAGATGTTTTCTAGCTCTATTTCTTTGTTGCTGACATTCCAGTGCATTATTTTTAGTCTTTGTTTGGTATGGCCAGACACTTTATTCTCAGGTCCTCTGGCTCAACAGGACAACTGAGAAGGACCTCCTGTTGTTTTGGTTGGTCCCTTTTGAAGTTTAGGATCTGGTACTGCACTTGCCTGGGGATCCATAGCAGGGCGATCACCATAATGTTTTGCACTAAGCAACATATTTCATCATGTAATTGCGTGGCATCATGATTTCTGTGTCATGGTTGGTTGCCTCCATCTTCAGCACCTTTGCTGAAGTAGACTGTAGTCTAACTCGAGTGTAGATATGTATGCACATATACACATCTTTGAGCACATATTTACATGCATACATATGTAGAGCTTTCTGGTTATTTTTACGGCACCAGAGACTCATCATCGGCCCTTCTCCTGTTAGTTAAAACAGTTCCGCCATGTGAAGGCCAGAAGTTGGACTTTTGCTGCCAGAGGTGATAAATGCACAAGACATTTTGCAAGGTTGGGCGCTCACCCACAACTCTGCTCCCCTGGTTATATAAAAGCAATTTGGAACCGTTCATCTTCTGTTCTGCATGCAAATGTATGTTACATAGTTTTTGCGATGTTTAATTAATTTTATTTAATTTTAAATTAACTTTGATTAATTGTTCCATAAATCCATTGGCATCAGCTAAATAAAACTTAACTGCACTTTTGGATACAGAATGAATCATTGGAACATGTGGCATCTGTTATATGTGGAAATAATTATTTGTCGCCGATAGAGGTAAAAAGAAGAGTACGGCAGTGATGTGTGTTGTCCACAAGCCCCTTCAACCTATACACAGAAAGAAGTTTTAAACATGTCAAACTGCCTGAACTTAACATCAGTGGAAGAATCATAAATAGATGGCTATGAAAATCAAATTTTCAAGTGTCTAACTATTATTATGCTGTCCCAACCCCATTCAGAAGGTCTTGATAAGTGCTGGTGTTGACAATACTTAACTAATTTATTTAAATTTATGCATTTACTTCCATGTGTCTTGATTTTCATTATTGCTTCTCCACAGTTATACAGCAGTTTTAGGTCACTGGATAAATAAGATAAACAGTATAAAATCTTGACTACAAAAATGCTGCTTAGAGTGTCCTTGTCTTCGGCGTCCATAAAGCGCTGCCTAAGCACATCAGTAAAAGATGCCAAAACGCAGGCTCTTCTTGATAGAGTTATCCGTGTGGATCATGCTGGAGAGTTTGGAGCAGACAGAATCTATGCTGGACAGTTGGCCGTTTTAGGCAAGACCTCAGTTGGACCATTAATTAAAGTATGTTATCTTCATTATGCTTTTGTGTGTTTTAGCACGCTGTCGTTATTATATCAATTTACTCTCACCTTCATTTGTTGCTAAATAACTATACCTATTTGATAATTTTAGAATAAAACAAGTCTCTAATAAACTCATCATCAGCATGTGCCATGCCAATAAGCGTGGGCGGTCATGTTTCACCATCTTACACGATCACCAGAATCGTAGAACAGCTCTGTGTTTTTATCTAAGCCATCCAGGTATCTACTTCTCTGCCTTCCCCTTGTTCTTTTCCTCTCAGTCTACAAAGATTTATTAACTAGTGCCTGCATACAATAGGACTAAAATAGGGACAGAAATCTCGAGTGAATAGAGAGAACTAAACAAATGCCAGTGAATCAAAAGGTGAAGAAAAGATGCTGGTGCTGGTACAGTTGCCGTTGAGAAAACCTGATAATAGTATAAGTAGACATTCACTTGTCTAAACCCCACAGAGCCGGTGAAGTAGAGTTAAAAATTAGTTGCATGTTCTTTTCAAGACGTTGCATTGAACCACAGCATTTATTGGCTGTTTGTGATTTACTCAGCAATTTTATCTTTAGTAGTTTGCTATAGCTTAAGGAAATAGAGAGAGATACCTGAAAACACACAGAGAAGGCAATTAGAGATAGAGATTAATGATATGGAGGAAGTGAAAGAAAGGGTGGAGGTTTTTTTTTTTAAACCGAGGATGTGGGCAACATCGGACATCTCAAGTACACAAATGGGGGAAAACAGCTGTGAGCAAACAACAGGAGAAGCATTAGAATGGTTGAAGTGGACACAAAGGGGGTATAACAGCCAAGACCACTGTGACAAAGACATAGAGTAAAATGAGGAACAGCTAGCAATGCTCGAACTGGGAGACCAAGCCTGAAGACAAAAGGTGAATTCTGGCAGAGTGTGAACTCATAGTAGATGTGTTCTTGATATCGAAGTCGTTGACAGAATATGTGAGTCATAGTAGATCAGGCTAGATGGTAATGAAGTGCACATAATATGTGATAAAACATTATCTGTATTCAGGATGACTTTTGATGGCTTTCACCATTAAGCACAGCAAGTAGAAAGTGTGATTGTGTAGTTTGGCCTTGGTAGAGTATCTTTCCACCTGTTTCTTGGTATTTATCTAACTATATATATATCTTAATATTTCTTGGTATTCATCTCACTATATATCATGATTGGTCTTGGTATTCATCTAACTGTGTATCTTGATATTCCTTGGTATTCATCTACCTATATATCTTTATATTTCTTGATATTCATCTCACTATATATCTTGATATTTCTTGGTATTTATCTAATTATATATCTTGATATTTCATGGTATTTCTCTAGCTATACATCTTGACTCAAGTGAATTAGTGTGGTTTCCTCATAGCAAATTATTTATTCATCTGTTGTTTGGTATTTCTTTGACTATACATCTTGAGTCAATTGTGTTAGTGTCTTTTGCCTTAACGGAATATCTATTCATCTGTTTCTTGGTATTTCTCTAGTTATATATTTTTAGGCAAATTTGTTTGTTTGTGTAGTATATCCTTTATATCAAAAGAAGTGCACCATTGAAAACCTTGACTGGAGAAGTCATCACTGATAAGAAACAGCAGATGGACAGATGGGTAGAGCACTATTTGGAGCTTTACTCAAGTGAGACCAAACTAGCGGATAATGCCCTCAACGCCATAGAGGCTCTACCAACTCTTGACCACCTGGACACACTTCCCACCATAACAGAAGTTAAGTGTGCTATAAATGAACTTGCATCTGGCAAGGCTCCAGGTAAGGATGGGATTCCAATAGAGGTTATCAGGAGTGGGCAAGACACACTCACTATACAGATCCACCAGCTAATAGAGCTATGCTGGCGTGAAGGACAAGTCCCACAGGATTTCAAAGATTCAAGCATCATAACACTGTACAAGAACAAGGGCGATCGGAGCGACTGCAACAACTATAGGGGTATCTCACTTCTGTGTATTGTTGGAAAAGTATTTGCCAGAATTGTTCTGCGCAGACTTCAAGTCCTAGGAGATCAAGTCTACCCCGAATCACAGTGTGGCTTTCGACAGAACCGGTCTACCACTGATATGATATTCTCATTGCGACAAATGCAAGAAAAATGCCGTGAACAGAATCAACCACTGTTTATTGCCTTCATCGACCTCACAAAGGCATTTGATTTGGTCAGTCGTGAGGGTCTGTTCAAGGCACTAAAGAAGATTGGCTGCCCACCAACTCTTCTGTCCATTGTGGAATCGTTCCACACAGGCATGAAGGGTATAATCAAGTTTGATGGTGCAACTTCTGAAGAATTTGAAATCAAGAGTGGAGTTAAGCAAGGTTGTGTACTAGCTCCCACCCTCTTTGGAATATACTTTTCACTTCTACTGAAATATGCATTTCGTGATCAGGATGGTGGTATATACATTCACTCACGCTCAGATGGCGGCCTCTACAATGCTCAGAGACTGAAGGCTAAGACCAAAATTAGGAGGGTACTGATCAGAGAGTTGCTTTTTGCAGATGATGCTGCAGTTGCGACCCACTCTGAGGAAGAATTGCAATGTCTACTATCTGCATTCTCCAATGCTTGTTCTGAATTTGGTTTAACAATTAGCAAAAAGAAGACACAGATTATGTCACAAGGTGCACATGGGGTACCATCAATCTTTATTGACGACGCCGAACTAGAGATAGTAGACCATTTTACATATCTAGGATCGGTGGTAAATAGCAAATTATCCCTAGATCAGGAAATCAACATCCGGATTGGTAAGGCAGCAACAACAATGAACAGGTTAAGAAAAAGAGTCTGGGAGAACAGGAAGCTTACTGCCAAAACAAAAGTCCTTGTCTATCAAGCCTGTGTCCTTAGTACTCTTCTCTATGGCAGTGAAACCTGGACAACTTACTCACACCAAGAGAACAATTTAAACAGCTTTCATATGCGTTGTCTGCGAAGAATTCTTGGTATTAAGTGGCAAGACAAAATCACAAATACTGAAGTATTGGAAAGATCAGGTTGTGTGACAGTTTATTCCATGCTCAGTCTTCGTAGACTTAGATGGATAGGACATCTTAGGCGGATGGATGATGGTAGAATACCAAAGGATATCTTTTTTGGTGAATTACAGATGGGTAAGAGATCTCAGGGTCGGCCTCTACTACGATACAAAGATGTGTGTAAGCGGGACATGATTGATACAGGCATTGATAATGCACATTGGGAGCAAGTCGCCGCTGAACGTGTTGCATGGAGGGCAAATATCAGAAATGGAATAAAGTCAAAGGAGAAAATTATTGCAGAAAAGTCACACACCAAGCGTTTGAGACGTAAGATGGTGCATGATGGTGGAAATGACCACGTGTTCACATGCACCCACTGTGAACGGACATTTACAGCGCAAATTGGCCTTATCAGTCACACTCGCTACCGCCATAGTTAAAAGTTATTATGCCTTTTTAAAGCACAAACTATCGTCTGTCAAGACGGCAAGGTGCCAATGTGTATATCCTTTATAGAATATCTATCAGTTTCTTGTTATTCATCTAGCTGTGTATCTTGGTATTTTTCTAGCTACACATCTTGATTCAAGTGTGTTAGTGTAGTTTTAACATAATAGAATATATCCATATGTTTCTTGATATTCATCTAGTTATGTATCTTGAGGCAAGTTTGTGTGTATACTTTCCCCTTTATAGAAAATCTATCCATCTGATGGTATTCCTTTACTCTGTATATTGAGGTAAGTGTGTTTGTGTAATTTGTCATTGATAGAACATATATCCATCTGTTTCTTAGTATCCTTCTAGCTCTAATATAGTGAGTTAAGCGTGTTTGTGTAATTTGTCATTGATAGAACATATATCCATCTGTTTCTTAGTATCCTTCTAGCTCTAATATAGTGAGTTAAGCGTGTTTGTGTAATTTGTCATTGATAGAACATATATCCATCTGTTTCTTAGTATCCTTCTAGCTCTAATATAGTGAGTTAAGCGTGTTTGTGTAATTTGTCATTGATAGAACATATATCCATCTGTTTCTTAGTATCCTTCTAGCTCTAATATAGTGAGTTAAGCGTGTTTGTGTAATTTGTCATTGATAGAACATATATCTATCTGTTTCTTAGTATCCTTCTAGCTCTAATATAGTGAGTTAAGCGTGTTTGTGTAATTTGTCATTGATAGAACATATATCTATCTGTTTCTTAGTATCCTTCTAGCTCTAATATAGTGAGGTAAGCGTGTTTGTGTAATTTCTCATTGATAGAATATCTATCCATCTGTTTCTTGGTATTTCTCTAGCTTTATAGCCAGAACTTGCTCAAATGCAATAATAATAATACGGTTTGTGATGTGTATTTCTTCAATTAGGAAATGTGGGAGGAAGAGAAATATCACAGAGAAACATTTGAAAAACTTATCGTTGAGAACAGAGTTCGTCCAACATTTTTGCTGCCATTTTGGAATGTTGCTGGCTTTGCTCTTGGTAAAATTACTGAGTTGTGTGTGTGAATTTTGGCTTCTATTAAAAGTGGCTAGTCATTAAAAGTAGTCAAGTTGTATAAAGATATGCACTTGATAGATCATTAGATGTGAATTCTTGATTTGAGATACAAGTTGTGCGTGTTAAAAATTCCTCAGCAGTTGGAAGTCATAAAAACCCTAGAAAAATTTTCAAAATTAGAAAACTAATCCTGTTGAATGCTTATGGTACCTGTTGAAAATTAAAAACAAATCTGTGAAAGAGGACTATAGTTTCTGTTGAATAGGGAAAGCAAATATGTTCCTTACATGAAATGTAGTATTAAGTCTAATGTCTTAGCCAAATAATGCAGCATAAGTGCAAAATGGACACAGTGCAACCAATTAGGATGAACATGGGTGAAGGAGAAGCAGAAGTTGCTGAAACTGGAAGAGGTTAGCACTCTATTCATTATTTTTCCATAGGCATCATCATGATATAGGCTATTTAGTATCTGCTGAGAAAGACTAACAAACTTATGAAATTTCTCAGAGAGAAGTGATGCTGCTTATGTTAATATTTAACAGATTTGTTGCTGTAGATCTTACCTGTTATTGAACAATAAGACACATTGTCATTACCCTAACCCTTTCACCCTAAGAGGTATGCCAATTGAAGGATAGAGACTGGCAGACCTTCCAGACTCTGCCAGGTCAAAAGGAACCAGGCTAATAAAGACAAGCCAGCCAACTTGCATGTAGACGGATAACAAGCAAATGCAAGGGAAACTTACCGCAAAAAAATACCTGATGAAACCAAATAAGCTAGAGCCCTGTTTTAATGAAACAGTGTAGCATAACTCATTGTATGGTACATTGACAGTTGTAATTAATTGTCACTAAGCATTACACTTGGTGGGAGCCATGTTAGCCTAGCAGCTAGATGCTCGCTGCTGGCCAGTCCTTGAATACTGATTAATCCAGTACTTTAATATGTAAGAATAAGATAGATTTTATTGTATGCTTGTAGAGAAATTATGTCAGTATCTTAAGATGTGAAATGAATCATTTATTTAGTAACACTCCCAACATGTGTTGACAAGATAGGTGGTCATAGTTCAAATCTACATTGGGGCAAATTTTTTTTTTAAATTGACCTGGGCTCCCAGGTCAACGCAGGCCTAAAATGGGAACAGAGAAATGTCTTGGTAAGTAAAGGTGACTGGCAGGTTACATGCTACATCAGCCACCAACTGCCAATTTCTCTGTTAAAATATTGTCTAGCGCTCTCTGCCCAGTGCACCTGAAGATGGTAAAATAGTTCCTTTTTTATTGCACTTGGTAAAATTATTATTGAGTAGTATTTTAGCTTCTACTAAAAGTGGTTAGACATTAAAAGCAAGATGTGTAAAGAGCTGCAGTGTCATAATGGTTAGTGTGCATGCCTGCCAAGATAGTGGACTAATTTCAATCCCTAGCAGAGGCACTATTATTTTTTCTGACCAGTACATAGCTAGGGTCGACCCAGCCTGATAAACATGGGTACCAGATAATTGTCTGGGAAACAAAGCTGAAGAGGGTGGGAACTGGCAACCCCACCTCATACGTCATCTAGAATATGTAAAGGTTGTATACTTCACACCCTAATGGCATTATCTACTAAGGGGCTATATTTACCTTTATTGCACATTAAACCAGTTATTGTACAAGTTTAGAATTATGACCTTCATAGTCTATCTCACCTGCTTGTATTCATTGTATAAATGTACACCTCTTATTCACAGGGGCAGGTACAGCTCTGCTGGGCAAGGAGGCAGCAATGGCTTGTACCGTCGCTGTAGAAGATGTCATAGGAGATCACTACAATAACCAAATTCGAGAGCTGGTTGAGGACAACCCAGAAAAGCACAAGGAACTTTTAGAAGTAATTATTTAATGTATCAACTCTTAAAGGACATAAGCGCTTGTGTGTTAATAGGGCCAGTAAGGAAAGCAAAGAATAGTGACATTGTTACCTACTATGCGTGTCATAAAAGGTGTCTAAGAAAGGTTGGGATTGGCAGCTAGCTTCCTCATCCTGTAGAAAATGTTTGCCTGCAAAATCCAAGCATCCATAAACAAGTATATGGCTTAGCGTGAGTTGATTAAGGACCAATGCTCCAAACAGGGATAGCGGTCAGAAGAAAAAAGGGCATGAAAGTTCTTTGAGTACAGGATTGTTCTCTATGAGTTTTCATATGATGATAACATTTTAGGGCCATTTATTTCTGAGTTTTACATTGCCTTGCCTGCCGAGATAGATGTCTGAATTCAATCCCCAACAAACGCAGGATTAGTTTGGCTTGGATTTAAACATATTTACTTGTATATTGCTTTAAAAAAAAAAAAACTGTTATATAAAGTAGGAGACAAAAGATACACTGAGACAGTATGTGGCAAATTGTTTGAAACTGAATAAATACCTTGCACTGGATTGAGATTTATGTAGAGAATTAAGATATTCTTGTAGTGCTCCAGCAATTAATGAGAATTTAAGGGCTCTTATTGGTTTGCGCCAGAGGTATGTCATTTGTAAAATTTACAGGAAGTCTTGCTTGCTTGTGTTCGCTGGCTATGAACTCCAGCTCGAAGCCCTGTATGTCGGATGAATACATCCTGTTTTCCAACATCAGTGTGATGTCATACAGGACCTGAGGTTTGTGTGAGTATCCGTTGTCCCATATCTGGCTTATTGGTGTGCAGACTGGTGGTTCCTTGCCGTGCAAGCAGACACTCTCCAACTTCGGAGGAATCCACGATCCTACTGACTTTAGCCAGGACCCCAAAGGGACCTGTTACCCAGGACACTCGGCGAGGACGCGTGAATAGGTCTTGGCCAGTATAGAACCCAGCCCTGGTGCCTTGGAAACACCTCTGTGTCCCTCACACAGGAAGCCTGTTTACACTAGTTTGCTTTGTGGCTTTGTTTTCTACCAACTTCATTCACTGCTTAATATTTTTCCCTTGTAAGGTGGAACATTTTATATGAATTGTGCAAATTTTAAACACACATGTTTTCAGATTGTAAAGAAATTCCGCGATGATGAGCTTCACCACCATGACACCGGCTTAAAATATGATGCTGAAAAGGTAATAATTGCATTTACAGTATGTTAAAATGTTACAATACATGATAGTAATTTTAAAATGGTAAATGAAACCTTGCCAGCTTCCTGGCCTAGAGGTTAGCGACTTTTCTCAGTAACGTGATGACGGTGAGAATCAGCAGTGGTTTAAATCGCGTCGGTAACTTACGGGGTATGTGAGCCGGCCGCTCAGAAAGCAATGGCAAACAACTGAGCGTAATCTTGCCAAGAAATCAACAATCAGCTGAAAGATGCTGATGTTAACAGTGATTGTCCTGTAAAAAGGATATGCAAACATCTTTTTTTTTTTAATGAAACCTTGACAAATGATTTCCTTGTGCTATTTCAGTGAAACAAACTAGGAAGAATTTGGAGACAGCAGAGAGGTGGTTTCTGAAACTAATGCTGCGAAAGTCTTCGGCAATCAGTGTATCTGACAACAAGTGCCTGAAAGAGACTAGGGAAATTAGAACTTTATACTCAGTATAAGAAAGAGACAGTGATCTGTTGTCATATAATATAATGAGAATAGAAACATTAGAGAACATTGTGTTGACTAGAACGATCTGGTGAGAGGAATGAACACCTATGCCAATTTGCAATGCACATGAGGGTGATGACCTCACTAGGGTATAGTCAGGTATCTAAGCATTTTCTTCTGTTTCTTGCACATACATCCTTTGAAGTCAACTCACACACACCCACACCCCCTTACACCCACATCCCAACACCACCACCAACCACCTTTTAAAAAAACAGTTTATTTTAGTTTCATCTGTTGCCTTTTTTAACATATTTTTTAATTCTATTATGTTATTATCCATGTAATTTCTGTTTCAAATAGTATCACTATCTTTCTTTCTTTCTGCAGGCTCCATTTTATAGTGCTTTGACGCAAGTCATCAAGATAGGATGTAAGGGAGCCATATGGCTCTCAGAAAGGATATAATGCTTTATACATTGTTGGAAGTGTCTTGTTTTATCTATTTATTATAGATTTTTCTAGCTGAATAAATATTTGCAGCATTGTTTGTGCTGGTGTTTGTGTTGTTATTAAATTATAAACATTTATTTTCTAGATAAAGCAAACATGTTTATGCCTCCCTAGAGGAAAGAATCTTATGTAATAAGTCACTCATTAAATGTCAGAAAGAGAGTGCTACAATTTTATTTAGATCCTGTTCTGCTGAACGACTGTGAATCTTGGAATGTGAACAAGCAAATTAGGAAGCGCTTGAAAGTAATGGCAAAGTGATTTCTGAGAGGAATATTGTAAAAAATAAAAAACATGGACTGACAGAATAACTTGCCAAGAGTGCCTGAAAAAGGCTAAGAGGTCTATCTGTGTGTCTATGTTAAAAGTTTGTTGCATATCCTTTTACAGGACATCACAGTCATCCCAGCATTTATTCACTGTTCATGATCTCTTGGCAAGTTTAGGTTCAGTAGTTTACCATTACTTTCTGAACAGCCAGCACCCATACCATTTCATAAATATTCCAACATAAGGCGGTCTGCTGCCTAATCTCCTGCAGCTGTGTTTCGAACGCGGTATGCGGGATTATAAACTGCGTCCGTAACCCCTTTGCCATGGAGCTGGCGTCTATCTATGAAAGGAGGGAAATTGGGAGGACAGAATATTAGACGGGCCTATGTGCCCAATTTTTAACGCTTTGAAAATAAAGTTTGTTCGTAATAAAAGTAAAACATTATATACAACTATAGGAAACAATTTTTTTGGGTCACATGAGAAGAAAGGAACTGGAAAACACCATGATGACAGGAAAGATCAGAGCTAGAAGAGAGACAAGAGAAATCATGCTGGATGGCCTGAGTCGGTGGCTTGAAGTTATATTATCTGTCACTGTCATTTAGTACCTTGCGGTGTATGGCAGAGGGGTCTTAAGCCTGAGGAATTAAGGCCACCTGGCTAGTGCAATCATCGTGAACTGTACATGTTAAAGTTTTCTTTTTGCCCCCGACAGAAAAAAACTCCACACCTTAAAAAAAAAACTCCACACCTTACCTAGGATTCAAACCCATGTCTCCCGAAGGAGAATCCGGCATTCTAGCCACTCGGTCAGATGCTGCTCAGTTATATCATAAATTGAATTTATTCAGCACAACAACAGTATGTGTGTAAAAATAAATTTGGTCCCCAAGTAGTTTCCTCATATAGGTCTGTGATGTGATAGGGCCATAACTTTTTGTAGTCTTGTATGCACGGAGGAATAGGTGGCCAGTCTTTTCCTTTGTTGACGGGGGACAAACACGGGCATCAAACGCTTAGCTCCTTATCAGTTACACTTACATACCAGCCGTATATGTGTATACAAGAGAGAACTGGCTGAATTCTTTTTGGTGAAATTCCCCAACCAAGAGTCAGTTCACCATTAATAACTTTAACTAACCCAACAACCATTTTTTTTTTTTTCTAACGGAGAATATTTGGGCCAGCTAACCTCTATCAATCACCAACACAAACATATGCAGACATTGTTCTCTTATGAAAGAATAGATCACCTTCTGTTCACGTGTCATGTAATTCGAACACTTTATCCCCTTGGACAACAATCCCTTTCAAAATAATGTCTGAAATGTGGCTGGAGTATTACACAGAGGCTAGGATGGACACTAATTATTATAACTTCTCTTTTGAGGATGGTAACGGTAAAGGTGTAAAACAGAAGGAAGGACGAACACCAGTGAAAAGCTAATATAGCCATCTCTAACCATTAATGACTAACTTAATGGACGCCTGGAACTGTCACAGACCTGCTTATTAATTAAATGGCAGATCAGCATGGCCGAGTAGATAAGAGCGTTCGTTCTTTAACATCCGGTGTGCTGATGCTGAGGTAGCGGGTTCAACTCCTACACTGGTTATTTGGACTAAAATTGTGATTTCCCGTCGTCTTTAACTTGGGGACGTAAATTACAAGTATCTCTACAGTCAGAATGAATTCGCCTGATGGTGAAGAACACTGGTAATAGGGGCTAATCCACGCAAAAATATCAGTCCGGTACACTAGAAGCAGTAGTAGCACATGAATAGAATACACTTGAGTTCAAAGCGAGCGAGCTCAAAATAATTTTTTTTTAAAAATTAAGAATGGCATTAGAATCAATAAAACAACCACAATCCATATAGACTTGGCAATTGATGTAGCCACAGCATACAGGTCACATCGCCGCGCTACGTGGCGAGGAGGTTGCGGACGCGATCCGTAATCCTGTTTACCAGAGTTCGAAACACAGCGGTGCTGGTTTTTTTCGAAACAGGTATAGTACCGTATAGGTGGCGGTCGTTCAGAAAGCAATGGCAAACTACTGCACGTAAAACTTACCCAGGAATCACGAACAGCCAAAATGCTGGGGTTGACTGCTGCATACTGTGAAGGACATGCAACTAAAAAAAAAAAAAAAAAGCATGACACCCCACCTCCCCCACATTCACGACGTAGGTCAGCTTCTAAATGGTTTCAGATACACTGGGGACAGAAGTTTGCAAGCCCTGAATCTAAGCTCGCTCTACGGCGAAGGCGTAAAGTCACTGCGTTCGAAACACAGTTGCGGGCCTTACGTTGGTTTTCATACGATGGTATGAGTGCGGGTCGTTCAGAAAGCAATGGCAATATACTGAACGACAACTTGCCAAGAAACCACAAACAGCCAAACAATGTTGGGGTTTATTGCAACGTCCTGTAAAGGATATGCAATTAACTACGTATGTTCAATGCAATATTTATTATGATGTTGGAATGGCCAATTAATCGCAATAAATATTCTGCTGCGACAATCAATATTTAAAAATGCATGTGTGATAGTGTGACTTTGTATAATGACGTCATACCAAAAAAAAGACCTTCATCATCATCATCAAGTACCATGCCAAAAGGCATTGTCTGTTGTGTTTTGCCATCTCATATACGATAGTCTTGAACCAGGTCTGTGTTCTTGTCCAGATTATGTCACGTGGTCTAGTCATCCGTGTATTTATCTTTTAGTTTTGCTCTTTTCCCATTAAATGTGCCAGTTGTCAATATATTTTTCAAAGCTTATTCCTCATCATTAGATCCCCCTAAACAAATTTTGACTTTTTCTAATAACTTTACGGTTTTCGCTTGTTTCTTGAAGGACTGGCTCGTTTGGTTGTTTCTTTGTTTGTTTGTTTGTTTGTTTGTGTTCTGCCCATCCGTGATATTCTTTGCATTTTCCACAGAAACATTTTCAACGCCATTATGTGTTTCTCAGCGCGTCTTCTTATTGTCTGTGTTACATATACAAACTATAGTATAGGTTACGTATAGCGCTCCAACACTCTTATATCTCACACGACTGGCAGCATTTTGTTGCTCGGTATGTTTTCCATTTCGCAGAAGATTACTTTGGCCATGGCGATGTTTAGGAAGAACCAAGAGACCATGAAGATGTGGTTTCTGAGACGAACCTTGCGAGACCCATGGATGGCCAGAGTGCTAACAACGAATGTCTAGAAGTAAAAACATTATAAGAAAAAGAAAAGCAATGTTCTTTGGTCGTGTAATGAGACGAGATTCAACGTAGAACATCGCGACAACTGAAAAGATCGGTGGTAGAAGAGGCAGGGGAGGACCGAGGTTTATTATGCTTGTCTTAAACGTTGGGGGGGGGGGGGGCAGCAATAGTACTGATTTTTAAACAAAACAAACAACAACAACAAATTAAAGACCGAGATCTGGAGAGAGACATAAACTATGATTATAATGACGACGACGAAGATTCTTATTCCGATATCTACAATGCATCTTTCGTCAGATGTTGAAACATTTCCAAGATCGTTGTTTCGCCGTTTAAGAGGTTTCATATTTACTTGGATGTTACATTGTGATATTTCTTTCTTCTTGGGGATGATCACAATTTCTGTTTCTTTCACTTTCATTTAACAATAATTGCTCACAGTATACAATAATAGCATTCACAGTAGTCTGCAGATCCTGTTCACTGTTTGCAGTTAAAACCGTATCGTAGGTATATCTTATATTGTTCATGTTGTGTTATCCGATAGGACTTCCTGACATATCGTTTTAATTTCCGGTAATACAGGGGGCTTCTCATACGTCTTTAGCCTGACCATGAAGGAGTAGGCGGATAAAATTAAAATTTGGCACATGTATAGCTCATTCAATTTGTAATGGACATATAAATTATGAATTTCCCTCCTCAACTGGTTTTCCCGATATGGTGCATGGCACAACACACCCTATTCACCAGATCCGCACATCCAACGGTTTGTCAGAACAATGGAGAAATCAGACGCCAGGACTGTGATAAAATTCTTGATGTTGCAGGGAAAAACACCTACAGAAATACACAGGGAGATGGAGCCAGTGTTTGAGGAAGTCTGTCCTTCGTATGCTTCTGTAAAAAATTGGTGTTTGCAGTTTAAGTGTGGCCGTTCCCAAGTTGCTGATCTGCCAAGATCAGGACGACCGTCCTCAGAGTGCAATGATGCAAATACGGCAAATGTGAAAAAAATCATAGACCAGGATAGGAAAATGACAATTGCAGAGATATCGGGTTGAGCAAAACTGAGTAAGAGTACAGTTTTTAGAATTTTACACAACAGACTGAACATGAGAAAAGTGTGTGCCCGCTGGGTCCCGCGACATGTGAACAGAAGCAAACAGGGGTTGATTGCTATGGCCAGCTGCTCAACATGTGGCGGTCGAAAACATGTTGACGATCATGGTGACGGTAGATGAGACTTTGATTCACCATTATGACCCAGAATCCAAAATTGCCAGCATGCAGTAAAAAACCCCGGGCTTGCCAACACATGTCAAGCCAAGAGCACAAAAATCTGCAAGAAAAGTGATGCTGACTGTTTTTGGGGACGTCAAAGGTGTCATATTGAAAGATTACGTGCTTCATGGCAACACGGTTAATGGGCAGTACTGTGCAGATCTCCTTATCAAACTAAGAAAGGCTGTGACCAGAAAAAGAGGGATAGCGCGTAAGCAAATTCTGCCTTTGCTTCAAGACAACGCGCCCTCTCATAAAGCACGGCTTGTGCTGCAAACTGCCAACGATTTGAATATTGAAATTCTTCCACACCCACCATATTCTCCATATTTGGCTTCATCAGACTTTTTTCTGTTCCCAAAATCTTAAAAAAACAGCTGATGGGAAATCGCTTTGATATTGACGAAGATGTCTTACTGGCTTGTGATAACTAGTTTCGTTTAGTTCGAAAAATAGGTTGTTTTATTCTGAAGGTCTTTTCAAGGTCACGCAGAGATGGCAGAAATGCATAAATTCGGGTGGTTGCTACATTGAGAAGGAATAAGCACTGTATAGTGTTTTCACTCTCCAAGGTTATTAAACATCTGATACATGTGATGGTCAGTAAACTTTATACATGTGTTTGCTTGTTGCTGAATCTCTATTACCCTACATTGTTTACGGGTGTATGATCTTTTCCATTTCGTTGATGGGCGTTATCTTCACGTTTCCAGTTATGGTACATTTCTAGATTCATTAATTTTATTAAAGTATGATTTAGCAGCTGTTTCCCAGCATTGTTTTACCGTATTCAAGGACTGACCCCACTCCTCCAGTATATAGCTTCTTAAGAACTGTCTCACCTGCTTCCCATGTTGCACCACCAAGCTTTTTTATGACTGTCATTCTTTGTCTTGCTCTTGTTCAGTTTGTTTCAAACTGTGTCTTCCGTGTCAAATGACGATCAAAGAAAGCACCTAGGTCAGTTAAATAACCTTTTTACACCATATACTCAATACATCTCATGAAGCGTAAAAAAGGTTCTTTCACTCTTGACTTTAACTTGCATACAACCACAAGAAGTGATTCACGCTAACTATTTGTGAGAGCGAGAGCCGTGGAGAAACATGGTCACCAACGATAGTTGATAAGACACGATTGTAATACAGGGTGTATTTTTTTAACGACTGTGCAGTGTTTGGAAATATTGCCGGTCCAAGTTTTGTATTTACCTGTTATGTTGCACAGGTCTCTGTTGCTTAGGGCTTGCGAACGCGGTTTGTGAGCCCGTATACCGGGGTTCGAAACACGGCGGTGCTGGTTTTTTTCGAAAAAGGTATAGGAGCCGGTCATTCAGAAAGCAATGGCAAACAACTGAACGTAAAATTTGCCCAGGAATCACGAACAGCGAAAAATGCTGGGGTTTACTGCTACGTCCTGTAAAGGACATGCAACTTAATTTAAATTATGTTGCATGCACTTTACAGAGGGTGAATACAAAACTTGGACCGGCAATATTTGCAAACACTGCACAGTCATTGAAAATACACCCTATATTTACCTGCGTTATTGGTAACCTCAAAATCTCTTCCGTATTTCTTCTTTTTCGTTCGATGGATATTTGCAATGGCAAACAACTGAACGTAAAATTTGCCCAGGAATCACGAACAGCGAAAAATGCTGGGGTTTACTGCTACGTCCTGTAAAGGACATGCAACTTAATTTAAATTATGTTGCATGCACTTTACAGAGGGTGAATACAAAACTTGGACCGGCAATATTTGCAAACACTGCACAGTCATTGAAAATACACCCTATATTTACCTGCGTTATTGGTAACCTCAAAATCTCTTCCGTATTTCTTCTTTTTCGTTCGATGGATATTTTTGACTTAATTATGTTGTCTTGGTTTACACCAGATTTTTCCGGCATTTGTTGACCTGGTTAGCCTTCTGGTTTCGTAGGACGTTTCACTGTCATCTTCATCCCTTCATCTACTGGTGATACACCAACAGGCCTGTCGATAACTGATGCATGCAAGCCGGTCAGCACTCAAGAGAAGGCAGGGGCAGACTTTAAGCATTTCCCGCCATCCTAAGTGGCTTCCAGAAGTGCAGAGCCAACACATACGATGCTCTGGTACTGGGCTCACCCAAGGAATCGTTACGTCCTGCACATGGCTGCTTAGCGGCTAAGCCTTAGCCTCACTTCCGTGTATTGAACCTCCCGTTCATCATCTTTCGGAGACCAGAAGGACGCAGTCCGTAGATTTGATGACACAATAAGCGGTTGAGACAAGACTTTTCACCTAGAGAATTTTCTAGCCGAGTCATTTTCAATTTGGTAGCCACTGTGACGCTTTTGCAACCTACATGCCTGGGGAATGGGGTGTGGGAGACCAGTTACATTCAGTTTGGAGAAAGATGCTTAAGAAACACGGGTTTTCTCTCACCGTGCCGATATTTCATTTGCTAGACGACACGTGGTGGACATTGGACATGCCATTTTCAGTAATTATATTCGGTGAACATTAGAACCAGTTTGTCAGTTTAGTAGAGCATGCTTTCGATAGACATTATTCCCCCATTGTTTGGGGGTGCGCTGATGAGTGCCAGAATGTTTTCTGATAACTGCTTCTCTAGGGGCCACCAACTCCGATACCTCCTGCTGTTCAGGTTTAGGTCTTCAGTGACGATTTATCCGTGGTGTATGCCCAGGACGTGTGACAGGAGCCTCGTACGGGGTTCTATAAAATCAGCACATAGCTCTCTGGCGCCCTAGGTGTGGTGCAGGGTATCACGTTATATGCGTCACAACGGCCTTAACTTTCCCTCATACCTGTGACCGAAGTTACCAAACCACCACAGTAGTATGAGATTATTATCCCACGAGACAGAGAGAGAGAGAGAGAGAGAGAGAGAGAGAGAGAGAGAGAGAGAGGAAACAGAGAGAGAGAGAGAGAGAGAGAGAGAGAGAGAGAGAGAGAGTTGAGAAGTAGGAGAGGTAGGTATGGCAGGCAATGAGAGATAATCTAGAAAGGGAAGCAAAAGATAAATACACAGAGAAAGAGACAGGGAGGGATGGTCAGGCAGACAGACTAACAAACAATAGAGTCATACTTCTCAAAGGCGGGAAGGGGGAGAGAGAGAGAGAGAGAGAGAGAGAGAGAGAGAGAGAGAGAGAGAGAGAGGGGAGGGAGAGCTACAAAATTAGAAAAGCATTAAATCACACACATACTAATAGAACAGCAATCATACTCTGCAATAACAGCCATTCTATATTTAAGAAAAAAACCACACACGCGCACGTGCACACACACACATACACGCGCACACACATTTTCTTTATGGGTTGTAACAAGTTAACAACGTGCCAGGTCTGAGTGACAGATATTTTGACATTAGCCACGAGATCGTTCAGACCTGGTTTGATGTACGGCGTGGGCTGTATGGATTTTTAAAAACAACATGAGAAAAAGAAAGTCTCTCCCCTCCCCCCTCCTCCTTTCCCCATCACAAATCATCCGATGAGCCGGGCTATAGACCTAGCCTAGTCAACCAAGGTCGAAAACCTCGTAGGACTCGTTTGTATGTTGCGCTTGTTGAATATCCACCGGCAGTTGGAAGCTGCGAAGAGCTTCCCAGGCTAAATTTAACAATTTGAAAAGTTACCCACCCACTAAACATAATAGTTAAAGCACGCGTGATTTTGGTAAACACACATTTGACCCTTCCGGCGAGTATCTCTTTGTCACCTACGGGAGGATACTGGGGCACTTGTAGAAATATCCGCGTACAACGCAAGTGATCCTTAATAAAATAGAATTTCCATGTCAAAGATGGCATCTGGAGAAAAAAAAACAACAACAAATAATCATATATTTAAAGAATGCACAACTGGATCTACGGAAAAGAATCCTTCCTTTGCATATTTGGAAAATAAAATGATATGGTTCCTAAGTAATGATAACAGGCGGGATCTCTAGCGACGTTGGTAACGAACTGCGCTGGTAAGGTCACGAGTACGGTGGGACGCCTAGGCTCGTCACTCGCCAAAGTGAAGGAAAGATTGGCCACCTATTCCTTCTTGCTCTCAGGATTATAACGCATGATGATGCTATCATGTCACGGACCTATAGCAGGAAGCTGCTCGGAACAATTAAAAATGACATTTGTGACAATGAACATAAGTTATGCGAAATGTAGAGGCAGTCAAAATTAAGAGCAGAATAGATCAAGAAAAAGCTGCATTAAAAAACAAAATGAAAGGTGTTTTATGCCATAATTAATTATCATTGGATGTAAGAAAGAGACTAACATTTTTCTTTGGTCATATTATTATGAAAAGAGGGGAGTTGGAAAACATCGTGACGATGGGAAAGATCAGTGGGGAAAGAGGCAGACCGAAAGAAATTATCAATCATGAATGAACTTCTTCTTTCGTTCGCCTGAAATATGTTTATAACTGCAATGTTGTCTCTTGTATGAATCTAACAGTCTTGTTTAGTTCACTCAGCGGTCCATAGAGTTTATCTTCCACTGTTGTCTCTCTAGGCCAGAAGGTTCGCCTGAATATGTTGTAGTTTGGGCAATCCTGGAGTATGTGCTCTGCTGTCTGCGACGCCAAACCACATGTGCACATGGCTGAGTCACCAATCTTGAATTTTGTATACATGTGGTTGCGTAATCTATTGTGTCCTGTTCTGAGGCGCAGAAGTGTGACCTGTTTTGATCTGTCCATAACGTGGTAGTCGTCTTGAGTAAGGTTTGGTGGCCTCTGACTGATTTGATCATTCTTTTCTTTTGGTGGTATGTAATGGGCAAATCAGGTTGTTCCTCTTTTGCTCCTTTCTTAGCCAATCGATCAGCTCTGTCGTTTCCGGGGACCCCACAGTGGGATGGCATCCACTGGATGGTGACCTTACGCTGACTGCTAAATTCAGAAAGTAGTGTCCTTAGAACTGGCAATTTCCCAGACGGGAGCGCCTCTATTACGGATTTTGCATCTGTCAATACCACCACAGGTTGTCTACCATGGCTGGTATTTTGTAACTTCTCTGTGGCTATCTTGATTGCCTCAATTTCAGCATCATAGTTATGGTAGTACTTTCCTGTTGGAACTCTGGCCGTGTCCCTAGTATTATTTGGGTATTCTATGTACACTCCCGCTCCTCCATTTCGAACAGCATTTTGTGCTGACCCATCTGTGTAGACTCGGATCCAGAGGTCCCGTGGGTATTCGTCACCAAGGAAGCTGAGAGTAGCTGTTCTGCGCTGTACACTGTTCTGTTCTTCCTTGTCAAATATTCCTCTCACTTTTGTCTGGATTTGTAGCGATAGTCTATGTTCATCTTTCCACGGGGTTCGCTCTGGAATAGTTGTCAGTGGGATACCAACTGTGGGAAGATCGATGGTTTCTCTGCAGAGTTGTTTCGCCTGGTGGATGAAACTACTTCTTTTCAACCGCCCCATAGCTAAGTTTTCAAATCGGTTCTTCATAGGATGGCCTGGCAAGCTGAAGAACTTTTTTGCTTGTATTAGTGTTTTTGAAACGAAGGCATAGGGGAATGTGAACAGCAGAGTTTATTCAGAACACCAAGGACCGAGACCTGTGAACCCCTACACATGTTGAGAGGGCACTGGATGATGCTGATGTCATCACCGAACGTTGACGGAGAAATAGAACCGGAACCGGAATCCGTCTTAATGTTTACAAAATTTTCAGAACAACCGCATGGAAATTTAGTAGCGAACACAGATCTACTTCAACAAATACAAAACATGAGCCTTCTCAAAACAAGGTTTAGTACCGTTTAAAAATGATTTAGTTATGTGATTTTACTGTTATTGTCTTGAATATCTTTTTCTTGTGATTTACAACTCCATATGTGTTTCGCAGTGTGATGAGTGGGTCGTGTCGATGCGTCGTGTGTGTTCGTAGTCAAATTGAACATTAAAAAACAAATAAAATAAATTCTGTCACTGCAAACAAACTCAAACGTAGAGAGTGAGAGGATGATAATGATCTATATTCCGAGTGTTCTTTCTTGTTATGAGGCTAATGTTCCTATTTTACAACCGTTTCTTTACATCTGAATATGATATTGATATTGATAATTTTCACAAAATATATGGAAGTGACTTCACAAAAATTTGTGGCTGTAACTATCACTGTACGTAGGTAGAGTGTTTTTGGCCGACAAATATCGTCTCAGTGAGTTTTGAAGAAAAATAACTTGCAAACAAAAGACAGACAAGACAAATTTGTGTGAATAGCGGCTCCCTTTATTCACAACTTTTTGTGAATAGTGGCTCCCATATCATATCTAAATCAATCTGGGGAGTTAACACTAAGCCAACGCTGCCTCAGCTCATATGACATAACATCCTCAATCAATCGTACAGTGTATGGCAGCCCGTTGAGTATTAAATAAATTGTATGTGTGAATTGACGTGAAATTTCTCTGTTTTCTCAAAAATGAGTAAAAAGACCTACTCGATAGAGCTGAGAAAATGTAATGCAAAGGTGTGTCCAATTCAAGCCTGTGTTGAATTATAATAATTTATATGTTAATTATAATATTTTACTAATAGCAGGTATGATCATGAGCTTAAAATTGAGTATTTACTAATGAGACCACCACAGATAGATTGGCCTTGAAAAACCAAATCTAATGGTACCTCAATTATGCCTGTATGTCAGTTCTAAGCGGAGATATTCACATCTGAGTGCCGGGATCTTAACCTTAAACTCACAAATTTTCATAATTGCGGACATTTTGGTGTGTCTCATCTCTGCTTCCAGAACGTCTCAAACGGCTCATAGACGGATACGAAAACTGACTTTAAAAATATTTTCCGTTATGTTAAATGATTAAAAAATAGTACAGGTATACAAATAAATTATTAATTTTTAAACTTTTATTCTCTTAAACTTTAGTAGTTCAAATTGAACGATTTGAACCGATTCTGATCGATATTCACATCGGCCCACATCTATCCCCAAGTTTGATCTTCATCAATGAAACTTTCCACATATATGTAAAAGTGGGTGCAGAATTTGAATATACATATAAAAATATTGTACAATTAAGTGCACAAGCTCTAAAATGATAAAATTACTTACGTTTTGCCAAATAATTAATTTTATTAAAAGTCACAGTAATTTCAACCAATCACCATGCACAGAATATTTGGGGGACCTTTTCCGCTAAAGCCAAGATGACATGTGTTATTCTCACGTGACATATGAATGAATGGTCTTTAGATAGCCATTTTTGGGGACACAATGGATCGGGATGGCATGGTATATCACTCCCGTTTTCAGTTCAAGTCGCGGCATGGTCGAACTCGCTAATACTAAACATGTTGCGTGTCCTTTGCAGGATGTTGTGATCAACCTTAGGTTGATTTAATAGACAATATTACGTTCAGTAGTAGTTTGCCATTGCTTTCTGAATTGGAAGTAAATGTTTAAGTCCAGTTGACCAGTGTAGAAAACGATCTCATTACCCCACCGTTAGTGCAGATATTTTGTATGTGTGGATTGTCCACTCAGCTGAAGTTATTTAGAGATAGAGACAATTTTGGACTTGTTAAATTATTTTTTGCCACTCTCACTTCTGAAATCCCAAGTGAAGATGCAGTGAACCATCAGTGGTGTGTCACATAGATGCTGATGTGTAAAAAACGTCATACTATTAACAGCTCTATCTACATACTGCAAACATATATTTAAAAAAAAAGTAAATTGGCTCCTGGTCTCCCTGGCAAATTCCCTGGCGTAATCCTGTATATCCATGTGGGGAACAGAGCTGTGTGAGATTTGATAGCGGATCGCATCACGTTGGTTACTTACGCGGGTATGTGAGCTGGTCGCTCAGAAAGCAATGGCAAACTACCAGCTGAAATATGCTGGTGTTGACTGCAACGTCCTGTAAGGGATATGCAACTTTAAAAAAAATATTGGCTCCTGTAAAAGTAGGGGGGGGGGAATAGGGAATGGCTGCTGAATTGTGTGTGTGTTTTTTTTTCTACCTCTCCCACTAATTGAGGTTAATATAACATTCATGCTTTGTTTTTTAATAGTTCAGAACTGTTATTAGCAATTGGCTGTAACAGGGCCATGTCCTATATGTCCCAGGAATTGAGTGGACAGTTTAAACAATTCATTAACATAATTAGCTTCAGCAGCTAACCATCCTTAAAGCGATCATATGCATGTAAGAAAAAAAAAATTGTGTAGTAAATAACCAAGGAGGTGATTATTCGCAGTGCATTGTGAATAACACTGAGTGTTATTCACAGTTGCAGCTGGTTACATAACGCTTACTACCGTCAATACATTTGAGGAATACTAACTGGGATATGTTGGGGGGGGGGGGGGAGCATTGCATTTATTAGTTACAGATACAGATATATAATTAGAATAATACTGAATAATACTATTAAGAATAGAGAGAGTATAATATTGAGAGTTACTTTGTTAAAGTGTCGTACAGCATCATCTAGTGAACAAGAGAAACACCAGGCACCAGAAACGACCATACGCTGTTTTCAGACATGGTTCTGGGTTTTTTTTTTTGGGGGGGGGGGAGCAGGAAGAATACCCAGAGCCAGAGACCAAGTATTACAGCACAGGGCAAATAGCAAGACAATATAATCAGCCAAGTGGACTGAAAGTAGAGTAATGGGAAAGATCTCACCAACAATAAAGACCAAATGAACAGATTGGCTGACTACTTTATGGAACTTCTGAGCAGACACCATAAACTACAAACGTTCATTAACTGGTGCTTGCACAGAATAGGACTACAGTGGTATGACTGAATCACTAGAGTGGCAGGCTTCAGTTAAAAAGTTAGAGATAAGGATTATCCATTGGATCTTTTCCACAGGACATGCTAATGAACAGATTGTCTGGGTATTCACTGCCAGGAGGGGTATTGGTGCGTGATAAGGCAGATGTAGTCTGGGCTCTTTGAGATTAAGCAAATGGTGTGAAAGGACATAAATGATCATGGCCTAGAGAGAATGGTGTGACAGGGAGTGACCAGAATATCTGACTGACACTCAATACTCAGAGGAAAATCCAGATAGACACCATAATCATACTGCAACTGGTACCATCAGTTTTGGGACTCTTTGCTGATTGTTGAAGCTGCTGGTGGAGGACTGATGGGAATGTCCCAAGTGCTGTGATGTCTGTTGTTGACTCAACTCGACTGAATGACAAACGCGAAGCTCAAGACAATTTTATTGTTTTCTGTCCAACCTAAGAATACAGATAGTTCAGTGACAAATACTAATATTGGGATGTCAAGTGTTGGCCTTTCACATATGCTAGACATAACGAGTTGGGGTTTCCAGTTCCCTTCCTCAACACCTTTCCTTCTCAATCATTCTGAAAATTGTCCAGTACCCATTCTGTGTGGGTTGACCTCAGAACCATCATTCATTCATTCATCCATTCATTCATTCATTAGCATGTCCCTTGCAGAATCTCACTCCCGTAATAACCCTCTGGAAAACTTCTCGGTCAGAATAAATAATCCTGGCACTGCTGGGAATTGAATGTGGACCACTGTCACACCAATAACTATACATTTGTGGCTACTAACACAAGATCATTATTGTGTTGTCAAACTTATTTGTACAGAACATTTGATAATACAAGATCACTATTGTTTTGTTTGACTTATATATATCTGACATTTGATGTCTGTTACCTACGTCCGGTCCAAAACTTGGAGGATAGGCATTTAAACAGTTAAGGCCTCTGGAGTGTTTATTCTTGTGGTTACCGTTTGCATTTGCATTTTCCTCATGTTGGACTGGAAGTACATGGTTCCATCGCCCTGATACTGAGTTGGATGCATGGCACGACATTGTGAGCTGTGAATTTTGTGTGAAATGCTTTTACATCTGTCCGCTGTTGTTTGTAGCGTGAACTGTATGTTCAGAATAATGGCGGCCAGCTTTGTCGCATAAATGACTGGTTTGCATTATGCTGTAATGTGTGGCTACTGGTTTTCTATGGCTGCCACTTCCATCGATGATGAACTGTATTTTCCATGGAGGACTTTTGTGTTGGCATTCTGATGGCGGCATTATGCACAGTGTACCTGGTTTGTTGAGATTCCTGTTTGTTCCACTTTTCACATGGGGCAGTGAGGCACATTTTGTGTAACATTTTGTGTAATATTTACTGGCACAGGAACGGAGCTTAATGGGGATGACACGTTGTCGTGAACTTGGAACCGCGACTAATGACTACCTAGAGTTTTTATGGTATTTCTTGATCTACTTGTTATTATCATCATTGTTCTATATACCTTAAAAGTTTTGTTTTTATCCATTTCTTTCCAAACGTTCCTCATCACCAATGTGCAGCATACCAAGTTATTTCTAACTTTTGTGCTTTATCTTCATTTCTTAAAATTTCACATTGAACCATGCATGTAGTTTAATCTTCATTCATTCATTCATTCATTCATTCATTCATTCAAGTAGCATGTCCTTTACAGAACCTTGCTCCCATAACAACCTTCCGGAAAACCTCTCGATCATAAGCAAGATGTTCCGCATCCAATATACCCATCTGAAGATCATCCGCCACATCCTGCACCCATCTTCTCTTTGGCCTTCCTCTTCCTCTCTTCCCAGGCAATTACCCCTCCATTATTGTTCTCTCCAAACTTTCATGACGTTTCAAGTGACCAAAATATTTCAATTTTCTTTGTTTTATCGTCTTTAATAGCCAACCTTCTTCAATATTCAGCTCTTGAAGTATGGATGCATATGTTCTTTTCTTTACCCAAGATATTCTTAGAACTCGTCTATAACATTTATATTCAAAGACATTTATGCGCTGTTCAGCTTGTTTAGTAAGTGTCCAGGTCTCACAGGCGTATTTTGCAATAGGAAAGATGCATGCTCTTAAAAATCAAATTTTTGTAGTTCTGTCTGTCCCACGCCATAATTTATTCAGTTGTTTTAGTCTCTGAAGAGTTTAATCTTAGTAGAATTTATTATTGTGAATATATTTCATAATGTCTTCTCCACTACTGTTTCTATATTTTTGTATATGATATTTCAATCTTTGTTGTTGCTTTTGTTAAGTATCGTATTGCATGTATCAAAAGCATTGTTTGTTACTTAACTTATTCTTTTCTTTATTGCAGTTTTACAGTTGCTGAAAAATATTCCGCATTTTATACAGGCGGTCAGATTCAGGTGTGTATGAGTGAACATAATTTAATGTAAATGTGGAGAAATAAATGTTTTCACACTTAAAGTACAAAAGCAATGAATAGAATAGAAAATTTGATAGGTTAAAACAAAATTTGTTATGTTTTTATTTTATGTTTCTGTGGCGAATGCAACATTCTATGTTTATGAAGGAATATTACAATTAGACAACCATCAACTTTTTTGTGTTGTGAAGGTGGGACCTTAGAGGGTGTGAAAAATTGTACAGAGTAAGTTCTTACCTATTAAATATTCTCACTGAAGCTTGTCTTTTCCTGTAATAATATACTTCATACTCAGTGGACAGTAAAGAATGTCATTTTCTGTTCATAATTTACAACCTGTCATCATCAAATGCCTTGCCGACTGGCGTGGACCACCATACTTCTTCACAAATTACAATCTCCAATGGCATGGATCAATTCCTGTGTTGACTCCCTTCCATGCCATGACAAAAGATTGTTTCTACCTGTCTCTCTTTCCACAAATCATTCCAGTTGTCACATGCTCCAGTTTTTGACTTCTCATAATGGGTCAAAACATGATGACTGCCTCTTTCTGGCGACAAGTTTTCTTTGCCATTTGGCCTCCCTCGATATGTCTGCCTCTGTCATACCATTTAAGTTCAGTTATGCTCAGGCACTAGTTAATGTACGTTTGTAGTTTATTTGTAGTTGGTTTAATCCTTTTTCATATTTCTGATCCGTACAGGAGCACTGATTTTTATCCTTAGAGTTAAATACTTTAACATTGATACTAGTTTTAATGTTTGTTCTTTTTCACTTCCACAAATTTCTCAAGGCTATGAAAGCTCCTCTTCGTCTTTTATATTCAAATTTTAACATCTCTATCTGCGCCCACATCTGTGTCTACATTTCTACCTAAGTAAGTGTATAATTCTAGTCTTTGAAGTGAGGTTTTACCAAGGGAGATCAAATTATCTTTTGCATGATTTATTCTACGAGGGGAAGTCAATAAGTAAGTCACAAATGGCTGTAGAAAAATAACTAAATGTGATAACTTGAAACCAGTTTATTTGTATACATACATTGTTAATTTCCACCAACATTGGTGCACTTATCCCATCGTTTTATCAGTCTTCCCAAACTGGCTGCATAGAACTGCATGCTCTGTTTTCTAAACCACGTTTTCACTTCACATACAACTTCAGCGTCATTTGCGAAATGTCTCCCACCAAGGTGGGTTTTCAGTGGACCAAAAAGGTGGAAATCGCTAGGGACTAAGTCGGAGCTGTAAGGTGGATGTTCCAAAACTTCCCACCTTAGTTGGTTAATTTCTCCTGAGTTAATTGAGGCATATGTGGTCTGGCATTGTCATGAAGAAGCCACATTCCTCTAGTCAGCAGTCCTGGAAATTTCAATCAATCATACATTATGCCGTATGCTGACTCCATGCTCTGTTTTCTAAACCACGTTTTCACTTCACATTCAATTTCGGCGTCATTCGTGTAATGTCTCCCACCAAGGTGTGTTTTCAGTGGACCAAAAAGGTGGAAGTCACTAGGGGCTAAGTCGGGGCTGTAAGGTGGATGTTCCAGAACTTCCTACCTTAGTTGGCTAATTTTCTCCTGAGTTAATCGAGCCATATGTGGTCTGGCATTGTCATGAAGAAGCAACACTCCTCTAGTCAGCAGTCCTGGAAATTTCAATCGATTATGCTGTATGCTAAACCATGTAAGCACGCTGTTGCCTGTCACCTCTAATCATCTCCTCCACCCGCTGCACGGATGCTTCTCAACAGAACAACCAGATCGGATTTCATCAACAATTTTAGAGCGTCTTTGAGAACATTTTTCTACCCAACTATGCACTGCTTTACGGCACAGACATTTGTGAGCATAAACAGGAAGCATTTCCTTATGAATGTCCTTTGCAGGCAGTCCATTTGCCCACAAAAAACACACAACAATACGTTGTTCTTTGGTTGTACACTCCATAAGTACAGTGCGCTGCACATGCGCATGAGACTCCTGGCACCACCTGACGAACGGGAATATAAAGTTAGATGTTGCTGTCACCTAATGACACCTGTAGAAAGCACCAACTACATTTACTTGCCATCCCACGGAGCTGGGTGACTTACGTATTGACTCGCCCTCATAATTATCTTTGTCTTTCCCTAATGAATGTTTAGATCTAATAATTGGGAGAGTGAATACTAAGATGATTTTAGATCTGCTTTTTATGCATTGTTGAATTAGTTGAGGTGTAATGTTTGACTGATTTGTGCTAACAGTATTTGATCTCCACAGCTTGCCAATGATGGAAGCAAACTCTTCTGTGGTTGTGGCAAAGAGATTAGGGTTGTTGATGTTAACACAGGACGGATATTGATGTCTATTGGTCAGGTAATAATCCTGTGATATCTACTCTGTAGCATGACACATTGTTTTTTATTGTCATCTCTGTAATGTTATTTTTATGACACATTTTATAACAATTATGGTAATTTTGTAAAAGAGCACAAAGTTGAGTTACCTTTTTTTTTTAAAGGAATGGGTAATGCAGCAAAAAAGAAAAGTGGAACTAGTCAGCTTGATAGAAAATATCAGAAAGGACATAGTGGCCAGAAAGCCTTCACCAGCACACACGCACACAAAAAGATACAGATGCAAAATTTGTTTTTAAAGTTCCATATTCTTTACATGACGTTGCAGTCAACACCAGCATTTTACTGCCGTTGTTAATGTCTTGGCAAGTTTTTTATGTTCAGTAGTTTGCCATTGCTTTCTAAACAACCAGCTCCCATACCAACATGTTAATACCAGCACGGCACGGTCTGCTGCAAATCGGTCACCGCTGTGTTTCGAACGCGGGTAAGCGGCATTGCGAATCATATCCGCAACGCCATCGCCACGGAGACCGGCACAAATGCAACTACATTCAAAAAATAAACTACAAAAAAGTCTTTAAAGCATTGGGCCTGTAGACGTCTAAATCCTAGAGTATAAACATCAAACTGTCACGAGCTCTGTAGTTTACTGACAGCGAGTGACACAGGAAGGACAGTTTATGCAGATGCTAAATAAGTGTTGTGTTTGTGTGTTGTGGGCGAAAAGTGGGGGGGGGGGGGGCGCTAAGAAAGGTAAATCTCTATTGGCACGAGTGAGATGGACACAGAGCAAAGAAAGGGGATGGTACACAATAGAGAAGCGGGGATTACATACGAGTGAAGGATGAGAGGATCAGCTTAGAAACAAAATTGGTTACATGAAACTGTTGGAGATCGAGTTTGTAAAGCAAAGGAGTTAGTTAGCCTTTCCTCTTGAGCCCAAAGTGGCGCATAGGGCAGACGTCTTGGCTCTCCGTATCTGGTGGTTCGCTGCCACCTGTTGTAGATCCTGGATGTTTGTTTGGTCGTTGAATGAGCCCTCTCTGATGATGGTTCTACGCAGGGTCTCTCTTGGTCTTCCCCATTTTCTTTTCCCTAACAGTGTCCATATGAGGGCTTGGTAGGGGAGTCTTGTCTTATTCTGAGTACATGGCCGATGTAGTTCTAACTGCGTTTTCTGATAAAATTGGATACAATATCTTGCTTAGTCTCTTGTCTTATTTGTGTATTGGTTCTAAAATCTGTCCAGTGGAGGTTTAGAATTCTTCTAAGACATTTGTTCTCAAAATTGTCTAATTTTTTATCTAAAGCTACCATTGACTTCCAACTTTCACATCCATACGTTACCACTGGAATCGCACAAGAGTTGAAGATTTTAAGTTTCGTGTGTTTGCTGAGTGTCTTTGACTTCCAGATGTTTGACAGTTTATTGAAGGCACCAGATGCCAGTGCGATACTAGATGATATTTCTGGTATTGAGTCCCCTGTAGATGTCATATTGCTTCCTAGGTATGTGAAGCTGTTTATTTATTTTTCTGTATTTTCAAAGGGTTAAGAATTGGGCACACAGGCCCGTCTTACATTCTGTCCTTCTATCACTCTCTTTCATACATTATATCATTCACACATCATTCAAGGCTAACTGAAAACAGCATCAATCCTAGGTTTAGGGACATGAAGTATATTTAGTCGTTTGCTATCAAGAGCACCACAATAAATTCCAGTACGCGAAAGCCAAATTTCAAAGGGCCAAGCTGTAGGCTAGACGGAAAAGCTGGCAGGATAAAACGGAGTCTCTGAACTTTGAAAGAGACACAAGGAGACTAACTGAAAACTGAGGGGTTTTCCAGTCTTGCGATCTTTTTCATGAATTGTGCAAGATTATTTTTAGAAGGTTGGGTTTCCAATCTCACTATCCGAAAGATCAGGGCGATGTGCAATATTAAAATCAATTTGTTGTGCTAAAATTCCCAGTCCTGCGCTGGGATTTGAGTCAGGAACTTCTGAGCATGGCTGGTACAGTAACATGTCAGCTTTGCCAGTGGGAGAGGTGTTGGTGTGTGAGGGTGGGGGATGTGTGTTTGGCTGGGTGGTTAGGGTGTGTGAGCCTGGGTGGGTAGGTTGGGGAGGTATATGTTGATGGGTGGGTGCAGGATGTGTGGGTGTGAGTGGTTGAGGGATGAGTACGTGGGTGTGGGGATGTGTATGAGTGGTGTATGTGTGGGTCGGTGGGGGATGGGTGATTGGGAGTGTGTAGGTGGATGGGTGGAGGATGTGTGGGTGGGTGAGTGTATGGGGGATGAGTGTGGTGGGGGTGTGTGTGGGTTGACAGGGGATGTTTGTGTGGGTGGGGGAATGTGTGGTTGGGGATGTGTGTTTGGCTGAGTGGGTGGGGGAGGATGTGTAGGGTGGGGTATGTGTGATAGGGGAGATTTTGGGGCTGTGCTGGTGGGGATGGGTGAGCGGGTGGGGGGATATATGTATGCCTGGGGTGTGTGCGTGGGTGGGGGATTTGTCTCATAAGATGATAATATGCATTGTTTATGTTTACAACATTCATTTGACAATGTTTTTTTCCTATGTAAATACATCATGCACTATTGATGAACGAAAGATGAGTGACTGGAAGGGCCTGCGTGTCCAATTTGTAACCCTTCTAAAATAAAGATCAATCAATCAACCAATCTCCCTCAACTTATATTTGAGAAAGAACCACTGGGCTGGCAGTCAAGTACACTAGCCATTGTGATACCACATCTCGGTTACTGTAGTTACACATTTATATATGTTGGAAAATATTGGCTATTCGCCCGCAGTGTAATTAAGGGGGGGGGGGGGGCTGAGTGTTCTTGGGGTATGGTGTCCGGCTCAAGTGCTGGAGGTCCCTGGTTCAAGCCCCAGTGAGGGCCGGGATTTTTTCACGTGGACTTATAGTAACAACATGTCCCCTGGTCTCTGGGTAGTGAGATCGGACGCCCGTGTGTGTATTGTTGTGCACATAAAAAATCCCTTGGCAGTTGGAAATTGAAAAAGAGTAGCCTAACGGCGCTGCCGGGCAAAATTTCGAGTTAGAAATCAACCCAAAGTATTTCAGGGTCCTCGACAGTGCTACATAGTTCATGCACTGAGCTGAGATTCTCCGGACTCAGGTTTGAGTTAGGAGTAGAATGGAGCACCTATGGGTGTCGTGATGTTGATCCATCGACTAAACTAAACTAGTGTAATTACAACAAAATGGTATACGCTGCCTTTCATAGACGTAATGAGAATGAACCCTCATCAACTACCAATAAGATCATCATCATCATTTACCCTACAAAGTGATAAGTCATTCGTTATCTGATGCTTGCACTATATCATTATAGAATATGAACATTCTTGAGGCTTATATGGACATACTTGAACCACATTTTTCTTGCTGCAGCACACTTTTCTAGCATTTTCCATCTTCCTCACTTAATTCTGATTTTTAACTGCCAGGTCTGTGCCCACATGCTGCTCCATAATAACACACCACACAAAATGCATTTTGAAATCACTACATGTTAATGAGAAAGTCAAGAAAGATCCATAGCAAAATCTTGAAAAAACAATTTACCCCCTGAACTTTATTCTGGCACAAGTAATTATGCTTGGGAGATGAAAATATCCATCCCTTCAACGAGACTATTGGAGTGAAGAAAGAAAATACATGCAAGCCGCTGCCATATTTGAATAGAAACTTCTGAGTAACATCATTAATAGCCATCTTACAGTTGCCACAAGTGTTGTCTGCTTATAATTGCTTATATTTATTTGTATATAACTCTGCATTGATATAATTAAGTGAGCTAACATTATTGATTGTCTTACCAGGAAGAAGAGGAAGATATTTCACAGTTTATCATCTCAAGAGATGATGAGGTATGTCAGAAATGCAGTTTATTTTCCTTTTTAATTTAAATAATCTAAGACTCTTCTTCGTTCATCCGGATTTTTTTTCCGGATGTGACTGCGTTGTGCCTGTTTACAGCAGAGCTGTGTTCTTGCGCCGTTAGGCCGACACATCCGACTTCTGCGGGCATTTGTTGACCGGGTTAACCTTCCCGGGGATCTAAGACTCAATTCTGTGTCCATAAAATCATGCTTGTGTGTCTATAAGAAGGTATTGTAACAGTTTCCAAAATTGTGGCTAGTAATTTAAAGAGCAGTATATAGACAATGTTAATTTAGTCATTTAGTTTACTTATTTGTCCATGTCTTTAGTAATTTATTGTTGTTTTCACATTTATTCCCAGATTACAGTTTTGTTGTATACTTTCAAATCAGAAGTGGCCTGTGTGTAGAAATTGCTGGCATATACATTCCCAAATGCCATAGCAATATTTAATTTTTCAATCAAATATTTCTGTGAAATTCTCATCCATTTTATCAGACCCAAAAGCACAAGAAAACATCCCAGAGCTTTTGTCTCTTTTTTTAAAACACAAGTCACCCTCAAGTGATTTAAATTTAAATAAGACACAAGCTATGCAATTTGTGTGTGATTGTGTGTTTGTTTGCCTGATGGAAATTATATGTGTGTGTGTGTGTGTGAGAGAGAGTGGGTGTTTGTGTATATTTTTTGTCTGACGAAGATGGTGTGTGAGAGAGAGAGAGTGATAGAGAGAGAGAGAGAGAGAGCTAGCTAGCTAGCTGTGACTAAATAGTGCAGTTTCCTGTACATATATAATGAAACTGTCACAGTACTTTCTACTTTCATAGTTAACTATCATAGGTAATCACCTGATAATTTTTGTCCCCAGTTTTTGATATTGGCCACTCACAACCAGCTCTTCAGGCAGTGGAGGTGGAAAGATAAAGTTCTTGTCAAAACCTGGAGGGTAAGTTGTCATATTACTGTGTTTACATTGCTGAGAATTTGAAATATAATGCCTGCTTTCTGCCTAGTGTCTTGACTCATTATTAATTATTGCTATGTTTCTTTTGTGCTGCCTTTAAAATATAGGACCCTTGCCTTAATTCCTCTTCTGAAATGTCTTTTATTGGCTGTAGCCCGTGATATCCAACTCAGTTTAGCTTCTCGTTTTAAATTCAGATTTGTCTCATTTTGCTTTTTCTCAGCAATATCATTGATTGTTTTATTTTTAAAAACACTATTCATAATTTCGTTTTATATCTGTCGGTCAAATGTGGGAAATTGTCTACTGTTTTAATTTAGTATTTTTGAAGAATTGGTAAGATCCTAAGCCAACCCAGCTGTGGGATATTGTCATATGTTTTTCACCATAATGTTCTTCAATGTTTATCATGCAGTGTTTCTTTTCTGTTTATGTTCCTGTTTGTTAATGTCTTTCTTTGTTAGGGATTAATATTTATGTTACATTTTTGTACACAGTATATTGTTGCTTCTCTTTTTGTTTGAAAGAGAGTACTGAAATGTTACATCAAGCTGTGTGGCAGTGAGTTGTTGAATGTGAGTGAATAAATTTGGAAGGGCTTGGAGACAGCAGAGATGTGGTGCCTGAGACAAATGTTGAGAATACCTTGGAGGCCAGAGTAACTAACAACGAGTGCCTGAAAGAGGCATATGGATGTGAAACATTACAAACAAGTAAGAAAGAGACCAGCAGTGTTCTTTGGTCATATGGTGAGAAAAGATCTATTGGAGAATATTGTGGTGACTGGAAAGATCAATGGTATAAGAGGGAGGGGGAGATTGAGAGAAATTATCAGCTGCCGCCTCTGCTTCCAAGGGTGGCGGTCTTGCATTTTCATGGTGCACTCATGCATGGCAAGAGTTGCTTTCATAGCACTAGGTTGTTTGTAAAAGTCACAAGAAATTAAAACTAGTACCAAATTAAAAATATTAAACTGAAACAGTAAATTAGTAATATGGATCTGAGACACGGAGAATGACTAAAACAATTACTAATAAACTGCAAACATTCATGAACTGGCGTCTCACTGTCGTAGTATTTTCCTGGGGTGAGGGAAGGATACGATTACACCTTAATAACGGGATAGAGGCACTCTGGGGATACGATTACTCTCAGTCTACAGACCCCTCCAGCCCTTGGATTCCTATCTCTCTCACTATCAACCACGGGACAATACCCCTTTCACCTCTCATCCAGAACAGATGACACGACTCTGGTGTCTACACATAATGACTAGATGATATAATGTACAAGATGATTGTCAACAAGGGTAATGTTCATGAGAGAATCCTGGCAACCGCCAGGCGATAGAAGATATGGCTATCTGGATTAGCCTCAGGCCGTCTCACTCATCACGGTACACAGCGCACGATACCACAAGGCTTAAGAGGTCACTCATCTGCACACTTAGCGTGGAACATCTCTGCCGAGGTGTAGACTCAGCTGGACTGACTAACATGTCGATGTGGTGACTCCGAGTTGCGTTGGTACGCGATGACTTCTGACTAACATTGCTGTAGAAACTCTGAAGGCCTGTCACTAAAGATTCACTGGTACGGCCGGTGTTAGACAACTGTCCTAGGAAGCCACCATATAACACTGTCAAAGTTCTGGAAATAGATGGTGGTCCCAAATGGGATCAAGATGGGTATAACTGGGCCTATAAGCGCTGGAAGTTGGCACACGTCAAGTGGACTCTTTCACTCAAAGTCCATACTGGTAACGGGTGACACTGTAATGAATGTCCCAATGTTCATATTACGACATGGTAGACTGTTCCAAGAACACCAGGCCATCCTGAAGTAAATGGTAATGTAGTTCTTCTCTACTCATTGGGCCAGTGGGTCACAATGTCAAAATGATCACAGACACAAGGACAATATACTCGCCCGTGCGTCGCCATCATAATACCTGGTGGACTGACTGAAGATCATTTAGCGGTTCAGATAAGGACTGGACTGTGGCGTAGTGACTTCGCGGCACGTGGTGTTGTGTAGAAGCATCACTTCACGTCACGTAGGTAAGCCAGACATGTTGCCACCTTCACCAAGTCCTCTTACTCTGGTCCCGTCAATTAGGTCTCTCAGAAGGTAGAACCTTAAGACAAACTGTGCATTCAGAATTGAGGAGCTCCTGTCCCAACACTGGACGTTATGTCAGTTTCCTTTAAAAAACGGCAAGACAACGGCATCCTCTTTCCATTTAACGAATTAACTCAGTCGTCCAAAACACAACTTCTCGCCAGCAAGACCTGTTCTCAACTGACCCAGTCTTTGTTCTTAGAAGGTTATTGCGCATGCGTTACCGGACACGGTTGGGTTGAGCATCACTCACCCGAACCGTCCAGAAGTCAAGGGCCACCAATCGCCCTTGCGTGGGATACATTAATACCTCGGTTGTATCCCTTAGACTAGGTCGGCTGTTCTAGGCTGACGGAACCAGGGAACTGGATTTTTGGGAGCCTTACCAGGTGAATTCTCAGCAGTTCCATGACACTCACACAGAATAGAACTAAAATGTGTGATAGATTCACTAATGTGAAATTTATGGAGATAATTAAACACATTCTAGTGACTCAAGAGGTGGGGAAAATATATTGATACTGTATAGGACACATTGGGGAAATCTGCTAATAGTATGGCTATAAAATCTCTTCTCTTGAACCCCTGAGCCCCCGGGAAGGTTAACCCGGTCAACAAATGCCCACAGAAGTCGGATGTGTCGGCCTAACGGCGCAAGAACGCAGCTCTGCTGTAAACAGGCACAACGCAATCACGTACGAAAAAAACTCAGGATGAACGAAGAAGAAGAAGAAGAACCCCTGAGCAAAAGATATAGAGGTAGACATAAAAACACACAGAGGAGACAGAAATAAACAATATCAGGATGATATGTAGGGAGCTGCTTGAGGTGGCTAAAGGGAACTGCTTGAGGTGGCTAAAGGGAGCTGCTTGAGTTGGCTAAAGGGAGCTGCGCTGCTTGAGTTGGCTAAAGGGAGCTGCTTGAGTTGGCTAAAGGGAGCTGCTTGAGGTGGCTAAAGGGAACTGCTTGAGTTGGCTAAAGGGAGCTGCTTGAGTTGGCTAAAGGGAACTGCTTGAGGTGGCTAAAGGGAACTGCTTGAGTTGGCTAAAGGGAGTTGCTTGAGGTGGCTAAAGGGAGCTTCTTGAGGTGGCTAAAGGGAGTTGCTTGAGGTGGCTAAAGGGAGCTGCTTGAGGTGGCTAAAGGGAGCTGCTTGAGGTGGCTAAAGGGAGTTGCTTGAGTTGGCTAAAGGGAGTTGCTTGTGTTGGCTAAAGGGAGCTGCTTGAGTTGGCTAAAGGGAGCTGCTTGAGTTGGCTAAAGGGAGGTGCTTGAGGTGGCTAAAGGGAGCTGCTTGAGTTGGCTAAAGGGAGCTGCTTGAGTTGGCTAAAGGGAGGTGCTTGAGGTGGCTAAAGGGAGCTGCTTGAGTTGGCTAAAGGGAGCTGCTTGAGGTGGCTAAAGGGAGCTGCTTGAGGTGGCTAAAGGGAGCTGCTTGAGGTGGCTAAAGGGAGTTGCTTGGGTGGCTAAAGGGAGCTGCTTGAGTTGGCTAAAGGGAGCTGCTTGAGTTGGCTAAAGGGAGCTGCTTGAGGTGGCTAAAGGGAGCTGCTTGAGGTGGCTAAAGAGAACTGCTTGAGTTGGCTAAAGAGAACTGCTTGAGTTGGCTAAAGGGAGCTGCTTGAGGTGGCTAAAGGGAGCTGCTTGAGGTGGCTAAAGGGAGCTGCTTGAGTTGGCTAAAGGGAACTGCTTGAGTTGGCTAAAGGGAACTGCTTGAGTTGGCTAAAGGGAACTGCTTGAGTTGGCTAAAGGGAGTTGCTTGTGTTGGCTAAAGGGAACTGCTTGAGTTGGCTAAAGGGAACTGCTTGAGGTGGCTAAAGGGAACTGCTTGAGTTGGCTAAAGGGAGCTGCTTGAGGTGGCTAAAGGGAGCTGCTTGAGGTGGCTAAAGGGAGCTGCTTGAGTTGGCTAAAGGGAACTGCTTTAGGTGGCTAAAGGGAACTGCTTGAGTTGGCTAAAGGGAGTTGCTTGAGGTGGCTAAAGGGAACTGCTTGAGTTGGCTAAAGGGAGCTGCTTGAGGTGGCTAAAGGGAGCTGCTTGAGGTGGCTAAAGGGAGCTGCTTGAGGTGGCTAAAGGGAACTGCTTGAGGTGGCTAAAGGGAGTTGCTTGAGGTGGCTAAAGGGAGCTGCTTGAGGTGGCTAAAGGGAACTGCTTGAGTTGGCTAAAGGGAGCTGCTTGAGGTGGCTAAAGGGAGCTGCTTGAGTTGGCTAAAGGGAGCTGCTTGAGTTGGCTAAAGGGAACTGCTTGAGTTGGCTAAAGGGAACTGCTTGAGTTGGCTAAAGGGAACTGCTTGAGTTGGCTAAAGGGAGCTGCTTGAGGTGGCTAAAGGGAGCTGCTTGAGGTGGCTAAAGGGAGCTGCTTGAGGTGGCTAAAGGGAACTGCTTGAGGTGGCTAAAGGGAGTTGCTTGAGGTGGCTAAAGGGAGCTGCTTGAGGTGGCTAAAGGGAACTGCTTGAGTTGGCTAAAGGGAGCTGCTTGAGGTGGCTAAAGGGAGCTGCTTGAGTTGGCTAAAGGGAGCTGCTTGAGTTGGCTAAAGGGAACTGCTTGAGTTGGCTAAAGGGAGTTGCTTGAGTTGGCTAAAGGGAGTTGCTTGAGTTGGCTAAAGGGAGCTGCTTGAGGTGGCTAAAGGGAACTGCTTGAGTTGGCTAAAGGGAACTGCTTGAGGTGGCTAAAGGGAACTGCTTGAGGTGGCTAAAGGGAACTGCTTGAGGTGGCTAAAGGGAACTGCTTGAGTTGGCTAAAGGGAGCTGCTTGAGTTGGCTAAAGGGAGCTGCTTGAGTTGGCTAAAGGGAGCTGCTTGAGTTGGCTAAAGGGAACTGCTTGAGTTGGCTAAAGGGAACTGCTTGAGGTGGCTAAAGGGAACTGCTTGAGGTGGCTAAAGGGAACTGCTTGAGGTGGCTAAAGGGAACTGCTTGAGGTGGCTAAGGGGAGCTGCTTGAGTTGGCTAAAGGGAACTGCTTGTGTTGGCTAAAGGGAGCTGCTTGAGTTTGCTAAAGGGAACTGCTTGAGTTGGCTAAAGGGAGCTGCTTGAGGTGGCTAAAGGGAACTGCTTGAGTTGGCTAAAGGGAGCTGCTTGAGTTGGCTAAAGGGAGCTGCTTGAGTTGGCTAAAGGGAGCTGCTTGTGTTGGCTAAAGGGAGCTGCTTGAGTTGGCTAAAGGGAACTGCTTGAGTTGGCTAAAGGGAACTGCTTGAGTTGGCTAAAGGGAGCTGCTTGTGTTGGCTAAAGGGAACTGCTTGAGTTGGCTAAAGGGAACTGCTTGAGTTGGCTAAAGGGAGTTGCTTGAGTTGGCTAAAGGGAGTTGCTTGAGTTGGCTAAAGCAAGTTGCCAACCTTGCAAAGCAAGGGAACTGCTTGAGTTGGCTAAAGGGAACTGCTTGAGTTGGCTAAAGGGAGTTGCTTGAGTTGGCTAAAGGGAACTGCTTGAGTTGGCTAAAGTGAACTGCTTGAGGTGGCTAAAGGGAACTGCTTGAGGTGGCTAAAGGGAACTGCTTGAGGTGGCTAAAGGGAGCTGCTTGAGGTGGCTAAAGGGAGCTGCTTGAGGTGGCTAAAGGGAACTGCTTGAGGTGGCTATAGGGAGCTGCTTGAGTTGGCTAAAGGGAACTGCTTGAGTTGGCTAAAGGGAGTTGCTTGAGTTGGCTAAAGGGAGTTGCTTGAGTTGGCTAAAGGGAGTTGCTTGAGTTGGCTAAAGGGAGCTGCTTGAGGTGGCTAAAGGGAACTGCTTGAGTTGGCTAAAGGGAACTGCTTGAGTTGGCTAAAGGGAACTGCTTGAGTTGGCTAAAGGGAACTGCTTGAGTTGGCTAAAGGGAGCTGCTTGAGGTGGCTAAAGGGAACTGCTTGAGTTGGCTAAAGGGAGTTGCTTGAGGTGGCTAAAGGGAGCTGCTTGAGTTGGCTAAAGGGAGCTGCTTGAGTTGGCTAAAGGGAACTGCTTGAGTTGGCTAAAGGGAACTGCTTGAGGTGGCTAAAGATAGGAGGGCGTGGTGTGACTTAGTTGAGAGCCTGTTCTTCAATAGGGAGTGAAGTATAGAAGAAGAAGATCTATACAGGCTTCTAACAGTCCATCTCTGGAGTTGTCACAACCCACAAGTGATGTCATCTTTCTCTTGCATGTTTTCTCTCCACTTTTCCGCCCAGTGCATCTTGTAGAAAGGAGCTGTGTCATCTTATATGGCTGAATTGTCTAACGATGATCTAATTCAGTATGTTTTCTTTAATCTTAGTATTTGTAATACTTCATTTGTATTTTTTTCCTACCATATTATTCCTATTCATTTACATAAATTCATTTTGAAAACTTTAGTTTTTTTACTCTCAAATTATTTATCCATTGTCCATGTTTCCAAACTATACAGTAATGAGAAATAAATGTGACACTCGACCACTGTTAATTTAAATTTTTAGTTTAGATGTAAGAAGCTTTTTATGTATTGTTGAGTCTGGTCATGTGCTTGGTCAGTTATAATATTAAACCTTATCATTATATATAATTTGTTTTGTTTCCTCAGTCTCTCCACAATGCTCCAGTCACATCATTGGCATTTGACCCTACAGTAACTTTGCTGGCTTCTGGCAGCGCTGACTTCACAGTGAAAATCTGCGACATAGTGCGAGGCTACCTGACACATAACTTTAGAGGTCACAGAGGAGTCGTCAGGTGAGAGCGGTTTATGGGTGTCTGATAGTTCCTAGAGTACACTGATGATTCCTACAAACTGATGTATAGTTCCTAGAGTGCACTGATGATTCCTACAAACAGATGTATAGTTCCTAGAGTGCACTGATGATTCCTACAAACTGATGTAATGTATAGTTCCTAGATTGCACTGATGATTCCTACAAACTGATGTTTTAGGAATTGCCTACAGATCTGTTACCAAAAGATTGGTATGAAATCAATTATGCAGTGGCTGGTTGATTTTGTTATGACTTGTAGTGGTCTGAGACTGACCCATTATCAGATAATTTTATTAATTTTCTGGTAATTGTCTGCAAGAATAATGGGGAACTGAAGTAAAGCTTAAAAAGACAATGAATGATTCACTAAAAAAATAGAGAAATAGATTGTGAACTTTACTAGAACACAATTACAAGAAACAAATGGATGTTGCGACTGAAGGCAAAATGGATGGTGCTGACTAAGGCTTTTCTAGCAACGTCCATTTTGTTTCTTGTAATCGTGTTCTTGTAAAGCTCACAATCTACTTTTTGGTTTTTGGTGATTCATTCATTGGGAATTGTCTACAAAGGGGAAGGAAATGGCCTTCTCGCCTCGTGCTATGGTCAAGAACATGTAGAGACCTCAGATTTTTCACCCCAGTGCCATGGGATGACTCGACTGCTATCTAACCTGTAGACCGGTGCTTTCCATAAAGATGCATTCGACTGCTCCCTGTTCTTGGTGAGGTTGGGGTGGAGGTTTTGATTATACCGTAGAGTTAATACAAAGAACAAAAATGGTACTGAGAGCATACATGTTTCCTATGGTAACATAATGGGCATTTAACAAATTAGCCAAAAAGCACATAAGTACCTTTGCATACAGGTGTTACAGAAGGGTATTACACATTCATTGGACAAATTAGAGAACAAACAGACTGTCTGACAGGAGCTCGATGCTGAAGAAGATTGGTTATGAAGACAAATGGAATTTAGGAAAATGATCTGTTTTCTGCATGTAAAGAGACATGAATGTCTGAAAAAGAATGCTATGCCAACAAGCCACAGGATGATGGATGGGTAATAATACCCGGAAAGAAGTGTATATATGTATGTATGTTTCGAGGTGCCAGGGATTGACATTGCATATTTTTATCAATTAATATATCATGTGTGATTGTATTTCATTTGATTAGTCAGGGAAAATTACAGAAATCTGGCAGCATGTTTATTTTAATTAAAGTGTAAATACAAGGTGTATTTTTAATGACTGTGAAGTGTTTGAAAATATTGCCGGTCCAAGTTTTGTATTTACCTATTATGTTGCATGAACTTTACAATGGGTGAATACAAAACTTGGACCGGCAATATTTTCAAACACTGCACAGTCATTAAAAATACACCCTATATTTGGTTCTTGTGAAAGTAATACTTACGAAACCTTCCAGTACTGAAGAGTTAAGTATTCTTCTTCTTCTTCTTCTTCTTCTTCTTCTTCTTCTTCTTCTTCTTCTTCTTCTTCTTCTTCTTCTTCTTCTTCTTCTTCTTCTTCTTCTTCTTCTTCTTCTTCTTCTTCTTCTTCAGCATTCTGAGCCATTGAGGTTCTTTGCTGCAGATACAAGCCGTCTCCATTCGTCTCTCTGGTTGACCTTCTGCTGATTCCAAGTGCTTGTATTATCTTTCCGTCTTCTTGGTCTACCTCAGGGTCTACGGTCATTTATGTCCTGAGTGTAAGCTAGTTTTGTTTCCCTATTATCTTCCATTCTTTCTATATGCCCCAGCCATTGCAGTCTATTAGCCTTTATGATACCAGCAATTAGTAGGGACTTAAACAGATTATAAATGTCTTTGTTGCTTCTTCTTTTCCACTCTCCATTTTGTGTATCCCTAATGGGCCCAAAGATGCGTCTTAAGACTTTGTTCTCAAAGGTTTCTAACAAGGCTTCGTCTCCAGGTTTCAGAGCCATACAGCACAACTAGTCTGATCAGTGTTTTGTATATTGTGATCTTGGTGTTACGAGATAGCGCATTTGATTTTAGCAGATGTTGTAGTGCATAGTATATCTTATTTCCAGAGTTGATTCTAGCTTGTATTTCTTCCCTTATTATGTTGGAGCAGTTGAGATTGTACCCAGGTATTTGTATGTTTCCGTTCTTTTAATGGTCATATTATCTATTTGTATGTGGCCAGAGTTTTTAGCTGTTCCTTCGCTTGAAATTACCATATATTTTGTCTTATCTTGGTTGATAACCAGCCCCATTTTTGAGCTTTTTCCTTTAAGTGAGTCAATATTTCCGAAGTTAAATATTCACAGGCATTTGATCTCACTTACAATTTTTTATTTTGTCTAATGCGTTCTCTAATCCTTACTTCTTTTTTCTACTCCCATGAACGTCAAACAATACATGGTTCTTTATTTATGAACTGTCTGTGGTCTCAAAGGGTTACTCCAATTAATATTTATGTGTAATTTGAGCTTCACAGGTTATTTAAAGGTAACCTCGACACTGTCATTACCTGGGTTATTGTTTTTTAATTGCATCTCTGATTTCATCCGATAGAGTGCTAGCTACCTCGACACTGTCATTACCTGGGTTATTGTTTTTTAATTGCATCTCTGATTTCATCCGATAGAGTGCTAGCTACCTCGACACTGTCATTACCTGGGTTATTGTTTTTTAATTGCATCTCTGATTTCATCCAATAGAGTGCTAGCTTTCCACCCTGACCCTCAGCGTGTGCAACTTGTGTCAGCAGCAGAGGACTATAATATCCGCATATGGGATTTGAATAAAAGGAGCTGTATTTTCACCAGCCAGTGCCATGTCAGCCTCGTCACTTCTCTGGCATTTGCTGACAATGGGGACACGATGTACAGGTAAGAGAGAGGAACATTTATCATAGTCTTGTATTTGTTTTTGTATATTAATAATATGTAGTCATGATTCTGTTTACATGCTATTCCAGTGTACTTATTGTATTTAGTATTTTATCTCAAGATAAATTGCATTTAAAAAAAAAATTGGTCATTTATTGGTAATTACCATTTTTCTAGTGTTGAAAATATTAGCTGTCCTTTTTTTTAAAAACAAATGCATTAATGTTTTGTGCTATCATTGACAGATTAATTGTTTTCAGCAATTTCGTTCGGTTTGTATAGAAAGCTGGTTGCAGCTGGATAGCTTTTGTTCGCGATAATTTATTACAGAAGATGGTATATTTCACTGCCAACAAAGATAATGTTATCATTTATTCCATTATTCGAATGATAGTAATATACTTCTTCTACATTTCAACACTGGTAAAGATAAATCTTGTTCTGTATGCCTGAAAAGGTAATGGCATATTTTTTGTATGTATTTCAGTGCTGGCAAAGACAATGTTGTTTGTGTTTGGAAAACTGTACCCGTGGACGAGTGGAAGGTGTTCAAAACTATACCTGTATTTGAGGTAAGAGTAAAGTTTACACTGTTTATTCTTGATTATTATCAATAATAAATAATAATATTCATGATAATATTATGATTATGTTTCTTCACCAGTACCGTCTCTAATCTGCGCTAATATGCACTTGTGCATAGATTTTAAGCATTTAGTGGACATATTTTTGGCTCAGGGCATGAGTAGATGTAATTTAGAGTCAAACGTAGGCAACCTCACAACTTATAATGCTAGCAGCTCACAAAAAAGAATATTTGTTCACGACACTACACCTGTAAGGGAGCATTATTCTTCACATCTCTGTTATTACTTTTGTCCGTGAAATATTTTGGTGAATTCATTGTGTCAGTCTGTTCATGTCTTTCTATCTTTGCTGTTATCTTAAATTTGATGTCTTGTTAGTTTTGTCTTTTTACTCCTCCACCAATAATTGTAAATTTTGTTTCTCTTTGTATATTAGCATAATTCTTACGAATTCTAAATTCTCATTGTCAAATGTTGTAATTTTTATGCTTGAGAATGTGGTAAGCATACATTGAGTGGGAAAAAACCCATTTATCTTAAATGCTTCTAAAATATGAATGTGTAACCTGGCTATGTCTGTTTGAAGAAGTGCACCTTTGAAGGTTTTTTGAAAATCTATTGTATGTCATCAAAGTATCCCAGACAGCGAACTATGGTCGCGAAACAAACATTATAACCAGGTTGACTTCCTGAACTGTGTATGCATGCTAGTCTAAACACAAATACAAAGTGATTGCTGTATAGTTCAGTGAACTTGCAGGAAATATGAGTGATTACTTGCACTTTGACTAATTTTTGTCTTTCAGTGTACCAGAAATTAGCAGGTGCACATTTTGTCTCAGTGATAGTTAAGAAAAATGTTCATTTTATAATCTGTTAGATTCCAAATAAATAAATAAATGTTGTCTTACTTTCAGTCAATTGTGTCGGTGATCGTCCCCCTTGAGTTCCCAAGTATTATAGATGATGACGGCCTTCAGAGGTTCATCACAGTCAGCTCAAGTGGTGGGTACACTTGTCAACATTGTTTCACTTCTACCATCATCTATTATTACATGTCCAAGATAGGAGAAACTAGTTACTTGTTCTACTATCTCCCCATTTACTGTGATGTTCTTTGATGATCTTTCCTTTTCACTGCCAATTATCATTGTTGTTTTATTTTTTTAGGATGTTAATTTCTAAACCACATTCTGCATTATGCCTGTTTACTTGTTCCACTAGGTCTTGTAACTCTTGCTCGTTTTCTGCTAGTAACATTGTATCGTCAGCAACTCAGGAAGGTTAACCTGGTCAACAAATGCCTGAAAAAAATTGGATGTGTCGGCCGAAAGATGCAAATATCGCAATTATGTGTAAAACAACAATCTGGATGAACACAGAAGAAGAAGAAGTATCAACAGCATACCAAAGATTGTTTATGATTCTTCCATTGATGCCAAGTCCAGGCAGTTGTTTAAAAGACTTTGAGATCAGACTTGTTTAAAAGTACTTTCTATTTACATGTGTTGAAGAGGCTTTAGGACAACATACTCCTCTTTTTATCTCTATGGGCGATGAATAATTATTTCCGTATTATGTGTATATAATTTATCATATCCAGTAACCAGATAATCTGTTGTATGTTTATGTTTTGTTATATTTGGTAAAAAAAAATAAACGTGTTGCATGTATATGTTTTATCACATCCAGTAATCAGATATATTTGTTTTGTGTATATGTTTTATCATGTCCAGTAGCTATTTGTATCTTTTATTGGCTGCTGCAATAATCAATGCATAAAAGTGAATATTCTCATGGCTAGGTCACACCTGAAGAAAGGAAGAAGCACCAAAAAGAGTACTAGAGGCCACAGTACTGGGGAAAAGAGGCAGGGGTAGGCTAAGGACAATGTTTATAATTGAGGCATACACAGATCTGTCAATGCAGACATACATTGAAACAAATAATGAAGCACAAGATAGATGACTATGGCATGGAATGATCAGGAAGTTTCACAACCAGCTTGAAGGTTGAAATGCTTGATGATGATACCCAGATTGCCGGGAAGGTTAACCCGGTCAACAAATGCCTGCAGAAGTCGGATTTGTCTGCCTAACGGCACAAGAATGCAGCTCTGCTGTAAACAGGCACAATACAGTCACATCCGGAAAAACTCTCCGGATGAACGCAGAAGAAGGAGATACCCAGATTGTTGCTATGTAGAGCACAAGCTTAGATTGTGTTTAAACCTTTGAGCTTTTCTGAGGATCAAACATACATCCCATAATGTGTGAGCCAGACATTCTATCCATTTCTATTATCTGTTGTTAAAAACTAAAAACAGTAAAAGTTCTGTTAACAAACCTTAGTCGTATTAGGCATGTGGTGCTAGACCCATAATTTTAAAGACAAGTTGGCACTCCACGGCTGATGTCCACATCGCTCCACGGCTGATGTCCACACCGCTCCACGGCTAATGTCAATATCACTCTTTACGCCTTCACTTCTGACATTTCCTGATACCCATTTTAGGTTGGGCTGACCTATGGGAACTTTTTAAAATCTGTGAATTAGAAAATGTGACCACAGGGCGGGCAAGTGTCTAACCTCTACAACACCATGCCTCCAACCTCTACGCTGGGATGCCTCCAATTATCTGTAGTATTACATTATTTTCTATTGCTAGTTTGTGATATTATCTTATCACTTACATAAATGTGGTCTCTCTTAGGTGATGTCAGAGTTATTAATGCACAGACAGGAAGTCGTGAATACTCCAATAGCTGCCGACTGAGTGACCCGGAAGCAGATTCTGAGAACACAGATTCGTACATTACGCAAGCGCTGTACTGCCCAGATTTGAATGGGATTCTGTTAGCAACATACGACCAGAACGTCATCCTTCTAAGTAAGGATTTCACTACAGAAAAACAGGTGAATAATCTTCAGGAAATATTAGTTTAGTGTGCAGGTTTGACATATGAGGTGTGAAAATTACAAGCATCATCATGTGCCATGTCAATAGGCATGGGCAGCCATGTTTCGCCATCTCATGATCACTAGAGTTGTAGATCAGCGCACACTGTGTTCTTGTCTTGGCCAAGCCATCCAGATATTTACTTCTCTGTCTTCCCCTTGTTCTTTTTACCTTCAATCTTGCCAGTTATCACCAAGTTCTGTTGTTTATTTCATCTCATAATGTGCCCAAAAAAAAAATCTTGACCGTCTATGTCTAATTTCTCTAATCAGTTTGTATCTTCTTCTTCTTCTTCTTCGTTCATCCGGAGTTTTTTTTTTCCGGATGTGATTGCGTTGTGCCTGTTTACAGCAGAGCTGCGTTCTTGCGCCGTTAGGCCGACACATCCGACTTCTGCGGGCATTTGTTGACCGGGTTAACCTTCCCGGGGGTTTCTTAGGACGTTTGACTCTCACTGTTGTGGTGTTATCCCCCATCCCAGCTGGTCCATATAGAACAGCCAAAGATCCTGGTCAGCCCTCAAGGGAAGGCAGGGGCAGACCATGGGCATTCCCCGCCATCCAAGGAGGCTTCCATACTTGCAGAGCCGATACATAGCGCTCTGATACTGGGCTCACCCAAGGAATCGTCACGTCCTGCACATGGCTGCTTAGCCTCACTTCCGTATATTGGGCCTTCCGTTCACCATAGGCTGTTCTTCCGGAAACCAGAAGTATGCAGTCTGCAGATGACATCCACACAGTGAGCTTTCGTTTCGGACTTTCCATGTAATGGATTTGCTATCCAAGCAATATTCCATTTCATGCCACTAGGACACTTTTCCACCTTTTATGAAGCCCACACAATGGGCTTTTGATTCGGACTTTCCACGTAATGGATTTGCTATCCAAGCAATATTCCATTTCATGCCACTAGGACACTTTTCCACCTTTTATGAAGCCCACACAATGGGCTTTTGATTCGGACTTTCCACGTAATGGATTTGCTATCTAAGCAATATTCCATTTCGTGCCACTAGGACACTTTTCCACCTTCTATGAAGCCCACACAGTGAGCTTTCGATTCGGACTTTCCACGTAATGGATTTGCTATCCAAGCAATATTCCATTTCATGCCTCTGGGTCTTCATGCACCTTTAAATGTCAACCTGTATGTAGTTAAAGTAAGCTGCGGTCAACTTGAGCTTGTTGATATCTCCATAGAGCTTGTCCTCAAATGAAGCAGGTGTGGGCCAAAATATCTTTCTCTGTTCTGCATACGTTGGGCAATCCTGCAGCAAATGTTTTGCTGTCATTTTTCCAGTTCTACAATTACATTCATCGGTATCTCCTATCTTTAGTTTATTGAACAAGTGGTATTTCAACCTGTTATGTCCTGTGCGGAGTCTGAAGATTGCTACTTGTTCTCTTCGGTCGAGTTTGTAATATGCATCATCCTTCTGGTGGCCTGGATGCTCTGATTCCCATTTGGTTCTATAAGTGCTTTTTATCAACCTCTTTGCCTCATTATAGGTTATGTCTATGTCAGGCTGTGGTAGTCGTCCGCCCTCTTTTGCCAGTCTGTCAGCCTCTTCATTTCCAGGTATACTGCAATGTGATGGGATCCACTGTATTACAACTTTTTTGGATTTCTGGCATAGACCATGGAGTGCTGCTCTTAGGTCAGCTATTTCTGTGCTGTTATTGCTCTTCAGTATTGAGACAGCTGACTTTGCATCTGTAAAGATAGCTATTTGCGTCTCTTTTTTTTCCTCCATCAAGAGCATTTCTGCTGCAGTTTTCAGAGCCTCTACCTCCGCTTTGAAGTTACTTGAAAACTTTCCAGTTGCCACTGAATGTGTTTTTTTCACTCCATTTTTTAAATTTAGGAGAATTCCTCCCCCTCCATTCTCTACTGAATTTTTGGCTGATCCATCTGTATATGCATGGGTCCAATTGCTGCTTGGGTAATGTTCTTTTATGTAGTTTAGGGTTATTTCTCTTCTTTCGGTTTCATGCTGAGTGTTCTTTTTCTCAATACCAGGAATGTTTTCTATCATCTCAGGCAGTTGCTGCTGTCTCCAAGCTGGGAACTTGTCTGCATTGTAAATGGGTTTGACTGTTGATATGTTAAGTATGGGATCTGCCCTAATCTTTCATTTTGCAGTTTCTACAAAGTTGCTACGCTTCAGTCTTCCCTTTCCAAAACCACTAAACCTTTTATACATAGGGTGGTCTGTCAATATTCTAAATTTTTCAGCTTGTTGCTGGGCTCTGCTATCTCTTCTATCCTGCATTGGTTGTAAACAAGTGATCTTTTCTAATTCATTAATAGGCGTTGTCTTCAGGCTTCCAGTTATGATTCGCATTCCTTGATTTTGGACTCTACTTATTTTGTTAAAGTTTGACTTAGCTGCTGTTGCCCAAGCTGCAATGCCATATTCCAGTACTGGCCTCACCCGTCCAGTATACAACTTCTTGAGAACTTTCTCATCTGCTCCCCATGTTGTACCAGCAAGCTTTTTCATGATTGCCATTCTTTGCCTTGCTCTTGTTCGATTTTTCTCAACCTGTGTCTTCCATGTCAGGCGACGATCAAAGGTGACTCCTAGATAGTTTGGATTTTCTTCATGGCGCAATATTTTTCCATTCAATACTAGCTTAGGTTGCTGAGTTTTAGTTGAGAGGGAGAACACTGTGCATGTTGTTTTCTCCTCACTTATCTTCACTAGCCATGATTTTGACCAGTCCTCTTGCGCTAATAGGGCTTGCTGTATTCTGCTGTTAGCTGTACTAATATATTCTTCAGATGTCCATATGGCTAGGTCATCTGCAAAGGATGATGTGTGTACTCTGGCTGGAAAATTTTCCGTGATGTCGTTTATATATGCTAGGAATAATGTTGGTGAAAGAACTCCTCCTTGGGGGACACCTTGCTCCAACAGCATCATTTTGCTGGTTTGTCCTTGTACTTTTGTCCTGGCAGTTCTGTTCTCAAGGTAGTGGCTGATCCATTTGTACATTTTCCCGCAAACATGCATTTTTTGCAGTTTTACTTTCAGTCCTTCCTTCCATACTTTATCAAATGCTTTTTCTAAATCTATCCAGACTGCTAGTGTGTGCTTTTTCTCTTGGAAGGCATCCTCTATTTCCTGAGCTATATAGGTTATTTGATCTTCAGTGGATCTGTACTTTCTGAATCCTGCTTGGTGAGGTGTTAAGAGTTGGTTTTCTTCCAGATGCCATGTTAGCCTGCCATTGATAATGCGTTCCATTAATTTTCCTACACAGCTAAGAAGACTGATAGGTCGATAGCCATTTGGTTCTTCCAGGTCTTTTCCTTTCTTTGGGACTGGTATTAGTATAGCTTCCTTCCATGCCTGTGGGACTATTCCCCTCTTCCAGCTGTAATTTAGGACTGCTAGTAGTTTCTTTTTTGCCTTAGTACCTAGTCCTATTAGCATTTCATTTGTGATTCCATCCTTTCCTAGTGATGTCTTCTTTTTTAGGGTATTCATTGCCTGTTCCATTTCTTCCATTGTTAGATTTGCCATCATATATTCTGCTGCTGTCTCTGTATATGTATGATGTATCTGTTTATCTTTGATTGCTTTCTTCTGTTCGGCTGTAATATCAATGTGGTTTGCACTGGCATAGTGTTCCATTAGTGCATTTGCAGCCTTTTTTCCTGTAAGCAAGGCATTTCCTTGTTTAATTGTTATTTGTTTGTTTCTAGGTCCTTCATTGTTCATGGCTTTCACTAGTTTCCATAGTTTGTTTCCATCCCTGTCAAAATTCAGGTTTTCTGTTTTTTTCCTCCAACAATCTCTTGTTGTTTGATTTACTGTTCTTTTATATTTTGCTGAGATGGCTTTGAGAGAGATGTTCGCTTCAGTTGTTTGTTCTCTCTCTGCGGTCTTCCTAGCATCTTCAACTTTGTCCTCCAAAAATTGTAGTTCTTCAGTCCAGTATGGTTTGTAATTTTTCCTTGCTCCTCTTGGAATAGACTCAGAGGCCGCCTGTATTATTGCTCTGTTTAGACTTTCCACCATTTGCTTCATGTTGCCATATCGTGTATTTATGTTTTCACAATATTTGTTTGTTAGTATGGCAAATCTGTCCCAATCTGCTCGTTTGTAATTCCAACGGGGCAAAGGCTTTTGCTCCTGTGGAACATACTCCATATTTATTACAAGCTTGATTGGTCTGTGGTCACTACCTGCTAATTGGTCCAGCACATGGCGATCGATTTTGTGGAGGATGTCTCCTGTGCAGAAAGCTAAGTCTGGAGTAGAAGTGGTAATCCATCTTCTGGAGTAGAAGCTTGGTGTGTCATCCGCTTTGTTAAGTAGATGGAGATTTGAGTCTATTTCCCAGTCCTCCACTTCATCTCCTCTTTTGTCAGTATCTGGGTATTCCCATCTTTCTGAATGGCTATTAAAGTCTCCGACAACAATGCAATTTGTGTCAGTTATTTCCATGTTTGAGAGTGTAAGATCCTTATCTGCCGGGCTATATAGATTGTAAATTCTTATTTTCACGTCCTTTATCATTATATCAACACCTATAATTTCCGTTTGATTGTCAGAGATCACAGATACTTCGCTGCAAGGTATTGTATTTCGTGTAAGTATTACAACTCCTCCTTTGTGTCCTTCGCGGTCGAAACGTGTGGCCTGATATCCCTCGACTGAAAATGTGCGATTGGCGTTGAGGTGTGTCTCTTGAATGCATGCCACATCTATTCTATCCTTATGAAGACGCTGTGTTAGGGAGGCTTTCTTGTTATAAACTCCTTCTGCATTCCATTGTAGTATGTTGAGTGTCCGGGGTGTTTGGTCAATAGCTCTTAACCTACTCCTCTGTGCCTTGACTCCACAGCACAGGGGAAGGTGACCACCAGTAGTCATGGGTGGACCCCCTCGAGGCAGGGGGCCCGGCACTATCACCGCCTGATGGGACTTCACGGGATTAGCACCATAACGATTAATTTTCATCTGTGGCATCATGAAATGATAAAGTTACGTTGCACTTCTTTGTCAAGCCTGTGGCTCAGTACATCCGATTTCGACAAGCATTTGTTCGGGATGCTTTCCCTAGCCTTTGACTGTCCCCAGTCTACCTACAAGGCAGCAGGTTTGTACGTCTCTTCGTCTGGTCCCTCTCCCTTGACCTGTCCGACATGGGTGACCCTACCAGTAGCTGTGCTACCATCGGCATAGCTCTTGGGGTCATTGGAACGCTCAAGCCCCTCTACCTCGTCAAGGTGGACGCACGGCAGAAGGGAGTTTGTATCTGAACAACAAATAATAATAATAACAGCAACATTGGCTGCATTAAAAATATCAGATAAAGTATTGAAGGATTATGGTCACTAATGTATGCTTCAAACCACATATATGATATAGCATTTCTGTTTAGCTGCTTGATCGTTAATTATTCAAACTATCTTTGAAAGGGTGATCCGTTTTATTGATTGTTTAGGATTTCATTGCACATTTTATTTATGTACATGAACATCAAAAAACAAAATATTTGTTTCTCTTATTGGCCTGATCTCTCTGGTCTGCCCAGTCTAAAATGAGCAACAGAATATATCCTGGCATGTACAGGCCGTCTGTGTAATATTCATTACATCACCCATCATATGGGACCTAGTACCACATAGACTGTATGCCTCAATGGTATGAAAAGAGGTCCTTTACTTTTACTTATCTCAAAGAATGTTCCCTTTAGCTCTTTTCTCATCCCACATTTTTTTTTTTTTTTTTTTTTTGCAACAAGATTCATTTCCTTAATTGTCATCATTAACTGCCATAAGATATATTTTTTTTTAAATGATGATTTTACCTTAATAATATTTCATGTCCAAATCCAGCCAGCATGATTGGTACGTTATTGTCACATTTACCTTACCTCAGGTCTTTAATAATAATGTAATACTATAATGATTCTTTAGTGCAGAATGGATAGTCTTAACACTATTTGATTTGTGGCGACTTTTGTAATTGTTTCAGCTCTGTGGTCATCTGGATGATATACTGTCAGCACATTTTCTAGGGGAAGAGGACAGCCACGTTGCCGTGGCTACCAACACTGACCTGCTTAAAGTGTTCAGTAGAGAAACCTGGGAGTGCCAAATGCTGCAGGGTCACTCGGACATTATCACATCTCTAGATGTTCAGGGACAATTCATTGTTTCTGCATCAAAGGTTAGCTGCGTAGCATGCACTTTGAAGTTTAGTATTTGTTAATGTGAGCAAATTGTCACATTTTTCGTCCTTGTATGTTATCATATCTTCAGATGTTTAGTGACAATTTATTGTTTTTGCTTTGAAGGTTAACTGCGTATATTTTTATATGAAAAACATGAGCTTAAAATAACTGACCAGTCATAATTTTTTATAAACCACAGGACCAACGAAATAGAGGCAGATCTAAAAACACACAAAGAAGAGAATTAGAGACAGATATATAATGTGGGAAAGACATGGACGGGACTGAAAAAGATAGCAAGGATGGGAGTAAGTTGAGGGCTTTTGTTCCAATGCCGAGTAAAGGGTGGGAAAAAAGAGCCATAGCCTAAAATATACTCCTTAAAATGAGCGTGCAAAAATGCAGCTTTTGAGCATAGGAAAGGAAAAGTAGAGGCCTCCTTGTCATGTCATAAAATATAGTGGGGACATGATGCTGGCTCCATATTTTTAGACCAGTTGATATTTCATGGGGATGTGAATATCAGACTGTCTAGTAGGTCAGCATTGCAGAATTGGTAAGAACGCATGTTCTTAAACATCCGTTGTGCTGATGCCGAGGTGAGGGGTTCAGCCCCTACACCAGACAGTTGCACTAAAATGTTGACCTATCGTCCTTGACTTGGGAATGTACATTACAAGTACCTCTGAAGTCTGAGTGGGTTCGCCTGATGGCGCGGGACACTGTTAATAGGGAAAGTTAATCCATCCGCAAAATTCAGTCCAGCACTACTAACAAAATGTAGAGTGTATGGACTACGCCTGAGTTCAAAGCGAGCGGGTGCAAAGAAAATGATCAGACTGTCTTTACTTGCCAGGACATTCCGTGGTAGCCATTTAAGTCTGGGTTGACCTGGAAGCCCACGTCAATGAAAATAATCTCTGCCTTTAATGGGATTCAAACACATGGCCACTGATCTGACATGTAAGTGTGCTAGTCACTGCCTTACCACGGCTCTGTAAGGACAGGTGACTGGCCAGGTCACAGGTTTCCACATACCATGCCATGCTTAACTACTCCAGAAACCAACTGGGTTTTCCCAGAGAGCTGAATGCTTACACTAAGGGTTGGAGCATATTTGGTGCATGGTGTTAAGCCTTATTTTCAGTGATTAAATGATTTACAGGAGGGCAGTGCAGTCAGCATTACACTGGCTTAATTTATTTCCAAGGGAAATCCAGCGATACATTTTATTATCTCAGAGCCTTACTGGTTGAAAACAAAAGAAATGCAGTCCTATGGTAAATCTTATCCCCATGGTTTAGATCATGAAGCCAATTAAACCTGGCGTCAAATGCACATTCTTGATTTGTTTGACCAAGGCCAGCTAAATCCATTAGATATAAACCTTTGTCTTTTCAAATCTTAGAACTGGTGTTTCCAGATTTGAGAAAACTCTATCCTAACAAAATAGCCACTGTCATCAATGAATCACCTAAGTATTTTACATAAAGTCTTCTTCATTTGCTGTGATTTGTATTTTAATTTTGATATAACTGGTAATCTTTTACAGGACTCAACAATTCGGATATGGCAGTTCTCTTCAGACTGTCATCAATGGATCACCTACATATTTTACATAAAGTCTTCCTCATTTGCTGTGATTTGTATTTTAATTTTGATATAACTGGTAATCTTTACAGGACTCAACAATTCGGATATGGCAGTTGTCTTCAGACACAGGATTTGTGACCTGCCTGGGTGTGGGTCAAGGGCACACGCAAGCTGTGCAGGCTGTGGCTTTAGCAAGGTGATTCATCACATGTAGATATTGTGGTCGTTATAGTTCATATTTATGGCAGGCAGGTTAGAGTGACAGTCAATATCACACTGGCTTCCTTAACTTCACAGGAAATTTCCCGGTGCTTAATTTTGGCTGGGTTGACCCTGGGAGTCCAGGTCAATTTACATAAATTTGTCTCTGTGGGATATGACCACGAGGCCTGCAGGCAAGCGTTAAAATGACATGATGTTAGCGTTATTATATTACTTTGTGCTTGCTCTAGTGCAGTGGTTCTCAACTGGTGGCCAGGGGGGAATTTTAGAGAGAGGGGTGGGGGGGGGGTGTATGTGTGTGTGTGTTAAGATTATGATTATTTCAAGATTGCGTTAATACAAGAACCGATATTAGTTTTCCCTCTATACTTTATGATTCTGTACTTCTCGCCCTTCTGAAATTCGTTTTATAATGTAAGTAGACCCGCAAATCACATTTTATGTAGATGTCTAGACTTGTTCTAGTATGTGTTATTAAATTTAGCTTCCATTTTTGCGTATACTGTATAGGGGCAAAGGGGGGGGGGGATTTATAGGAAGGAAAATACGAAAGGGGTTGGGGGGGGGGGGGTGATGTTCTAAACAAATGGTGAAGGGGTGCATGTGCCGAAAAAGGTTGAGAACCACTGCTCTAGTGTTTATAGACCTATTGTTTATTGTGTCCATTAAAACACCAGCGGATCGGTCTTATGGTGATGTTTAGATTTGTGAATCAAATGTCACTTATCATCACCCAACAGTAACGCTGCCACTGAAAAGTAAATAAATAGTGAATGTATATATAAAACTGCATTCTATCAAATGAAGAACGTTTTGTGCAATGAATCATTGTCCTTGAAAGTTAGAAAAAGAGCTCTTGCATGTTACATGAAATCCTGGACAATTAGTAAACAGGCGAAAAAATCCCCGGAAGCCTTGGAGATGTGGCTTTATAGAAGAATGCTGAAAATTAATTGGACAGCCAAAATGAGCAATCAGGACGTTTTAAGGGAAGAGTTATGAAAAGACAAAAACTGGAACATGTCATGATTTTGCGGAAAGAGATTTAGAGGAAGACAACGTGAGAAGATTCTTGACATTTAATGTGTCATGGCTTGGAAGGGAGTCGATGCACAAATTGATCCATGACGTCGGAGGTCGTAATTTGTGGAGAGGCATGATCGCCCACGCCAGTTGGCAAGGTACTGGATGATAATGATGATATATAATGTTTGTCTTTTTTTTTCCGGATGTGATTGCGTTGTGCCTGTTTACAGCAAAGCTGGGTTCTTGCGCCATTAGGCCAACACATTCGACTTCTGCGGGCATTTGTTGACCGGGTTAACCATCCCGGGGGTATATTTTATATAAATAAGGGTTAACATTTAAAATTATTAAAAAAAAACAAAAAAAAACTAAGTCCCAAATCAGGAAATTCTTATGGGTTTATGATGTGGGAAGGCCATCACATTTGATAGGCCTGAATGTACAGAGGAATAGGTGGCCAGTATTGAACTCTCTTTAGCAGATGGCGAACTCGGGCATCAAACCTTCATCATCTGAGGGCCTGACAATATCAGCACAACCCTCTAATGGCTACACTAAAGCACCCCTTAAGATTAACATATTCTAGGTTTAGTAATGACTGAATAGAAATATATCATCATCATCATGTCGCAGATTCTATGGTGAACATTGCTGTCATGGCAGGCTTAACATATTCTTATCTCTGGCTAGTATTCCAGGGTTATCCCCTGACACTTCTTCCAGGAACCATGCCTTCCATTGGTGTGTCTCCCAAGCCACTGATGTGGCCATCGTATTTCAATTTCCAAGACGTGACTACAGTGAAAAATATTTTCATTATTTATCAAACCAAAATTGGTAAAACTGTTTTAACCTTCCTTTAATGAAATTATATCATTTGTTGTTGCTGTAATCAATCCATTTCTTATTCAGGTTAAACACAAGGCCAGCATTTGTCATATCAGGAGGCGTAGACATGACTTTCAAATTGTGGGCGTTTCCCCCGGAGGCTGACATGACCCCAATGACCACACTGCGTGTATCAGCTACAGAACATGCACATGATAAAGATATCAACTGTCTGGCGGTGGCCCCTAATGACAAAATCATAGCCACCGGGTCACACGATAAAACTGCTAAGGTATATTGTTATTACTGGGATTGTGTTTTTACATAGTAACAGGAGAAGCTGCAGACAGACATCTGTCATCAAATGTCCACAGAGTTATAACATTTAACTTAGTCTTGTTTTTGTTATTATAAATTATTATTTTTATTATATATACAAAGGTTAGAAAAATAATTCTTGCATGATACATAGAACCAGTTTTAATACATGGCTGTGAATCATGTATAATTAGTAAACAAGCAAACAAGACCTTAGACACTTCAGAGATGTGGTTTTACAGAGGAATGCTGAAAATTCCTTGGACAGTCGCAGTGAATAATCTCAGTGCTAAGAAATAGACTAAGAAACAAAGACCAATGATTTTCTCATGTCATTTAAATGTATTCATCAGTCTGCACATGATTTGACATAATTATGATTATTAATAATCTTAATATTAAGACTATTTGTTAATGTATCATATCCAACTGTTGCTTATTATGTCAAATATTTTTCAAGAGGCGCATTTTTCAAATCTCTGTACTTAATCTGTTGAAGATATATGTGGTTTTCAGAACAGTTTTAAAATGTAAAATATGTATATATATTGGAGAAAAGAAAATAGCTGTTGTAGTTTTCAGGTTGCCATAAAAATATTTGTTTGTTATTCATGATTTATTGACAGCATATACCTCAGCATTATGATTGAAGTGGCTGGCATACTGTGATTAAAAATGAAAATTGCTTCTGGTTCAGCTTCTGTCGTGAAATTTTGTTAAATAAGTACACGAGATATGTCGAAGTCCATGACACCTGCGGCACGTATTTGTGTTTGTAAAGATTTGCTGACATTCCAGGTACACCATTTTGAATGTTTGTTTTATTGCTATCTATATAGTTTTAGATGTAGACAGTCAAAATTTTTTGGGCATGTTATGAGAAGAAATAATTTTGGAGAACTTGGTGACAACTGGTAAGATCGAGGGGAACAGACCAAGGGGAAGACCTAGAAGCAAGTACCTGGATGGCTTGGCCTTGTGGCATGGTCGAGACAGAAACACGGAGCTGATCCACGACTCTGGTGATCGAGTGAGATGGCAGAACATGACCGCCCACGCTTATCGGCATGGCACATGATGGATGGATGGATGTAGTTTTAAACAGGACAAGATGCAAAGGACATTTATTATCACAAACATCCGAAGAGGCCAGTCAATATGTTTAGTCACAATATGTAATAGAAATGGAACATATTGTAATAGCTCATAAGATTAATGGAACAAGAGACAGAGGAAGATGCCAAGAGAAGAATGGGAGAGAAAGAACTGTCTTGTAACATTAACTGGACAGATATCTGTACATAACTTGATACATGTTGCCAGGAAATGGGGGATGTGGAGAAGCATGATCACCCACACCTGCAGCTGGTAAAGCATTTGACAGTGATGGTGATGATGTTTCTTTTATTGTATTTGTAGGTCTGGAGTATCGGAGAAAATCTGCATTCAGTTTCTCTGTTGGCAGTTCTACGAGGTCACAAGAGAGGAATTTGGGGCCTGAAATTCTCACCAGTTGATCAGGTAGTTATTTTCTTTGTATTGACCTTGTAATTGTAATGAGTCGGGTCTTAGTCAGATATGATTTAGCTGGTACTACCTGTTAGCGCTAAGTATTGGGCGGTGCTCATCAAACCCAATACCCCATATTATTCCAACGACTTTGGGCATAAGAGCACAATTTGGAGGGTACAAGCCTTATCCGAATGTAAGGGAATGCAGTCAAAAGACTAAATGTCCAGGCCATAAACCTTGATTGGCAATGAGTCTTGGATCGAAGCTTTGACGGGTGGACAGTTAGAGCATTGCTTTGCTGATTTGGCAGCTTCTGCAGCTGGTCTTGTTCCAGATGTATTGGTGTTACCTTTCCTCTGGAGTTAACTAGGCAGACTGAGGGAGGGATCATGCTTTGTGCTATGGAGAAGTATAACTTTATCTTTGTCCCCCGCCCTGGGTTGTAGTTATGATGCCTTTTTTGTACCACAATGTGTTGCCGGGGCCCTTACGGGGGAGCAAAGAATAGTAACACTGTTGCCTACCATGCATGTCGTAAGAGGCAACTAAGGAGGATATGGTTCCGTCGCCTGCTACTGAGTGAGTGCGTGGCACGACACTGTGAGTTTCGCGTGGAATGCTTTTAAATCTGTCCGTGGTTGTTTGTAGCGTGAACTGCATGTTCGGAACGATGACAGCCGACTGTTGCTGGATTGACTGGTTTGCCTTTTCGGCTCACGAGTGCATTTTTCAGGAGACTCCTGGGAGTCGCTGCTGGAGCTACAGAGTTTGTGCTTTGTGCGGCGCTTTCGGCGGGTCGTCCTGTGGAAAGAGACTGAGCCATATGGGATAAAACCCGGGTCAATGAAGTCTTTCTTTTGACTGCTGTGTCCATCGACGATGAACTGTAGTTTTCATGGAGGACTTTTGTGTTGGCATTCTGGCGACGGCATTATGCACAGTGTACCTGTGCGGGCTGTTGGCTTGCCGATACTCCTGTCTGTTCCATTGTTCACATTGGACAGTGAGGAGCATTTTGTGTGATATTCACTGGCATAGAAACGGAGCAATATGTGGATGACCCGTTGCCGTGAAGTTGGAACCACGACTAACTAACTAACAAACTGTCGTCTGTAACGACGGCCAAATACCAGTAGCACTAGTATTGACCTGTATTGATGTAGTAATTAAGGAGTTTAAACCACCATTGCTGTATTCTGGCCCTATTGATATAAAACCATGCCGTATAAACTTCATCAGCGAAATACCACTGTCACTTTTTGCCAAAATCAAACTGCATCTATCAGTTTCATTGTGGGTACCAAAGTAACCACTTACAGTTAGGAAATCAAGTAGCACAAAACACACCAAAGTGGGTAGAAAAGAAAGTGCAAGAATATTCTAGACATCCTATGCAGACAATGAGCTATAAAGAACCTGCTTTTTCTGTCGCATGCACTTGTTGAGCTCTAATATTGTGGTCAACAAGGACAGTACATTTTACATACAGAATTACACAAACAATAAGTGCATGCTTACATTTTCCACGCTATAGTAAATATGAATATTGTAATTGCTCAAGACACACAAATAAATTTAAATATCCATTATCTAAAAAAAAAATAGACATTACATGTACCAATTGTAACCCAGAAGGGTTGAACAGAGTCTTACCATAAAATTAAAATATTTTTTAAAGTGGCTGAACGTTTAACAGTCCCAGCATGCTGATTTTAAGTTAACTTGGGAAAATAGCCAAGCGTAGTTCTTTGTCAGTTTCACTGAATTCTGTGCCAGGCAACACACCATGTGTGATTGGCTAATTTTCATGTATACTATTGTATGTGATGTGTTATTATACTTGTAATGTTTGGTCGGAGTATACTAAAGCAATTTGAGATTGTTGTTTTATACAAGGTGTCTGTATCTGGCCTCATGTAATGCTCTGGTGATTTTGTTGTTGTTATTGTTGTCATCTTTAGGCAACTACTGTGACCGTCTGAAACTGAAAAAGTAAATTCTTGGAGAGAAATTATGTAGAGATTCTCCTGACCATTCTGTTAGTAATCCACTGTGCTTACACATGTTGTCAGGCATATCTTCATGTAGAGATTCTCCTGACCATTCTGTTAGAAATCCACTGTGCTTACACATGTTGTCAGGCATATCTTCATGTAGAGATTCTCCTGACCATTCTGTTAGAAATCTGCTGTGCTTACACATGTTGTCAGGCATATCTTCATGGACTTTGGATAGTGGCCTCTTGGGATGCATTGAGCATTCATGACCCTGTATGTAGCAAAGTATTGCTTGATCTCTGCAAAGTTAACTCACAAAGAGAACTGGTTACTCACATTAGAAGAAGACAGTCCGCATTCTTTGGGCACATGATAAGGGGAAAGCTGGGGAATGTCATGACAACAGGGAAGTAAGATGGAAGGAGAAGCATGGAGAGATTAAGAGAGAAGATTCTGGATAGTTCTTGGCATGGAGGATCATCTGTATCAGAAATGGTTGGCAGTACACGAGACGGAAGGCTGAGCACAGTCATCACCAACGCCACACAACATGGTTTATAAGAAAACCTGCAAGCAGAGTCAGTTACTTTCTTCTGCCTTTTATCACCCATTATATCAGATCCTCAACTAACTCATGCCGAGTCGTCCTGTCTTTTGTTGTCTCCTGCAGCTCCCCCCATTTCTTCCCTATATTATTCACCCCTATCTGTAATTCTCTCCTCCATGTGTTTTTAACTAAATTCATTTACCATTCTTAATTTTTAAATTTAGAATCAGTGTATAGAATATTGATATTTACATTGTAATTTATACCCACCATCATCTTTTTTTCCCTTCACTTGCTTTTAACTCAAGCGTAGTCCATACATGTGCCAGTCCTTCTAGTGCATTGGACTGAATTTTGCATGCAGATTAGCTTCCCCTCGCCATCAGGTGAACCCGTTCTGAGATACTTGTTATTTACGACCCAAATCAAGGATGAGAACTCAACATTCTAGTGCAACTGATCGGTGTAGGGGTTGAATCCGCTACCTAGACATCAGCACACTGATGTTTATCCATTCGGCCATGCTGACCTCTAGGTATTATTTTATAGGCACCAGATTATTTACTTACTTCTTTTTCTGTTAGATTTTAGCATCGTGCTCAGGGGATGGCTTTATCAAGTTATGGAGTGTCACAGATTTTACTTGTGTTCGGGTAAGTCGTTGATTGAAATGTTTTTTGTGTTTGGGTAAGTCGTTGATTGAAGATATGTTTTTTTTTAAAATGTTCGGGTAAGTCGTTGATTGAAGACACGTTTTCTGTATTTCTTTCTTCTAAGTCATCATTTGTTGGTTATGAATCTTTCGAAAGACTACTATCTGTAACTTTGAACTCCTGTCCATTCATGTTCGGGCCATCTGAGTCTAGAAAACGGTTTGTATCTATCGAAGTAAGCACTTTGCGTGCATTTTCCTCCTGACCCAGCACTGAAACGCCATCTCTACAGGACTGTTGCAGAGCTCTCCTTCCCCTCTCCAAGGTCTTAAACCAGAGGGTTTGCAAGGTTAATGCTGAAACTGCACGTCTGCAAAGAGACATGGGACCCCGTGGAACATTGGCCAAACTAGGAACCCAGCCTGGGGATAGACAACACCACAAAGAGGTGTCCGAGATCTTAAGCCAGTGTGAATTCTTGACCTGGTTGCGTGATCTCAGTGACCATGCTGAGCATGACAATGAAACTGTTCACTTGGTGATGGATGTTTCTATTCTTTTATCATTCTGAATGTGATAATGAAACCTTTTACTTTGAGATGGATATTTCTGTTTTTTTATCATTCTTAATGTGATAATGAAAACTGTTCACTTGGAATATGTGTTTCCATTAAATATCATTCTAAATGTAACAATGATATTGTTAACCACGGAAGGAGTGTTTCCATTCTTCTGATTTTGAACATGGTAATGAAACTGCTCACTAGGAAATGGGTGTTTCTGTTATTTTTTTATTCAGCACTGTTTAACCTGTGTTTACAAGCTCTTTGCTTGCTCCATTCCATCTTGTTTCACTAAATCTCACTAATCTTATATTTCATTTTTTCTTGCCACTTGTGCTGTCCACACCAATTCACATAATTGTAACATTCCTAGCTGGTACCTATGCTGGTGATTTTCCTAGGCAAAAGAAGGTAACTATCAGGTGTGCTAGAGTAATGGATAGGTGGGTTAGGCTGATAATTATCATGAGCACAATATGACAGAAGTTTGAAGCCTGCATTCGCCGCCTGCTAAAATGAAAGAAAGACTGGCCACCTATTCATCTGTATTCAGGCCTGCAAAATGTGGTGATCCTAACACTTCACAGACCCATAGTAGATTCCTGCTTCAGGGCTTTTTAACACTTAATCTGCACCATGTTAAGGGGGCTGAGTGGTCTCAAGATATGGTGTCCGCCTCGAGTGCTGGAGGTCTCGGGTTCAAGCCCCGGTGAGGGCCGGGATTTTTTCACGTCTTCTAGTAACAAAACTTCCCCTGGTCTCTGGGTAGTGAGACTGGATACCCGTGTGTATTGTTGCACATATAAAAACCCCCTTGGCAGTTGGAAATCGAAAAAGAGTAGCCTAACGGCGCTGTCATGTCAAACTTTTGAGTTAAAATCTACCCAAAGTATTTCAGGATGTTGGCCGGTGCTATGGAGTTTATGCCCTGAGCTGAGATTCTCCCTACTCAGGCTTGAGTTAGGAGTAGAACAGAGCACTTATGGGTTACACCCGTGTGCTGTGATGTTGATCCGTCGACTAAACTGAACTAAACTAAACATGTTAAGCCTCTTATAAACAAAACATGACAGAATCCACTTACACCATGCCAAAGGTTATTTGTGTGTGGGTGTTTGTTTTCTCTGGCGCTTGCACACATGACACAGGAATAAGGGATTTCATTGAGATGTACATATTGTTGTACAGATGTTGTACATATTCCCATTTTGTATTTTTCCATCATGACTGATTTGACCAGAATTTCCCATGTGAGAAATATGCAATGAAATGTGAGCAGAGGTTAGCACTCTTACTTGCTGGTTCGGTGTTCGTGTGTTCAAATTCCCTTTAAGACGAGGCTTTTTCTGTGACTGACTTGGGCTCCCTGGTTTTAATGCAGCCTGAAATGGGTGCCAGGAAATTTCCTGGGAAGTAAAGGCAGTCGGTGCAATGTTAACCTCACCCTGGACTGGTGATTGATCTAAAAATATAGGGCTAGGACCGTAAATGTAGTACACCTCATAGCATGAAAAGGGGGTTCTTTGCATTACTTTTATATAATGGAACAACCACAGAAATGTCATAATACTTCTTGATCAGCCAGTGATTATGACATGTTTACAGTTCTTTTATTCAGTAGGTGGGGGACGGTGAGGCATGATAGGGAGAGAGTGGGGAGCAGGAGAGAGAGAGAGAGAGAGAGAGAGATTGTCATCAAAATCTGACAAACATTCTAACAAATTATGTTTAAATTTTTTGCAGACATTAGAAGGACATGACAGTTCTGTGCTGTCATTGGTGTTTTTGTGCAATGGACGTCAGATCCTATCCAGGTGAGTCTAAAACATGTAGGGTGTTTCTAAGTGGCCCATGAGTAGTTTGCTCTTGGTTGATTATATCGGTGTCACATTTATATGTCTATTGCATGTTGTCTAACCTCAAGCAGGTGATATCTCTTTTCCTATCCTTATTTGCTTTTAAACATTGATGCCCTTATGTCATTATGTGTGTAATAAGACATAAATGAATTCTATGACATAATACTTTCATAGAAATGTGAAATCTTCACATATACTAGTCCTTGTATTGAAATGGAGTGAGCAGCTTCATTTCTCATGACCTGTTCTCTTCCAGGCACTTCCCAGAAAATTATTTGGCATCTAATTTTCAAGATTTGACCAAGAAACTGGTGGTGGTTGCGAGGGGGGGGGGAATTATCTCTGCAACTACAGAGATCTGGTTAAAAAAGAAGCCTGGAAGAAGTCTGATGTGTTGCTGAAAGGTGCAAGCTCATTTGTAAACAGGCATAATACAATTATACCCAATACAAAAACATAACATCAGAGAAATTATGAAGAAGAAGAAGAGGAATCCAATCCATAATGTTTCCTTTGGTCAAGGTTCCTAGTCATGAGCTTGTTAGCATTCAACCTCCCTTTTCTTATGCTGTAGCATTACCCTTTTCAGCATTATTATTTGTTAGTCATTAAATTTCCAGATCATCTATTAAATATTTGTATTACCAGTGATATTTTATGTCCTCATTTCTCATGCAGTGGTTCCGATGGTTTGCTGAAGCTCTGGCTAATTAAGACTAGTGAATGTGTGAAAACTTTGGATGCTCATGAAGCCAAAGTGTGGACTGTGTCAACCACAAGCAATGAAGACTATGTTTTATCTGGAGGTGCTGATTCTACTTTAGTGCTGTGGAAGGTTCGTGGATCTCACATATTGCATCCTAGTGATAGTTGAGATTAATCAAATTAGCAGTTCATATGTGACTTTACACAAAACTAGACTTAAAGATGGAGATATTGGATCAATGTTTTAATGTCAGCTTGCTGTATGTTGTTTTAGGGAATCTATAAAAGCAACTATATTTATAAGTGAATTATAGAAATAGGGAATGCTGACAGTTTTTGTTCTTAAAAGGGACAGTATCACTACAGCTTGGACAGAGCAGTTATGGAGGGCATGGTTCTGGAAGATGAGGCAGGAGCTGTCCAGCATGCAGGGGGACACAGGACATTGCAGACACCCTGGGCTTGATGGTGCATGAGGCAGGAGTTGTCCAGCATGCAGGGGGGACACATGACATTGCAGACACCCTGGGGATGATGGTGCATGAGGCAGGAGTTGTCCATCATGCAGGAAGACACAGGACATTGCAGACACCCTGGGGATGATGGTGCATGAGGCAGGAGTTGTCCATCATGCAGGAAGACACAGGACATTGCAGACACCCTGGGGATGATGGTGCATGAGGCAGGAGTTGTCCAGCATGCAGGGGGACACGGGACATTGCAGACACCCTGGGGATGATGGTGCATGAGGCAGGAGTTGTCCATCATGCAGGAAGACACAAGACATTGCAGACACCCTAAGCATGATGGTGCATGAGGCAGGACGGTTGTCCAGCATGTAGGAGGTCACGGGACATTGCAGACACCATGGGCTTGATGGTGCATGAGGCAGGAGTTGACGAACTTGCCGGGGGACACGGAACATTGCAGACACCCTAAGTATGATGGTGCATGAGGCAGGAGTTGTCGAGCATGATGGTGCATGAGGAAGGAGTTGACGAGCATGATGGTGCATGAGGCAGGAGTTGACGAACATGCAGAGGGACACAGGACATTGCAGAGGGACACAGGACATTGCAGACACCCTAAGTATGATGGTGCATGAGGCAGGAGTTGTCGAGCATGATGGTGCATGAGGAAGGAGTTGACGAGCATGATGGTGCATGAGGCAGGAGTTGACGAGCATGATGGTGCATGAGGAAGGAGTTGACGAGCATGATGGTGCATGAGGCAGGAGTTGACGAACATGCAGAGGGACACAGGACATTGCAGACACCCTAAGTATGATGGTGCATGAGGCAGGAGTTGACGAGCATGATGGTGCATGAGGAAGGAGTTGACGAGCATGATGGTGCATGAGGCAGGAGTTGACGAACATGCAGAGGGACACAGGACATTGCAGAGGGACACAGGACATTGCAGACACCCTAAGCATGATGGTGCATGAGGTAGGAGTTGTCCAGCATGCAGGGGGACACGGGACATTGTAGACACCCTGAGCCTGATGAGGCAGGAGAGCTTGCAGGGATCAAGAAACTTTTCAGCGGGCTGTGATGAAAGTGACATTCTGCAAGAGACCTGCTACATGATGATGAAGGGACACAAATATGGGATGTTTGTCATTCTGCAGTATTGTGACCTGTTTTGTAGGATAATGCTGAACGTTTGCTCTGTGCAGTGGTATGAGTCGTTTAGAGTTTGCCTCTAACTTGACCCATGTGGAGTCCAAATCCAAGAGTAGATGAGTGTTACAATACATGGTTTTCTTTGATAGTGGATGATTATTACAATAAGGAACATGAGTGTTATAATGCATGGTTTTCTTTGATAGTGGATGATTATTACAATAAGGAACATGAGTGTTATAATGCATGGTTTTCTTTGATAGTGGATGATTATTACAATAAGGAACATGAGTGTTATAATGCATGGTTTTCTTTGATAGTGGATGATTATTACAATAAGGAACATGAGTGTTATAATGCATGGTTTTCTTTGATAGTGGATGATTATTACAATAAGGAACATGAGTGTTATAATGCATGGTTTTCTTTGATAGTGGATGATTATTACAATAAGGAACATGAGTGTTATAATGCATGGTTTTCTCTGATAGTGGATGATTATTACAATAAGGAACATGAGTGTTATAATGCATGGAGATTTGAAAATAAAACCCAACAGTGGGAGGTTAATGCAATACGTATTATAAACACCATGCGTGATAATGTATGTATGGCTTTGTTTGATAGAATCCAGCGGTAAGTGATTGTTACAATAAGTATTATAATGAACGTGAATGATAATGTTTGGCTTTGTTGGATAGAACCCAAGTCAATGATTATTATAATAAAGAACCAGAGTGTTGTAATGCATGGCTTTCTTTGAGTTGAGTCAAGAACCGACATAAAAGCACTCTGGACATCCCTGTACGTGCTGTGTGCTCAATCTTCAACAGCCAGCAAAGAGTCCCAATACTAAAGGTACCAGTAGCAGTCTGATTATGTGTCCGTCTGGCCTTTCCTTGGAGTCCTGAGTGTCGGTCACATCCTCTGGTCACTCCCTGCAGCACCATTCTCTCCAGTCTGTGATGATCTATCTGTTTGACTTTCTTTGATTGAGGGGAGCAGTCAGGGTGCAGAAAGGGCAAGACAACTTGTCTTGTCAATAATAATAAAATTTTCAGGCTGTTATTACATTTGTCACAATTGCATGCATATTAAGTAAACAATAGCATTGTGAATATCTGACTGTTGTTATTGACATTGCAGGATGTTACTGAGCAGGAAGAACTAGTGAAACAAGAACAGCTCCAAAAGAAAGTTCTACAGTAAGTGTTGTAAATATTCAGCTGCAGAACTCAAATTGACAATGTAAAGTAGCTCTGTTCACATGTTGTATTGGGCATATGGTGACTGAACAGCACACCGGGGATGAAGTCAAAAATCCTTTCTGTATCGTATCACTACATGACAAAGGAACAATGGTGGCATTGTTGTTAGTGTGTTTGCCTGCCAGGGCTGTGGGTTGGGTTCAGTACCTAGCAGTGGCAGGATGTTTTTTTCTGACTAGTACATTTCGGATTGACACGGTGAAATAAAATCTGTGCGAGATAGTTTTCAGAATTTCCTGGAAAGGAAAATGGCTACCCCTACCTTATTATGCGGTGGCCTAGAATATGTGAAGGCCTAACACTTTGTGCATCAACAATAGCAGTACCAGCTAAGGAATTAGCTTTTAAATGTGAGAGGGAAAGAAAGTTATCAGGATTTATGAACAGTTCCTATTAGATTAATACTCAAGATACTTAATATTACTATTACTCTCTTATTATTCGACTATTATTCTATATATCTCTATTACTCTACTATTATTCTATATATCTATATTACTCTACTATTATTCTATATATCTCTATTACTCTGCTATTAGTAATCTAATTTTAAAATTCTAGATCTTTTTGCTCATTTAATGAGGCTTGGTTAACCCCAAAGACATGCAGATTGGAATAGGTGGAAAATATGAAACTTAAACAGTGATGGGGACTGGTTGACTGTAAATCCTCTGCAACACTTCAATTTTGACTCCTGAGTACGATTCATTGCCTTCTATGTCAGCTAAACTCTAAGAAGAGTTTGCATTTATTGGATTTAGATTTGTTAAGAGATGTTTCTCCTGACCTTGTACCAAAGTCCTTTTCCCAGGAAATTGTATTGTAGAGTGCTCCTTTACCTTTCCGAGCCCAAAAACCACTTAGGTAATGAAGACTGGCATATTAGGATGTAACCAGGCTATGATTCACCACGGTGCAGATAGACTGGCTGGGATCAGGCCTAGGTTGGTACGGCTTCCTCAACTGGTTATATGTATTTTGTTGTCAAAATCTGTTTCCTAGTGCCTAGGGAGATCCCACTAACTGGGACCAAACTCTGGTCCACTGGGTTGGCATGTGACCACATGACGATCACAGCAGCTGCATAAGTAAATCAATGAAAATTCTCTCTTTATCACTCCTTGTATCTTGCCTAGAGGCTTGTGTAAGGTAGGGAGGCTGTAGTTTTGCATAAAGAGCATAAATGCACACACATTGCCTTGATTCGGCCAACTTTAACACTTCAGTGGGAAAAACACTCCATATAAAATCACAGTTCTAGTAGGAAGAGCAATCTCCAAGTTGATTACATCCTTGTCCATCAGTATAATTTATTGTGCATTCACACTGATCTCATGGGAAATGAGAAGGCCAATAGTCTTGCTAAATTACAAACTGCAGAACAGCAAAGGAGCACACTTAGTAGAATGAGATCAGCCCAAGAGATCTTCAGAAACAACACACAGGAAGACAGGCTGAACAGATGGGAAAAGGGAAGCAAACTGGAGCGAAATGCCCCAACCAGAAGCTAATAACAGCATCAATGGCCAAAGAGCCTAATTTTTCAGTTTTGACAGAGCATGCTAGAATCAATAGCCAGCTAAACTACCAATTCCTGACATGCATCCCATTCTGACCTTGTTATCACCATCATCTTTCCATCTAACCATCATAGCCATGCTGATAAGCGCGGATAGTCAACTCACTCGATCACCAGAGTCGTGGATCAGCTCCATGTTCCTGTCACGACCATGCCATGTTGCCAAGCCATCCAGGCATTCACTTCTCGGTCTTCCCCTTGGTCTCCTCCCCTCGATCCTGCCAGTTGTCACCAAGTTCTCCAAGTCATTTCTTCTCATTACATGCCCAGAAAACTTTGACTGATCAGTTTACGATCTTCATTTATTTCTTGAAGGACTTGTTCATTGGTTTTTCTGTCTGTCCATGGTATTCTCTGCATTTTCCTCAGAAACCACATTTCCACAGCCATCAGATGTTTTTCAGCTTGTCTGCTTATTGTCCAAGCTTCACATCCACACAAAAGTACAGGTTCTATGTAACACTTCAACACTCTTTTTCTCGTTTCAATCGATATCTTTTTATTGGTCAGTATGTTTTTCATCTTGCAAAAGACTACCTTTGCAATGGCAATTCTTGTTCTAATCTCTTCAAGGCATCTCCCATCAGATGTTATGGCTGTTCCAAGATAACTGTACCAAATCACTTGCTTAAGAATATGCCCATTTACTCGTATATCACATTGTGGTATTTCATTCTTCCTAGTGACAACCATAATCTGTCTTCTTACAATTTAATTCTAACCCTAGTTGTTCACTGTGTGCAACATCTGCCAAATCTTTGATGAGGGTGAAACCATCAACCACCTTCTCTTCAAGTGCCTTGTACTTTCAAATATCAGGTAAAAGCTATCACAGCCCCAGTTCTAACGGTTGCTATCTCACTTTAAATGATCCGTGGAATATCAGCAGAGGATTTGGACCTTCATAAAGTTGCCAAGAGTAGCTCAGCTGCATTTGGGTTAGCAACGTTGGGTTTAGCAACACTGGGATCAGCAACAGCAACAATTCAGTATCTCATGAGGAGAGTCAAATCTTGGTCAGTTAGACATTAGTCAAATGTAGTACACACATTTGGATCCTTGCTGGTGCCACATTGTTCAAGCGCTGTGCTAACTTTCTCCTTGTGTCTTCTATGGGAGGAGATTATAGCACTTAAGGAGATCCCCATGTGCAATGAAAGTGATTCTTGACTAAAAACCCCAAAACAAAATCCCTTAAGGGGGAACATTTTTCATTGTTTATGTGACCGATGCTTTTCCTCCTACAGAGAGCAGACACTGTCCAACTTGGTTGCAGACAAGAAATATTTGCGAGCTATTGGTCTTGCCATTTCTCTGAACAAACCATTCCAGGCCTTGAATATTCTGAAAGGTATGTAAACAATTTAAATGTCTCTTTCAGGCATACTTGTATCTTCAGTCTAATAGCCTTAGAAATAAATATACAGGTATCTACTCACACTCATAGATACAGTGAAGGGTTAAACCTTGTGCTCTGAAGGTTGTGGATCCATTCCCTTAGCATCGTTCAGACCACGAGTGCAATTTTTCTGGAGATTCCAGGGGCACTATCACTGGAGCTACGGAGTTCGTGCTTTATGCAATGCTCTTGACAAGTAGCTTGATTTTCTGCTGAGAGATCGAGCCTGATGGAGTAAGACTAGGTGCAGTGAAGCCAACCCTCTCAACATCAGTACTTAGAGGAGGGAAGTATGAGTGCCAATCAATACCTGTATGTTTATTTCTCACACTGTTTCAGTGCTCCAAAGGATTGATATCTATATCTATAAAACAGAGTGTATGTGGCTTTGTGTGTATTGGATGCGTTCGATAACGGTACATCCGATTGAGATGAAATTTTCTACACGTCTTCCTTTCATTCCTGTGCAACCGGCTATAATAGTTTCTTAGTGTAAAATCTTCTACTTATTTAATAACATTTACTTTTTCATTTTTCATTATATAATTTCTATATAGCAGGGGGACTTCACTCTAGAAAAGTTATTTCAAGGGGCATAACTTTTAATAACATTTCTATATACTTTATAGTCATATTGTTGGACTTACTTGCACTATTGTTAAACTCTTTGTCTATAGTTATTTTCAGGCATATAAGTTATAATAAATAATGATATAATCTTTAAGGCATTTTCAAAGTTTTCATAAAAATAATGCATAATGCATAACGTAACCCATCTTTTTCTGCTTAAAGAACTTATCAACGGTCATGTCGGTGATTAAAAACAGTTTTCATTAAAAATAATGAATGGTGTGTGGAAGGACATTCTTTTAAGTTACTGTGCGCCAGGAGCTGGGCGAAACCACGCCGGGTCAGATAGATAGACAGACAGACAGATAGTCGGGAACGGAAGCTTATTTGACTACTTATATGAATTAAATGACATGCTCCCCAGCAGGAACTGGGTGAAGCTGGGCTGGGTCAGACAGATAGACAGACAGACAGTCGGGAACGGGAGAGCTTATATGACTACGTATATGAATTAAATGAGATGCTCCCCACCAGGGACTGGGTGAAGCCGGGTCAGACAGACAGACAGACAGATAGTCGGGAACGGGAGAGCTTATATGACTACTTATATGAATTAAATGAGATGCTCCCCACCAGGGACTGGGTGAAGCCGGGCCGGGTCAGCCAGACAGACAGACAGACAAACAAGCAGACAGACAGACTGATAGATAGATAGATCCCCTCCAGGGCCTGGGCGAAGCCGGGCCGGGTCAGCTAGTTTGATATATATTTGATAATTCTAAGAGCTTCAGTAGCATTGTGGTTACCGGGTAGTGAATTCTTTGCCAGTCCTGACACTCTGGGTTTAATCTCCACTTGTTAGATGGGATTCTGTCACTTGAAATGTGAGTCATCAGAAGACTGGGGGATCTTGGGTGGAAAAAAGTCAAGTAAGTTCTAGAACAACTCATTATAAAATAGGTGATGCTGAAGGAAATAGAAAGACAAGCTTCTTTGGCCACATCAGTGGACTTAATAATCTACTGAAAACCAGATTAGAGAGGTGAATTGAGGGCTAAAGTGATGGAGAGCAGCATCAAAGATATAAATGGACAGATAACATCCAGATGTGCTCAGGATACAGCCTAGCAGGTTGTACAGTGAACACTCAGGATACAGCCTAGCAGGTTGTACAGTGAACACTCAGGACACAGCCTAGCAGGTTGTACAGTGAACACTCAGGACACAGCCTAGCAGGTTGTACAGTGAACACTCAGGATACAGCCTAGCAGATTGTACAGTGAACACTCAGGATACAGCCTAGCAGGTTGTACAGTGAACACTCAGGATACAGCCTAGCAGGTTGTACAGTGAACACTCAGGATACAGCCTAGCAGGTTGTACAGTGAACACTCAGGATACAGCCTAGCAGGTTGTACAGTGAACACTCAGGGCAGTGCTGGGGATCCATTACTGTGGTGACAGGACTAGGTGAGAATGATGATGATAATGATGCAGTTGACAAAGGCTAAATAGGTAACAGATCAATTTTGGCAATTTTCTGGAAATTTATTGAGCTCGGATGGCAAGGAAAGGAGCTGGCTAGCTCACCTCATTGCACAGTTATCTAGTATATGTGAAGACATCATTCACACCTCTAGGGCAATATTTAGGGTGTATTTTTAATGACTGTGCAGTGTTTGAAAATATTGCCGGTCCAAGTTTTGTATTCACCTTTTGTAAAGTTTATACAACATAATAGGTAAATACAAAACTTGGACTGGCAATAATTTCAAACACTGCACAGTCATTAACAATACATCCTGTATGTGAAAGCTTAAATATGTGGACATCTGACGAAGATGACAGTTATTTTAACAAAAATATTTTGTTTGTTAAATATCTTAACCATAACATATACATTATGTTACTCTGTTTAAAGAGTTAATTTGAGCAGTTAAATTTGTGAGTGAAATTATAGTTATTTTGATGAGGATATTTTATCTCCTATGTTAATCAGTAAATTTTTACTCGATTTAAGGTGATAATCCTAATAGTTAAATAAGTTAACCTTGTGAATGAAATTATAATTCCTTTGATGACATTGTATCTCTTACCTGTGTTAATCATTGCAGTTAAATAATGTTACTTTATTAAGGTGGTAATTCTAATAGTTAAATAAGCTAACTTTGTTAATAAAATTATAGTTTTTTAGATGGGCATATTTGATCTCTATCTATATTAATCGTTGCTGTTAAATAATGTTACTCTATTTAGGTGTGTAAATAAGTTAACCACGTCTGTGAATCAAGGTATCAGTTCAGGTGAAAATTTTAAAAAATGGATGTTCTTTTAAGGCAGCTGTTGTAACAGTGGTTAGAATATTTCCTTATGAAGGCAGTGATCCGGGTTGAATCCTCAGCGATGTGGTTTGGGTTCAAACCTCAGCATTTATAGGTTTCTTTTTCTGATCAGTATAGCTCTCGGGTCGATCCATGGTTATAAAATGGGTACCGGATAATTGTCAGAGTGTCTGGGAAGAAAAGGCAGTGAGGAAGAGAACTGGCTAGCTCACTCCTCATGCCATGAATAGAATACCTGGAATATTTGAGTGCCTGACACTGCACACCTGAATGACAGAATCTGGCTTGGTTTATCAAATCACTGAGATAATTTAGCTGGATTGTGGACAAGGACAACATAGATTTCTCCAGATGTGAAAAAAGAAAGACTATAATCTTATGCTTCCTAGATTATACCATCACTTCTGTTTTGTTGGTCTACAGAGATCATTAAGGATGATGAAAGTGAAAAGCAGTTGGAGAAATTGGTCTGCAAATTAAGGATGGATCAAATAGGTTTGAGTTTTTATATTATTTTCACATCTTGACTCTTTCATCATGAGCAATTGTTACTTCAACTCTCTATATCCCAAAATGTACTTTAAAGTAATACAAATTTAGGTATGAAAGAGTTGGCATGATAACAGTGTGACAGGAGTTAATGTTATAGTTCATATAGAGTGGGTTAATGTAACAATTTTCTGAGTCTGAAGGAGTTAAGAGAATCATTTCAGGTGTGTGGTAAAGATAAATGTCTGGTGAGTCACTTGATGCTGAGTGAAATTATACAACTATTTAATTTGACAGCACAGGTATTTAAATAGTCTTTATTTCATTACTTCTCAGAATGGGGTCTTTGTTTGTCTGTCTCTCTCTCTCTCTATGTCTCTGTCTGTCTGTCTGTCTGTCTCTCACTCTCTTTGTCTCTCTCAGATCCCCCCACCCATCCCTAGTGCTGGAAAGTTGTAAGTCTGTATGTGTTGATTATATTAGCCTCTGTATTGAATGAGGGTGCTGTGGTGGCATAATGGATAGTGTGCCTACCTGCTAAGACAAAGGTCCGTGTTCAATTGCCAGCAAATGCATGATTATATTTTCCCCCGACCAGTATAGTGCTGGGGCCCAACTCGTCCTCATAAAAATTAGCAGCACACTGTTGTGAAGATTGTGAAGGAGTTTTCAGGATTGTTTGTGAAGGAAAGGCAGCGGGCACCACTCAGTTTTGAGGATTGTTTGTGAAGGAAAGGCAATGAGTACCACACAGTTTTGAGGATTATTTGTGAAGGAAAGGCACTGAGTACCACACAGTTTTGAGGATTATTTGTGAAGGAAAGGCAGTGAGTACCACACAGTTTTGAGGATTGTTTGTCAAGGAAAAAAATGAGTACCACACAGTTTTGAGGATTGTTTGTGAAGGAAAATGAGTACCACACAGTTTTGAAGATTGTTTGTGAAGGAAAATGAGTACCACACAGTTTTGAAGATTGTTTGTGAAGGAAAATGAGTACCACACAGTTTTGAAGATTGTTTGTGAAGGAAAATGAGTACCACACAGTTTTGAAGATTGTTTGTGAAGGAAAATGAGTACCACACAGTTTTGAAGATTGTTTGTGAAGGAAAATGAGTACCACACAGTTTTGAGGATTGTTTGTGAAGGAAAATGAGTACCACACAGTTTTGAGGATTGTTTGTGAAGGTAAGGAAAATGAGTACCACACAGTTTTGAAGATTGTTTGTGAAGGAAATTGAGTACCACACAGTTTTGAAGATTGTTTGTGAAGGAAAATGAGTACCACACAGTTTTGAGGATTGTTTGTGAAGAAAAGACAATGATGAATGAAACTGGTCATCCCATGTCATGTGATTGATTACTGCTATAGACCGGCTCCGTGGTGAAGAGTTTACGGAGTCAGTTCGTAATTTTGAATACCCGTGTTTGAAGCACAGCTCTGTTGGTTTTTTATGAAATGGTATCAATACCGGTCGTTCAGAAATTTAGGTTTTGTATTTATGTTTGTTTTGTTGTTACAAGGTGTTTAATAGACTTTAATATAGTTTTTGTGATCATAATCTTACTGAAGCTATTTGTTTTCCAGAGTCTGTGCTGAAGTTTGCCGTAGACTGGAACACCAACAGCCGGAACTATTTTCCAGCGCAGGTCTTGCTGAATGTTGTGTTGAAAAACTTCCTGCCACAAGATCTGGCCAAGTTGTCTGGTATCCAGTCTATTATTGAGGGACTCATTGTATACACAGGTTTGCTACTCTTCATAGATTTTAACTTTTTTACTGCAACTGTTGTACTTTGCATTTTTATATCTCCTAATACAAATTTTTTAAGATGTTACAGAAAGGGTACAAGAAGGGTTGGGTAGGAAGGAAAAATATTTCACTGTATACCATCTCTCAGAATGGAAAATGCCACGAGACTATAGATATACAAGATCTGTTCAAATTATATTAAGAGCTTTGGTTGGAAAACATATAGTTAGTCACCTGAAGTCTGAAACCGTAGTCACCTTCAAAGTACTCTCTTTGGGACTGTACACACTTCTGCTAACACTTTCCACTGTTGGAAGCATTTCATGGAGGCCTCTTTGGTAACTGACAAATTTGATGGAGAAAGTGGAAGGCAAAGAAATCAATGTCTGGATGGCTTGGCCACATGGCATAATGAAGATATGAACACAGACATGATGCAATACTAACTGTGTGAGATAGTCAGCCATGACATGATGCAAGACTGATTGTGTGAAATAGTCAACCATGACATGATGCAAGACTGATTGTGTGAAATAGTCAACCATGACATGATGCAAGACTGATTGTGTGAGATAGTCAACTATGACATGATGCAAGACTGATTGTGTGAAATAGTCAACCATGACATGATGCAAGACTGATTGTGTGAAATAGTCAACCATGACATGATGCAAGACTGATTGTGTGAAATAGTCAACCATGACATGATGCAAGACTGATTGTGTGAAATAGTCAACCATGACATGATGCAAGACTGATTGTGTGAGATAGTCAACCATGACATGATGCAAGACTGATTGTGTGAGATAGTCAACCATGACATGATGCAAGACTGATTGTGTGAGATAGTCAACCATGACATGATGCAAGACTGATTGTGTGAGATAGTCAACCATGGCAGCCCACTCTGATAGGAATGGCTCATGATAATGTCTTTAATCATGTTTCATGAATTTTAAAATATTAAAATGTTCTGTATTTAAATAGTTTTCTTTTCTGTTTCTTTCCAGAGCGCCACCTACAGAGACTAGATCACCTGTTGATAGATTCCCATTTTGCCGAGTATTGCTACGGGTGTATGAAAACTACATCAACGTGAAGCACTTTTCCCTTGAATTAGAAGCAAAACTGCAAAAATATGTAGCCACCACGTTTTGCATGAGAAGGTTACCTTCTCTAGCATTTATTTGCTTCTGTTGTCTTATACTGTGTCTTTCGTTTGTTTTCATTGTGGTTTTAATACTATTGCTGATGTGTGCTAAGATAGCTTTTTTTTTACTGGATGAGATATGGCCATGTGCTGAACATTCACAATGTAGTTTACAGGCTAGGATTAAAAATAACTCCCTGAACCTTACCAAGGATCGAACAATACATGGTGAATAAGTCAGCTTGTAACACGGACATAATGTAACAACAGCATTTATATTGTGCACATGTAATGTTCCCCTAGATATCTAATTGGCCGCAGGCTTAATGTGCTTCCACTTAAACTTATGACGCTCTGATGGCGGGGTAGGGAGTTCAACCCCATCTCCGGTCAATTGGACTTGTGACATCTTGTTCAAAATGCAATGGCAAACTACTCAAAATAAAATTGCCTAGAAAATCAAGTTGGGGTTGATTGCAGCATCCTGTGAAAGACATACCACATGTTTTAAAATGTTCCTCTAAATTGTTATTAGTAACATATTTTAATTAGAACCTTGAATTGTTTCATTTTGTTGAAATTTTATTAAATCTCGATAATAAAGTACATGATCGTCAGATGACTAAAGTTTTAGACTTCATTTTTGCTAATTAAGATTCTGAGAATGGTACGGTTGAATAATAGTTTCAGAGCATGGTTAGTTTTTCAGGGATTATTTATTTGAATGATAATTTCAGAGTATATTTAGTTAAATGATAGTTGCAGAATATAAGTTGAGTCATAGTGTCAGAGTATGATTAGTTGAATGGTAGTTTCAGTGCATAATTAATTTAATGATAGTTTAAGAAAATGCATAATTTAATGCAAGTATCAGAATGCATCTAGTTGAATGATAGTTTCAGAGCATGTTTAGTTGAATAACTTTTTCAGAGTTTTGGTTAATTGAATAGTAGTTTCAGACTGTGTAGTTGAATTATAGTTTGAGAGTATCGTTAGTTGAATGATAGTTTGAGAGTATGGTTAAATGAATGATAGTTTGAGAGTATGGTTAAATGAATGATAATTTGAGAGTATGGTTAAATGAATGATAATTTGAGAGTATGGTTAAATGAATGATAATTCGAGAGTATGGTTAAATGAATGATAATTAGAGAGTATGGTTAAATGAATGATAGTTTGAGAGTGGTTAAGTGAATGAGAGTATGGTTAAATGAATGATAGTTAGAGAGTGGTTAAGTGAATGAGAGTTTGGTTAAATGAATGATAGTTTGAGAGTATGGTTAAATGAATGATAGTTTGAGAGTGGTTAAGTGAATGAGAGTTTGGTTAAATGAATGATAGTTTGAGAGTATGGTTAAATGAATGATAGTTTGAGGGTATGGTTAAATGAATGAGAGTATGGTTAAATGAATGAGAGTATGGTTAAATGAATGATAGTTTGAGAGTAAGGTCAGTTGAACGATGGTTTCAGAGTTTGGTTTGTTGAATTGTACATAATATAGCTTAAGAATGATTAAATACATCTTTATGCGGGTCATTCTGGGATGCACTAGAGACACCCCAGTTAAATGAACGATAGTTTGAGAGTATAGTTAAATGAATGAGAGTATGGTTAAATGAATGATAGTTTGAGAGTAAGGTCAGTTGAACGCTGGTTTCAGAGTTTGGTTTGTTGAATTGTACATAATATAGCTTAAGAATGATTAAATACATCTTTATGCGGGTCTTTCTGGGATGCACTAGAGACACCCCAGTAGTGTGTATGCGTTACATCCTTGGTCTGCCGACTGTTGCTGGTAGGCTCAAGGTGATGCAGGCGAAGGCATACCTCAGAGTAGCTGCAGACACAGACCACCCACTGCATGAGGCGCTGGACGCAGTTAAGGGTCAGCGACTGATAAGAGGGAAATCATGGATGGCTCAGGCGGAGGATACGATCAGACAGGTGTGCCCCTTGGAGAACATTAGGCGTGGAGAGGAGTGGGTCAGAGTGCCAGTGGAGCAGTCAGACTTGTGCAGAGTTATAATCACATTAAGCCGGGAGTGCAGGGAGTGGCCAGCAGGGGCCACGGAAGTGGAAATCCAGCAACTAATTCAGAACAATGCTCACTCGAGTGATGTGATTATCTACACAGATGGTTCGGTGTCAAGAGGTGAGAGAAGTGGCTGGGGGTTCATAGCGAAAGCTAATGGTCGATGTTTGGGGCAGGAGAGCCTGGCATATGATACCACAACATCCAGCTTAAGAATGGCAGTCACTGCGGCTCTCCGCTGGATGGAGAATACGACACACACACACATCGTGATTGTAACTGACTCAGAAAGCATGCCGATGAGGGTGAGGATGGGCAGACTTCGTGCGGAGTGGCTTGCTTCGCTTCAGAGGTCACGGGTGACAAGCATCGCCTGGATCTTTTCTCCGGGGCATGCCGGTGTGCTGGGAAATGAACAGGCGGACAGATTGGCTGGCTCTGCAGAACTTGGTGGAGTATTGATACATGACAAGGCAGACGTGGTTGCGGCCTTGTGGGAGCACGTGCACACCTCGGAGGAGCAAATGGATTACCATGGTCTGGCAAGAATGAGACAACGAGAAGTGACGAAGGGATCTGGCCGACGCTCAACGCTCAGAGGAAAGGCGAGACGGACTTATAATCAGATTGCTACTGGTACTATTAGTGTTGGAACTCTTCGCTGGCTGCTGAGGATGGGGACGGAGCACTTATGGGAATGCCTCGAATGCTGTGATGTCGATTCCTAAATCAATCAATCAATCAATCAATCTTCATCATCAGGGTTGTCAGTCCGAAGACTGATGTCGCTTGACATCACTTCACTGTCGCCTGTATCAGATATAGCTGAAAATAATTTTTCAAATAAATCCCATTTACAGGAATATTTGGGATCTTGTCTGTATTTTCAGTTGCTTCATAGCATGTGTCCTCTGTGTGTTACTGGGACTTTAAAGGGTAGCAAAGAATATTTAGTAACACTAACCTATCATGCATGTTGTGTAAGCTATTGAGGAGTTTCAGCTCATGTGTTAATATGACCCTTAAACGAAACAAAGAATAGTTACACAATCCAACCAAATGTATAGAAGTTCAGAGAAGCAAGCCTGACACCCAGCTCGTGCCTGTGGCTCCTAGTAGCTGTCAGCATGCGAGAGCGGCCACCCCCCGGGCAACAGCTGTGAGAGGCTGGCTAAACCAGGCATGGGTATCCGATTTGGTGTCAAACCAAGCGGTAAACTAGGGTATGCCTACCCAGCATGTGAAGACAGGATTCGGCAGACTGCGCGGAAGAAATCATTCCCGATTCAACGGGCAAGACGGCGTTTAGCTGCAAAGCGTTGTGGAACTTAATGAGCACGGCAAGGCACGTAGAGCGCCCTGGTCATCCACTGCACCTGTATTCGTCTCCAGTCATCTCGACTTGTATTGCCACTGGACTCAGTGGCAATAGGGCGAGAGAGTGAGGTCGACGAATTGCGCAACTCTTCCTCACTTTAATCCAAGTCATCGCGCAAGTCATTCTTCATCCAACGTCATATATCACCTTCAAGCCCTGTGGCGATGGGCGAGCGGTGAAGCGGCAGGCGTGGGTACGCTGGCAGCCGTAGTCGCAGACCTGCACACAGGTGGTTCAGGCCATATGGTCATCTTCTACTGACCGGAGCAGCAGTGGGATTCGGCAGCCCCCTGAGCGACTGAGCAGCCCTCTATAGGAACACACTGCTCACCTCCATAGCATGAGGAAGGGGCTTGAAAAGGTGCCCTAAACATTGTCTGCTCCATCACTACCTAACCAGCTAGCCGCGGTTGGTGGGTACCCTAACTGCGGTCGACATACAAACAAAGATAAAACAAATAAAGCTAAAAGAGGAAACCATATTCCCTTAACAATTGGAACTTGGAATGTACGCACCCTACTTGACAGAGACGGCGCGTCGGGTCCAGCGAGACGAACAGCACTGATTGGGAGAGAGCTGGGCAGGTACAACATCGACACTGCAGCCTTGAGCGAGACACGACTTGCAGAAGAAGGCCAAATCTGTGAAATAGGTGCCGGCTACACATTTTTCTGGAGTGGAAGGAAAAGCGAGGAAAGACGCCAATCCGGTGTGGGATTTGCCATTAAGTCGGCCCTGGTCGGCAAATTAGCTGGATTTCCAAAGGCTATAAATGACAGGCTCATGACCATTAAGTTGCCCATGCTGAATGGAAGGAAGCATGCAACCATTGTGAGTGTCTACGCACCAACTGTGACCAGCGAAGATGATGTCAAGAACAAGTTCTATGAGGACCTGCACAATGTATTAACATCTGTTCCCAAAGGAGACAAACTTATACTGCTTGGGGATTTCAATGCCAGAGTAGGCACGGAACCACCTCTTGGAGTGGCATTATTGGAAAGCACGGAGTCGGAAATTGTAACAGCAATGGACTCCCCCCTCCTTCAGACATGTGCCGAACACGATCTCCTGATTACCAACACAATTTTCCGTCTCCCCATGAGAAATAGGACATCGTGGATGCACCCTCGCTCGAAACACTGGCACCTCATTGACCATGTCATCGTCAGGAGAAGTGACAGACAAGACGTTCGGGTAACAAAATCCATGTGTGGTGCCGAATGTTGGACAGACCATCGTCTCATTGTCTCGAAAATAAACATTCACATCAGGCCACCAATGCGTCCTCAAGGGGTAAAAATGCAAAAAAAAAACACTAAATGTCACCCTCTTAAATAGCAAGAAAATGCAGCAGTCGTTTGAAGATATGCTGTAAGACCGCCTCAAGCCCAATGATGCTACCAAACAGGATACAGAAACAGAGTGGAGAGCCTTAAAGGACATAATTTACAACACTGCTATGGAAATCCTGGGGCCAGCCCCCCGAAAGCATAAAGATTGGTTTGATGAAAATTCCGAAGACATCAACCAATTGCTGGCCGAGAAACATCTTCTCATCAAGGCACATTTGAATGACCCGAAGTCAACATAAAAAAAAAGATGCCTTCAAGAACATTCAGAGAGTAGTGCAGCAGAAACTTCGGCTCATGCGGGACTCCTGGCTGAGCAGCAAAGCTGATGAAATTCAAGGCTTTGCTGACAGACATGATATGAAAAACTTCTACGACTCACTGAAAGCGGTCTATGGTCCTACATCACCAAGCATAGTTCCCCTCCTCAGTGCAGATGGGGGAACATTGGTCACCGATAAGAAAAATCCTTCAACGCTGGACAGAGCATTTCAGCAACATCTTAAATGCAACTTCCTTCTTCGATGATGAAACCATCAACTGCCTTCCTCAAGTTCCCACCAATGAGACACTTGATGACCTGCCAACCATAGTAGAAGTAAACAAAGCCATCCAGCAACTCTCCAGCGGCAAGGCACCTGGTCCTGACTCCATCCCAGCAGAGATATACAAGGCAGGTGGAATGGTCCTAACAGAGCAGCTTCACCAAATCTTTACAAACACATGGGTGAACGAGACCATGCCACAAGATTTCAAGGACGCGTCAATAGTCCACCTTTGCAAACGTAAAGGAAACCGCCAATCCTGTGACAACCACCGAGGCATCTCCTTGCTTTCAATTGCAGGGAAGATACTCGCCAGAATTCTTCTCAATCGCCTCACGGCCCATCTCGATCAAGGTCTTCTTCCTGAGAGTCAATGTGGCTTCAGAAAAGAACGTGGAACTGTTGACATGATTTTCGCTGCAAGGCAGCTGCAAGAGAAATGTCAGGAACAGAACTGCGAAATTTTCTCCACTTTCATTGACCTTACCAAGGCTGTTGATACAGTCAGCAGAGAGAGAGACTGTGGAAGATTATGGCAAAATATGGCTGTCCACGAAAGTTTGTCCAAATAGTGCAGCTATTTCATGATGGTATGCAGGCAAGAGTACAGGAAAATGGTGAACTGTCTGAATCCTATCCTGTCACCAATGGAGTGAAGCAAGGATGTGTCCTGGCACCAACACTGTTCAGCCTCATGTTTTCAGCCATGTTGATGAATGCCTTCGAGAACGACGACATTGGAATAGACATCAACTACCGTATGCCGTATGGATGGAAAGTTATTCAATCTCAGAAGGCTGAAAGCTAAAACCAAAATTAACAGCGACACCGTCAGAGAGCTCCTATATGCTGATGATTGCGCTCTATACGCTAACTCAGAGACGGACATGCAACATAATGTTACAGCTTTCTCACATGCCTGTGCCAACTTTGGGCTCAATATCAACCAGGAGAAGACTGTAGTTAATGTATCAGCCAGCTCCATGGAATAATCACACTGTGCCGAATATCAAAGTGAATGGTCATAGACTAAGTGTTGTGGACAAATTCACCTATCTTGGCAGCACTGTGTCACAAGCTGCCACAATTGATGACGAAGTAAATGCAAGAATCTCCAAGGCCAGTGTGGCCTTTGGCAGACTGTACAAGAATGTATGGGACAGAACTGGAATAAGCCTGCAAACAAAGCTAAAAGTCTACAAAGCAGTTGTATTATCCACACTGCTATATGCTTGTGAAACCTGGACTGTTTATCAGTGACACGCTAGGAAATTAAACCACTTCCACAGTCTGCCTAAGGAAGCTACTGAAGATTAAATGGCAAGACAAGATCCCAGACACTGAAGTCCTAGAAAGAGCGTCCATGCCCAGTATCCACACTCTACTGATGAAGAATCAGATTCGCTGGGCTGGTCACTTGACTCGCATGCCAAATCACAGGCTCCCTAAACGAATTTTTTACAGCGAACTGCGTTGTGGTAAACGCTCCCAAGGTGACCAGAGGAAACGCTTTAAAGACACTCTGCTTGCTTGCTTGCTTGTGTTCGTTGGCTTGAGCTCCAACGCGAAGTCCTGTATGTCGGATGAAGGCATCCTGTTGTCCAACATCAGTGTGATGTCATACAGGACCTGAGTTTTGCGTGAGTATCCGTTGTCCCATGTCTGGCTTATTGGCGTGCAGACTGGTGGTTCCTCGCCGTACAGGCAGACACTCTCCGACTTCGGAGGAATCGGCGATCCTACTGACTTTAGCCAGGACCCCGAAGGGACCTGTTGCCCAGGACGCTCGATGAGGACGCGTCAATAAGTCTTGGCCAGTATATAACCCGGCCCTGGTGCCTTGGAATCACCTCTGCGTCCCAAAGACACTCTGAAAATCTCTCTGAATGCTTTTGGAATTCATCATGACACCTGGGAGACTGCAGACTGGCGTGCATCATTACACAAGGGTGCAGTCATGTGTGAGGCAACCAGGACTGCAAGAGCTGTAAAGAAAAGGCAGGACAGAAAAACCACTGCAGGAAATCCTCCTCCAGAAACGTCAAGCATTCTTTGTCCACATTGTCAAAGAACATTTCGAGCCAAAATAGGCCTTATCAGCCATCTTAGAACACACGGTTCCATATTTTCAACCCCACTGGATGAAATGAATGGTCATCATCATTCTCGATGGACAAACAACACAGTACTAGCCTGAGTTGGTGTAAACAAAATGTGGGTGCACATATAATATATAGATGCCTTCTTGTTACTTTGTAATAACCTGCCAAATATGCAGGATGACATGCTCTCATTTTCATCTTAAAAGGTCAGCATGCCCGAATAGATAAGAACGTGTGTTCTTAAACATTTGGTGTGCTGATGCTGAGGTAAGGGGTTCAACCCCTACACCGGACAGTTGAACTAAAATGTTGACCTATCGTCCTTGACTTCGGGACATAAATTACACGGAGTGGTTTCACCTGATGGCGAGGGATACTGTTTATAGGGAAAGCTAATCCACACACACAATTCAGTCCAGCACTACTAGAAGTAATGGGTATGGACTACGCATGAGTTCAAAGCGAGCGAGCGCCCAAAGAAAATTTTTTTTTTTCACCTTGTAGTGAGTACAGCAAAGAAATGACATGTATAGTTATTTCTCGTAAACTTCACACAAGTTGTACAGTTATTTCTTATCTGCTTCGTGCAAGTCCTATAGTTATTTCTGACCTACTTCAGGCAAGTTATAAATATTCATTTATTATCATCTTCATGCAACTTTTAATAGTTATTTCTCTTCTTCTCACACATGTTTTATAGCTATTTCTCATCTACGTCATGAAAATTTTAAATAATTTTTTCTTATATAGTTTACACAAGTTTGAAAAAGCAATTTATCACCAACTTCACACACGATTTTAATTGTTATTTCATGTCTACTTTATTGCAGGTTTGTAATTGTTATTTCTCATCTACATCATGCAAGCTCTGTAGTTATTTTTCATCTACATGATGCAAGTTCTGTAGTTATTTCTAATTTAGTGTACGCATGACTGTAATAGTTATTTCTCATCTACTGTACACGTCTGTAATAGTTATTTCTCATCTACTGTACACGTCCGTAATTGTTATTTCTCATCTACTGTATGCGTGTCCGTAATTGTTATTTCTCATCTACATCCTGCAAACTCTGTAATTATTTCTCATCTGCTGTGCACAAATTCATGTATTTAATTCCATAGCTTTTTCCTTTTTCTCGCCTTTTCACCCCGCTGTGGCTAGAACATTCGGCATCAGAATCTGTTTTAGACAACATAAATTTATGAAAAAACAGAATAGCATTGAATGCACATGAGATGATTTTATTCTTAATCCAGTCAAGCATATTCACATTGCTAACATATTTATCATTTCTGAAAATGAAATGTCATATATACTGGAAACTACATGATTGCACATAAACCATATGAATTATGTTACTTTCTCCCAAAGATTCATATCTCACATACACACATTGTGGTGGAGTAATGCAAAAACCCATTTGGAGAAAAAGAAATCTATTGTTACAGCACTTGTACCAGTCTAAGCGGCAGACGTTGTCCATTCTGTTGCCATACAGTGTACAGGTTAGGACATTTATTTCACTTCTGATAGATAAAAATACCTGGCTTTACTGGAGATTACAGCCCACATCATCATCATGTGCCCTGTCAGATAGCATTGGCTTTCATTAATCTTCACATCGTGTGCATACACCTGTGTGTTCATTCCCTTCTGTGGTAAAGTGATAACACACCAGCTTTTGTCATCAGTGTCTCGTGTTTAACTCTAGTACTAGCCAAAGTTTACCTAAACAAAACATGCACACACGATGAGTCCTTTTTTTATTTTTTGATCTGCCAAATATTGAGGATGACGAGGATTTACTTTCATCTTACAGTGAGTATAGTTAGTTAGTTAGTCGAGGTTCCAACTTCACGGCATCGGGTCGTCCCCATTATGCTCCATTCCTATGCCAGTGAATATCACACAAAATGCTCCCCACTGCCCAATGTGAAAAGTGGAATAGGCAGGATTCTCGGCAATCCAACAGCCCACACAGGTACACTGTACACAATGCCGCCGCCAGAATGCCAACACAAAAGTCATCCATGAAAACCACAGTTCATCGTCACCAGAAAGACCTCATTGACTCGGGTTTTCTCACATGGCTCGGTCTTTCTCCGCAGGGCGACCCGGCGAAAGTGTCGCACAAAGCATGAACTCCGCAGCTTCAGCGCTGACTCCCAGGAGTCTCCTGAACAATGCACTCGTGAACCGAAAAGGCAAATCAGTCAATTCAGCAAAAGCCGGTAGCCATTATTCCCAACATGTAGGTCACTGTACAGGACAGATGTAAAAGTATTCCACGCGAATTTCACAGCTCACAGTGTCGCCCATGCACTCACTCAGTAGCAGGGCGACGGAACCTTGTACTACATGAGGTAAATACGATTGCAAATCGTAGCTACAAGCGTAAACACGCCACAGACCTTAACGGTTCAATGCCTAACCGCTATGTTGGCGACTGTAAGTATACAGTGAGTATAACAAAGACATAACACACATAGTTATTTTTCATCTACTTTACGCAAGTCTGGTTATTTCTTTTCTCCTTCAGTCAAGTTTTAGTCATTTCTTGTCATCTTCACACAATTTTATAGTTACGTCTCATCTTCTTTGTGCAACTGTTTAATAGTTATCTCTCATCACTTCACACAATTGTATATAGTGATTTCTTTTCTTCTTTGTGCAACTGTTTAATAGTTATTTCTCATATACTATACTCAAGTTTGTAATAATTTCTCATCTACAACATTCAAGTTCTTTAGTTAATTCTCATATACTATACACAGGTTTGTAATAGTTATTTCTCATCTACTGTATGTTGATTTGTAATAGTTATTTTCCATCTACTGTGTGCAGATTTGTAATAGTTATTTCTCATCTAATGTGTGTAGGTTTGTAATAATTTCTCATCTAGTGTGTGAAAGTTTGTAATAGTTATTTCTCATCCAGTTGTACAGGTTTGTAATAGTTATTTCTCATCTACTGTATGTTGATTTGTAAGTTATTTCTCATCTACTGTATGTTGATTTGTAATAGTTATTTCTTATCTACTGTGTGCAGGTTTGTAATAGTTATTTCTCATCTGCTGTATGTTGATTTGTAATAATTATTTCTCATCTATTCTCATCTACTGTATGTTGATTTGTAATACTTGTAGTTATTTCTCATCTACTGTATGTTGATTTGTAATAGTTATTTCTCATCTACTGTGTGCAGGTTTGTAATAGTTATTTCTCATCTACTGTGTGCAGGTTTGTAATAGTTATTTCTCATCTACTGTATGTTGATTTGTAATAGTTATTTCTTACCTACTGTGTGCATGTTTGTAATAGTTATTTCTCATCTACTGTATGTTGATTTGTAACAGTTATTTCTCATCTACTATGTGCAGGTTTGTAATAGTTATTTCTCATCTACTGTGTGCAGGTTTGTAATAGTTCTTTCTCATCTACTGTATGTTGATTTGTAATAGTTATTTCTTATCTACTGTGTGCAGGTTTGTAATAGTTATTTCTCATCTACTGTATGTTAATTTTTAATAGTTATTTCCCATCTACTGTGTGCAGGTTTGTAATAGTTATTTCTCATCTACTGTATGTTGATTTATAATAGTTATTTCTCATCTACTGGATGTTGATTTGTAATAGTTATTTCTCATCTAGCGTGTTCAGGTTTGTAATAGTTATTTCTCACATACATCCTGCAAGTACTGTAGTTATTTCTCATCTGCTTCACACAAGTTCATATATTTAATTCCACAGCCTTTTCCTTTGTCTGGCATTTACACCCAGCTCTGGCTACAACATTCAACATCAGAATCTGTTTTAGACAACATACATTTATGAAAAACAGCACAGAATTTAATCCACATGAGATGATTTTATTTTCAACCCGGTGAAGTATAATGACATAGCTAAAATATGTAATTTTTCTGAAATGAAATGTCATGTACACTGGAAACGACATGAAAATCTTACTTTTCATTGCACATAAACCATATGAATTATGTTAAAAATCTCCTAAAGATTCATATCTCTCATACATACACTGTGGTGGAATCATGTAAAAACAGAATTGGAGAAAAAAAAATATTGTCACAGCATTTATACTACTGTTGTAAGCAGCAGCGGTTTAAAGGCAACTTGCCAAATCTGTTGCCATACAGTGTACAGCGTATCTGGCTTTACTGAGGATTACCGCCCACATCATCATCAAGTCCTGCCAAATGGCATAGACTTTCATGTATCTTCTTGTCTGTGCATACATGAGTGTGTTCATTCTCTTCTATGGTAGAGTGATAGCACACCAGCTTTTGTCATCAGTGACTCCGGATTGAGCGGCATCTGTGACTTCACTTTCTTAGATGTTTACTTCTTTAATTTCCCATTTCACATTGAGGCATAGATTCTTAACCAGCTCACTTCAGGTCATCATCATATACGTTGCTATCTCATGCAGCCCCGTCTATTTACTCCCCATATTAATCCGTGTCTCTAATTCTCCTCACCATGTGTTTTTAGTTCTTTCTCTATTTCGATTGCCCTGTAGGTTCCAGACAAATGTCTTTGTAGTTATGCTATTCTCAGTCTTTCTCAAGGGATAGACTGGCCAGCCTTTGCTCGCTGCACCCAGGCCTGGCAAATGTGATGGATCTAACACTTCACATCCTCTCACCAGGTTCCTGCTACAGCACATGTTTATATGTGCCCTGTCCAAGATACCCTTGATCAGTGGTTCTCAACCGGTGGGGAATTCCCCCCGCCCAGCCCAGGGGGAGGGGGAATTTTAGAGTTTCCAGGGAGGGGGAATTTAGATATTTCAAGATCGCGTTAATACTAGAACCGATTACTTGATATTGTTTTATAACGCAAGCAGACCCGTAAATCACGTTTTATGTAGACGTCTAGACTTGTTCTAGTATGTGTTATTAAATTTAGCTTCCATTTTTACGTATACTGTATAGGGGCGGGGTGATGGGATTTATAGGGAGGAAATACGTAAAGGGGGTGGGGTGGGGGAATGACATTCTGAACATATGGTGAAGAGGTGCATGGGCCAAAAAAGGTTGAGAACCACTGCCCTAGATGTTGACTTGGATTGAGTTCCGTCATAGCCAACCTGTTAGCACCTGATGTTGTTGTAAGGAAGTTAAACATCTTGTAGTATCCACAATGGGAACGTTACCCAAGGTTACACTAAATTACTAGTTACAGGAACACGTGGAAATATTTATTTTTTTGACATACAAAAGGATTTGTAATGATAACCTTCATATTGGAATAGAAATTCATTTTCTTGTGAGTTGGCAGTATTGTTTCCAAGGACATCAAACGTGTCATGATACAGGAAGTATCACAGTACAGACAAACCAAAGCAGGTGTGTTAATATGACCGCCCAGCTGGGGGTATGCAGCAAAGGGGGAACTGTGTTCTGTTATTTTGTGTGTGTGTGTGTGTGTGTTTTTTTTTTTTTTAAATAACAAAGGGGTTAGCTCAAAGAAAATTCACCGACGCGCGATGGTACGTTACGCTAGTGCATGCTTGTCGCTCTGTCATGTGTATGAGTATGAGTGCCGTAGGAAATTCCGAAAGCATGTGAGGTCTCTGACAAACGTGTTTTCTACTGGATCAGGCACACCACTGGGTCTGTCGTAGAACTGACGATGTTTCAAAATCTATGTCTATCTGTCCCATTCTCCCTGTCTGTCTGTTTGTCTGTCTGTCTGTCTCGCCCCCCTAAAACACACACACACACACTAAAACACACACATACATTACACACACACACTAAAACACTCACATAAGTTACACACATACAGAGAGATAGAGAGAGAGAGAGAGGGAGAGAGAGATATTGGGGCCATGGTAGAATATTGAATAGCATGGTTACCTGCCGGCCCGGCGGTCACATGTTCAATTCCCCATAGAGCTGGTCAACCCCCCCCCCCCTCCCTCCCAACTGACCTGGCTCCCAGGTCGACCGAGCACCAGGACATTTTCCTGAACGTAAAGACATCTGCCACAATACTGACCACATCACCCATACTGTGCCGTTTGGCCTAAACATATATAGTCGACACCATGTACCCGAATACACCTGATAGCGTGAACAGGCGTCCTTTACTCTCTCTTGTCTGTCTCTGTCTGCCTCTCTCCCTCTCTCTCTCTCTCTCTCTCTCTCTCTCTGTCTCTCTCTCTCTCTCTGTGACACCCCGATGTTTACAACAATGGCATCACTTGCAAGTTCTTGCATTAGCCGGACATGGCCTAGCCAGGTGTCTTCTCATCATCACGTGCCATGGCAGTAACCATGGGCCCTCATGGTTCCACATCTCACCGATCACCAAAATCAGATCGGGTCTATGTCTCTCCTCACACCCCCTCCCTCATGTATGCCACGTGGCCAACGTGCTGCTATTTGTCCCTCCAAGTGCACAAGTCACTAAGTTTTCACGCTGGCTTCTCTTCCTTCTATCTTCTTCTTTGCCTGGATTTCCTGCCGTGTTCTCTAACAGTGATTTTCACTGGCACAGGACAGGAGTATAATGGGGCGACCCTTTGCCTTGAAGTGGGAAAACTAACTGACTGACTGACTAATGGCTAACAGTGCTAATTATAGCCCAACATCGTCATCATCATCCAGTGGCGTGTCTTATGCAGATCTTTCCCCCCATAACAAACAGTCTTTCTGCATACTTATCTTTGACTGCTATAATTTTCTAGGCATAAATTAGAAGGTAGTCTACCATATTTGTTGTTGTGCTCGCCCGCTTTGATCTCAAGCGTAGTCCATCCACATGCTACTTCTTCAAGTGCATAGGACTGATTTTTGCGTGTGGTGTGGATTTCTCTACAAGCAGTTTCCCTCGTCATCAAGAAAATCCACTCCGACTTCAGAGGTACTTGCAATTTACGTTCCCCAAGTCAAGGATGAGAAGTCAACATCTTAGTTCAGCAGACCGGTTTAGGAGTTGAACCCGCTACCTCGGTATCAGCACACTGGATGTTTAAGAACGAGCGCACTTACGGTAGTCGGCCATTACTTAGTGCTCATGCTCATTAACATATTAATTCTAATTAGCCTGTACTGTGACTTTGGGGCAGAGAGCACGTTTCACAATTCCCCGACATATCGAGTCGATGTGGAAGCATTCGATTTTGTGTTGATTTAAATGCTAAAAGTGTCCGTCGTTCAGAAAGCAATTGCAAACCACTAAACGTAAAAGTTGCCAAGTAAATCACAAAATGCAGGGATTGATTACTAACTTAAAAAAAAACAACAAAAAACTAGAATGTTAAGTCACCACACTGTCATTCGCCATTATCTTTATTGGAATACTGAATATGCATGAACATATTCATAAACAAGCTATAAAAAAAAAACCAGTCTGGAAATTCTGTTAGCTATAAAATACACATAAAGTAACTACACAGGAATACATAAAATTATGCCATTGTGAATTAGTATACACAGCAACATGGATGCTAATTTCATGTTTGATACACACTCATTAAAAACTGGATTGTCCATTGTGTAACATAGTTGTAGCCATTTATCAATGTAACAATAGCACAGTAGTCAAGCAATATGAGTAAAAATAAACTATGTCTATTTACATGCCATAAGGTGTTATGGAAATACGGTTTTAAGCAAATATTTAAGGGGGCGGAACTGTAGATGATGTATAGCAGTCAATTAATGAACTAATCAAGTACCATCTCCGCATTCAAGATCGGTTGTAATGAGTCTCCAACGTTTCCTGCCCCACGCCTTCGTGGTGCATTTATTTAACTTCTTCCAGTCCATCTTTTAATTCAGTGGTTCTCAACCTTTTTTTGTGTGTGGCCCATGCACCCCTTCACCATATGTTCAGAATGCCATTTCTCCCCCTCCCCCATTCGTACTTCCTTCATATAAATCTCACCCACCACCCCCTACACAGTATACGTAAAAATGGAAGCTAAATTTAATAACACATACTAGAACAAGTCTAGACGTCTACTTAAAACGTGATTTGCCAGTCTACTTACGTTATAAAATGAATTTCAGAAGGGCGAGAAGTACAGAACCATAAAGTATGGAGGGGAAAACAATATCACGTAATCAGTTCTTGTATTAACACGATCTTGAAATAATATTAATTCTCTCTCTCTCTCTCTCTCCCCTCCCCCGGAAACCCTAAATTCCCACTGGTTGATAACCACTGTCTTAATTGATTCAGTGCGGAAGGATAATACAGGGTGTATTTTTAATGACTGTGTAGTGTTTGAAAATATTGCCTGTCCAAGTTTTTTGTTTACCTATTACGTTGCATGAACTTTACAGAGAGTGAATACAAAACCTGGACAAGCAATATTTTCAAACACTGCACAGCCATTAAATAAAAAAAATAATTGTGTTGCGTATCCCTTACGGGATGTTGCAGTCAACACCAGCATTTTCAGCTGCTGTTGATGTACTAGGCAAGTGTTACGTTCAGTAGTTTGCCATTGCTTCTGAACGATTAAATATAAGTTCATTAAATATACACCCTGTATATCGTCAAATGTGACCTCCCATTTGAGCAGAAGGACGACGTATCGCCATACTAGGGTTATCGCGTTAGTTGTTTTGTTTTCTGGTATGTTCGACAATTTGACTAGACTATGTGCGGACATATACATTATAATACTTGTTCATTTTATTATTTACCATGCTTGGTCCAAACCCACTTTTTGTTTGGCGCTGAATCTGTTAATATTGTCCACCCACCTGTAATGTGTAGTCGCGGTAGTGTAGTGGCTAGACGCTCGTCTGCCGACCTGATGGGCATGGGTTGAATCCGCAGCCTGGCGGGTCCACCCACCTGTAATGTGTAGTCGCGGTAGTGGAGTGGCTAGACGCTCGTCTGCCGACCTGATGGTCATGGGTTGGATCCGCAGCCTGGCGGGTCCACCCACCTGTAATGTGTAGTCGCGTTAGTGTAGTGGCTAGACGCTCGTCTGCCGACCTGATGGTCATGGGTTGGATCCGCAGCCTGGCGGGTCCACCCACCTGTAATGTGTAGTCGCGGTAGTGTAGTGGCTAGACGCTCGTCTGCCGACCTGATTGGCATGGGTTGGATCCGCAGCCTGGCGGGGGTGGGGGGGGGAGAGACAGAGATAGATAGAGATAGATAGAGAGAGAGACAGAGAGAGAGAGAGAGAGAGAGAGAGAGAGAGAGAGAGAGAGAGAGAAGAGAGAGAGAGAGAGAGAGTTCAGATATATATAAAAATAATAATTTGACACAGGCTCCCAGGTCGACCTCGCCTATGATGGAAAAAGAGTGTTGAGGTGCTACATAGAGCTTGTACTATTGTATGGATGTGAAGCGTGGACTATGAGCAGTCAAACCTGAAAAACATTTGATGGCTGTGGAAATGTGGTTTCTGAGGAAAATGCAAAGAAAACCATGGACAGACAGAAAACAAACCCAATGAATAAGTCCTTCAAGAAACAAATGAAGATCGTAAACTTATTAGAGTCATTAGACGTAGAGAGTCACAATTGTTTGGTCACGTTATGAAAAGAAATAAATTGGAGAACTTGGTGACAACTGGCAATATCGAGGGGAAGAGAGCAGGGTGAGGGCAGAGAAAAATACCCGAATGGCTTAGCCACGTAGTATGGTCGAGACAAGATCACAGAGCTGATCCACGACTCTGGTGATCGAGTGAGATGGCAAACCATGACCACCCACGCTTACCGGCATGGCACATGATGATGATGATGATGATGATGATGATGATGATGATGATGATGATGACGATGTTGATGATGATGATGATGATGGATACCAAGAAGGTCACCCGCCGAGTGTCCATTGCTCTAAAGAAATATGGGTCTGTCACCATATGCTCACTGTGCCTTAAGTCGTGTAAAGTAGTCCTTCATCTTGTTTTGTTTTACCTGTAACGCTGTGTTCCTCTTGTAGGTTTCCCCTCCATCTTTCTGTTTAGCACACCCTTCCACAACAGGGAGCTGCGTCTTTATACATGACCGAAGTGCTTCCACTGTCTATCATTGAAGGCATTCAGCTTCTCTGTTATCATGTCCTGCCGTGAGGATATCAGCATGTCGGAAATGCTTCAACTGTCTGTCCTTGATGACACTCAATTTCTCTGTTGTCATTTCCTGCCATGAGGAGGTCAGCATGTCCGAAGTGATTCAACTGTCTGTCCTTGATGGCATTCAACTTCTTTGTTGTCATTTCCTGCCATGATATTCTTCAAATCCATCTATATAATCGTATTTCAAAAACTGCAATTTTGCTTTTACATTGTTTATTCATTGTCCAATTGGCTGTAACTCTCGTGGCCGTTGAAACACCACGAGAAACACATTCACGGGTACTGGTGTAGCCTCTTGTCGCTATGGAAGCCGAGGTAGTGTAGCGACTATTCGCTCGCCTTCGGTACAGGTGTTGTTCTGTTCGATCTGCATAGTGGTGGTTTCAAATTTTCAAAATTGATCTGACCTATCAGTTCGATCCAGTCTAAAATGGGTACCACGAAATGTCTTGGAGCGTAAAGGCGACCGGCAGGATACGACCACTTTACCCATTGAGTGCCGTTTGGGCTATACAGACATAGGTCTAACTTGTATGTCCAACGCGCCTTAGATGTATACATGAGACTTTTACTTATTTACTTATCTCTATTCCTTTTCTCTCCTCTCTATGCGTGCCGAATAGTACCTGTGAAAATATTTTCAAAGCTTAGGATGCCATGCTCGGAAACTTATTTCCATGATGCTTCGTCACAGCGAGGTGCAATACAGATATGAAGGGACTATTCTTATAAACCTTGCTAAATTATTCTGCTTTACTAACCAGGCGGCCTTAATTCCACAGGCTTAAGACCCCCTTGTCCTACACCGCAAGGTATTATAGGCAGTAAATGACAGAATGACAGCACACTGCATATTATTTAACTGTATTCGAGCCTCTGTGGCCGTTTATAGCAGTGCTGAGTTAATTTTGAACTATTTAAAGTTGTGTGCGATATACTAAGAGTTAGTCATTAGTGTTATATTCCACAGAGCAAGGAATTGTATACACATCGGTCTTGCTGTTTTGAAGACTCATTCACAAATCGTAAACAGCGAAGTGCGACATACGATCCTAATGAAGTGTTCGTGCACTTGACGTATCAGCGAAGTCATGAAATCATGAAGATCTCCAGTTCGGGGAGTTCAGAAATATTGACATCACTTGCAGGTTCTAAGTACAAGTGTATTTTCCACTGTGTGACCTTGATATGGCAAAACCAACTGTGTTGTTACGGTCAGCGGGTACAGTTTAAAAAAAAAAGTTAGTTGCAAGTCCTTTACAGGACATAGCAGTCAACCCCATCATTTTTAGCTGTTCGTGATTTCTGGGCAAGTTTACGTTCAGTAGTTTGCCATTGCTTCCTGAACGACCGGCACCCATAGCATTTCATTAAAAAAAACATAGCTGTGTTTCGAACGAGGGTATGCGGGATTACGATCTGCATCCGTAACATTTAACCATGGAGTCAATGGGTACAGTATCTTTGGCTTAACAAAACTGACCGCAGCTAGAACCAATAGATTTGGATATAGGCGCCATACCCGCTGATTCATGCGGTAGTCGTTTATATGCGTCACCGTGTTGTTTGGATATGTTAGTATTTTAAAACAATTTGTCATGTCACGTGATTCTGTTAGTACAGTACTGTATCTTTTGACCAGCATTCTAGTCAGCGTAAATTTATCGCCATTCAACATGATTCGCGTATCAATGGGTTTTAAATTGTCTTCGTGTCGTTTGATCCAGGTACTAGTCTCTCAGAATGTGTGGTCATTTCACATGATTCACGTACTAATTGGTTTGCAATTGTCAGCATACCACGTGATTCAAGTCTCTTAGAATGTGTGGCCATGAAATATTATTCGTGCACTAATAGTTTGAAATTATCTTAGTACCATTTGATTCCATTCTTAGAATGTGTAGTCTTGCCACAAGACGTATGTGCTATTTGGTTTGAAATTGTCATAGTAGTGCCTTTGATTGCGTGGCCATGAAACATGATTTATGTAATAATGGTATGGAATTGTCTTAGTACCCTTTGATCCAAATCTTAGAATGTGTGGTTAAGTCACATGATTCATGAATTATTTGGTTTGAAAGTGTCATAGTAACATTTGATCCAAACTTCTCTGAATGTGTGGTCATGCCATTTAATTCTCGCAAGTTCACAGAATTAAAATGTCTGTGAAGTTGTACGCCTTCACAGTTGACCAAAACAAACATACTTGCTATAGTGCCCAGTGAAATATGAAGAATGTTTAGTTGATGAAGTGTTGATACATCGTAGGCGTTTTTCTTGCAAGTCCATATTGTTTCCATTTGAAGCGAGCAAGACAAGTACCCACATGTGGTGAACCCACTTATGGGATGAATCCATCACATATCGGTGAAGACAAATCTCCGGCACTCCTAGCTCCACATTTGATTTTCAAAACTAACGGTTGTCATTTCTGCAGCTCGTGCAAAACACGTAAATTCTTAGCTGCTCATGATGTTCCTCTATCAATGCCTAATTTATCCCACATGACAACTTTGCTTCATGCTGATAGTTTACTATGGCCGCGTAACGACCCTCCCGCATGAAAAACGTCCGCTGATAGACACTCAGCTGTTTTCACTAATAGTTTGATAAATCCATGCCCGGTAGCTGGAAACTTTTGTATAAATCCCGTATTTACCCCTACGTCCACATCCCTCGCCATAACTTGTGACACCATATATCACGTATTTATTTACACCGCCATCTTCTATATTACACAGTAGAGGTCCGCCGCTGTCTCCGGCGCAGGAATCTTTCCCACCCCTCTTGTAACCGGCGCACACTTGTTGCGGAGTGATAACGTAATCAAAAACGCGTTCACACTTCCGGTGCCGCACCACAGGCACCTGGACTTCCTGCAGAGAGTTCGATCCGTAGAGGTGTGTGTTCTTCAGTTTACCCCAACCCACAATAGTACAGAGCTGGTCAGGCGGTGGGCTGTAACCCTCGCTGGGCAGACAAGCGTAGCCTGGCTGTGCGAAGCCCGAGGGAGCATGGCGAAGTTTTATTAAAGCAATGTCGTTGGTTATTGTTTGGTAGTCGAAATCTGGGTGCGGGAATTCCTTCTCTGACCTAATGTCCTCTTGAGTCGGATCAAACTCCTGTGTCAAAAGAAGAAAATAATTAATGGTAGGATTATTATTTCCATAAAGTAAGGAAAAGGGAAGTTCTAAGAGAATTTGTACAAGAGCAATCATCATCATCATCATCATCATCATCATCTCCGCATTAAAGGTCAACACCATTTGACCAGTGTTTTCAGGATGCATTCATACGGGCTTGTTCCAGTCGATTTCTTGATGTTGTCCACTCGCATGTAACAATGTTTTCCTCTTGCACGCTTCCCCTCCAATTTTCCTTCCAACTCATCTTTTAACAAGAAGCCATGTATCCTTTGGCTGATTTACCTTGATTGCCTAACCTGTATCTCGTTCACAAAGTCTACGTTCAGCGACCAGTATGTCCACTGCCCAGAATGATAGCAATGGCGGTCTACCTTCTTTACAGACGCCTAGACAACCCGCATCTTGTGGGGAAAAAAAGGGGGGGGGGGGGGTTCGAGAGACTTTTATGGATTTACACAGGCAAGGCACTGAACGATGATACTGATCTCATTCAGCTGTTTTGTTTTCTTCTTCTGTCATGATGCTCTTCCATTTAATCTATATAACAAACCACGTTTCGAAGGCTGCAAGTTTATCTTTCTATTCTTCTTCTTCTTCTTCTTCTTCTTTCGTTCGCCTGAAATATGTATATAACTGCAGTGTTGTCTCTTGTATGAATCTAACAGTCTTTTTTAGTTCACTCAGCAGTCCATAGAGTTTTATCTTTCTATTATTTCTCCATTGTCCATGTTTCTGCACCATACGGTAATGTAGAGTAACATTAATACCAGATCACTGTTAGCTTTAAGTCGTAACCTGACTGTTCAGGTCTTAGCAATTGTTTCACGTTTATGAATGTAGAAGATCGTTAAAAAAAGGGATTACAGGTGACAGGAATGAAGTATTACGTTTAGAAAATACCGTCCAGGTTATTAGCTCTTCTTGAGAACCCAGCCAGACTTAAGTTGAGAAAACTGGGTTGTTGAATGTAGAAGACCTCAGAAGAAGGATTCAGGTTGAGAAAACTGAGTTGTTGAATATAGAAGACCGCAGAAGAAGGATTTAAGTTGAGAAAACTGGGTTGTTGAAGTTAGAAGACCTCAAAAGAAAGATTTAGGTTGAGAAAACTGGGTTGTTTAATGTAGAAGACCTCAGAAGAAGGATTTAGGTTGAGAAAACTGGGTTGTTGAATGTAGAAGACCGCAGAAGAAGGATTTAGGTTGAGAAAACTGGGTTGTTGAATGTAGAAGACTTCAGACGAAGGATTTAGGTTTAGAAAACTGAACTGTTGAATGTAGAAGACCCCAGAAGAAGAATTTAAGTTGACAGAAATGAAATGTCACATTTGAAAATTACCGGCAAGATTAGTAACTCTTCCTACCACAAGCTAATTAGCACTCTACAGCAGTATATACCACACATTCACCATTGCGTGTTTTTTTTTATTTTCTTCTTGTATTACACAATAGCACGTGCAACATTTTGATATATTCCAGTGTTCCTTTACTCACCTTTTCATTTACTCTTTCATCATCTACTCACCAATTCATTAACACGAGCACTACCCATTCAACTATTCCCACACATCACACACTTATTTAAAAATCCACGAAAAACAAACATCTGTTTTTCAGATAGTAAGTGTGTGGTATCCACATTTGTTAAAATCAGCCAGCATCCCATTCATTAACAAACGTTTTTTCACCCTCTGGCGCAGATTCAGGCACATCTCAGCCTATATGTTCTTCCTTATCGATGATCGACCTGATGGTAGATTCATTCGCAGCGAATTTGTGGCCAACAGATGTTATACAGACATCCCAGAACGAGATTAATCTAACAGGCACTTTATCACTCATATCACAGACTTCCTTCATGAGAATAAACTCCCTAATACCCGAACTACCACTTAATGCTGCTATTATATTAATCTATCAAACAATCAAAACCAGCACGAAGCGTAAAACGACGTTAAGGTGCACGATAAAGATACTCGTACATAAAGCGATGGGACAACAAAGAAGCAGCGTCTGTTCTATCGATTATAATCTGCGAGACCACAGCAGCTCTGATTTTGCCTTGAAATTTTTATTTATTTCGAACAGCCACGTACATCGAGGGCTTATGAAAAGATCACAAATGACAATAAAATCAATAATGTAGGGTGTGTCAGATATCTGGAAACTAAGGAACAAATTCTGATCACAGTCTCCAATAAGCAGCAGATCTTGCAACAATTAGTAGACAAGGTGAGTACAGAAGACTTGTGGCAGCAAGTTATAAACACTTCCAAAGAATTGTGTCTATAAGCCATTAGATAAAAAGGGAGGAAAACATAAAGCATGGATAACTTCGGAAACTTTTAAAAATTGAAGAAAGAAGAAATTAAAACAAGTAGATTTAAATAATAGCAAAATCAGAGCTACTAACACAGAGTCCATGAAGAATTTACATAAGATAACACGGAAGGTAGGACGCGATTAAAGTCAGATAAAAGACAATATTCAGATGGCCTAGTAGAAGAGGCAGAAGTAGTAGTAGAGAAAGTAACTCTCAGAACCTTGTACATCACCGTAAAGACAATGGTAGGAAAATATAATCAACCACATTGACCGATCAAAAATCGTAATAGGACATTTCTCATCAACATTAAAGATAAAATGAACAGATAGGCTGAATACTTAGAGAAACATTTAAATAGACCAATTCCAAAAGACCCTTCTAATATATAAACTGCAAACGAACAGCTGGATATACACGTTTTAAGACACCACCCAAAGAAGAAATGAGAAAACCAGATGGTAGCCAGCAGAAGATTTTCTAATTTTGAAATGTAGCCTCGGCGTCGACCTTTGGGTCTTCTCTTTTCTATGTTCAACTGTCATGGGATTCCGGCATACCCAACGTGCACAAGGGTTCTCCCAGTATTTCGCTCACGTTTGAGCAGGCTAAGGCGTCCCACCCACAACCCCTGAATCAGGGATAAAAAAAGGCTAAACGTCCCATTTACAACCCCAGGATCAGGGTTAAAGAAAGGCTAGACGTCCCATTCACAACCCCAGGATCAGGGATTAACAATAGCTAGATGTCCGTTCCCCAGCTACAGGATCAGGGGTGAAGTATACCACCATTTTCTTATGTTTCCGAAATCAAATCCACCCAGTCCAAGCTGTGTAACTTACCAGGCGGACATCTTATCCCCGAGCTCTCCGCATCTAGAATCATCATCATCATCATCATCATCATCATCATCATCATCATCATCATCATCATCATCATCATCATCATCATCATCATCATCATCATCATCATCATCATCATCGTTGTTATTGCTAGTGAAAATCTCACAAATGTCAAGTTAATACATTGCCCTAAAGCCACTTACATCGATGTCATGTTCTCCTATTCTGACAATCAGTTTTCTTCTCTTGCCTTTCTTCCTGACACAATGTGCAGCTGTCAACACCCACCTTGGGGCTATCAACGTCCCTCCACAGTACTGCTCCTGGACTTTAGTCAGTATAGCCACCTACAGATGAAAGATACATGTGAAAACAAATCAGTGGGACTTCCAAAGACTAATTGATTAATGCATATTGAATGATTCGTTGAGTAAAAACGCGTAAGAGATTCTAAATCTCATTTGCCTATGAAATAAGTGCATAGACTGGTCAATGATCACTGCTTTGATGCGTAGCTCTTATTTATGAGTTCTGAATACACGAAGAGCCTGGAAACACGAACGAGGAATATGTTTGTTCACCCTGACGTATCCCTCTAGGCATTGGGTTGAAGTCTGATGACACAGAAATCACTAAAACGTGTGAACATTGCCAACATAGGCTTAATCCCAGATAGTCCAAATGTACTCCGAATCATGACCTGGTTACAATCTAATTATGCCTTTCCTTTAATGTGAAGTTTCAGTGCCAGTCTTGCACACCCCGTTAGTTTCTGAGCTTGAAGAAGGAAAGACCAGCTCTACAACACAGCCCCCGTAGACATGGACGGTTGGCACCAGGTCTGAGGAAAGGTCGCCACACCAGTCAAGCTGCCATAGATGCAAGAACTTTTCATGGCCCAGGCGGCTTGAAAGTCAATGCATCGGACTTAAGAGTTAAATCTCAGTCTTCCCGAGGGACGAACGAGCGA
>OY992880.1:102785658-102823158 GCA_963921405.1 Cepaea hortensis
AGGAAAACTTCACCGAGTATGTTTTTTTTAGTGGCATGTGATAAACTCGGATTAAAAAAAAAAAACTGGCATTTGATGACGTTAAACATGACCTGTATATATAAATGTTTATATGAAACTGAGATTTTATAATAAACCACAAACACTGGGTACATTTCCCCTAAAGTTTAAACGGGTTTAAAAGGCAAAAACATCGATTTCATTGCACCGGGTTTTATCCCATAGGGTTAAGTCTCTTTCCATAGGGCGGCCGGACGAAAGCGTCACATAAAGCACGACCCCCTTAGTTTCAGCGACGACCCCCAGGAGTCTCTGTTGCTTGCTTGTGTTCGTTGGCTTGGGCTCCAACGCGAAGTCCTGTATGTCGGATGAAGGCATCCTGTTGTCCAACATCAGTGTGATGTCATACAGGACCTTAGGTTTGCGTGAGTATCCGTTGTCCCATGTATGGCTTATTGGTGTGCAGACTGGTGGTTCCTCGCCGTACAGTCAGACACTCTCCGACTTCGGAGGAATCGGCGATCCTACTGACTTTAGCCAGGACCGCGAAGGGACCTGTTTGCCCAGGACGCTCGACGAGGACGCGTCAATAGGTCTTGGCCAGTATATAACCCGGCCCTGATGCCTTGGAAACACCTCTGCGTCCCGAGTCTCTGTTAACATTGCACTCGTGAACCGAATGTTGTAGCCCGGAATCTAACCCACAAGTTGTGCAGCGCGAGACAAGCGGCGTAACCACTTGGCCACGGAGACTCCCCTCATGTGAGAATGTACTCTAAAAACCTTTGATGGCTGTGGAAATGTGGTTTCTGAGGAAAATGCAAAGAATACCATTGACACGCAGAAAAACCAGTACCACGTCCTACAAGAAACAAATGAAAATGGTAAAATTATTAGAGAAATTAGACGTAGACAGTCACAATTTTTTGGTCACGTTATGAGAAGAAATAAGTTGGAGAACTTGGTGACAACTGGCAAGATCGAGGGAAAGAGAACAATGGGAAGGAGGAGAAGTAAATACCTGGATGGCTTGGCCACGTGGTATGGTCGAGACAAGAATACTGAGTTGATCTACAACTCTGGGGATCGCGTGAGATGGCGAAACATGACTACCCACGCTTACCGGCATGGCACACGTTGAATGACTCTACATATCCCACTTTTTTCCCCCGCATAACCTTTATAGAACATCGCAGTCAACCCAGCATTTCTGCCTTGTGATCTCTTGGCAAGTTTACGTTCAGTAGTTTGTCATTGCTTTCTGATACCAACGCACAACCAACGTAACGCGGCCTGCTGCCAAATCGCGCGCAGATGTGTTTCGAACGCGGGTATACGGGATTACGAACCTCGTCCGTAACCTGTTCGCCAATATTCCATCTACCGGTCAAATATCAACGGCATCGATAGACAGGGCAATGTCCATCAAAGAATGCGTTCAAGTCAGAAAACAGAAGCAATGTAGGGCGAGGTGATGCAGATGACGAGTGTCTGCATATCTGTGAATAGATATGAACTCTTTTCTTTTGCTTGTTTGGAGTATGCCTCTACTAGTGGAACCTGCATCGTTCAATTAGAACAGCCCACTGCGCACGAGGTGTTGTTACATTTGTCTTTGCCCGCAAAACTGCGCAGACGCTTTCTAGTAATCTGGTTCTTTTGTACCTCTGTAAGGCGTCATGTCACCCTAAAATAAACTCCTGTATATATCTACCTGAGCAGTGTTTTTTTTTTTTTTTTATTTCCCTCTTCCTTCTAACGTTTATTCTATTGCGTAGATGCTCTCGTAGATACCTTGAATGCCAGAGATGCCAAGACTTCTTCAAGCATCCTCAGCCGTGCTGACAGCTGCGTCTAGCATCTGCAGCCGTGATGACAGCTAATTAAGTGAATCTATTGATATTTCTGTTTCCATTCTCTCTCTCTCTCTCTCTCTCTCTCTCTCTCTCTCTCTCTCTCTCTCTCTCTCCACTATCTGTCTGTCTGTCTGTCTGTCTGTCTGTCTTGTCTGTCTGTCTGTCTGCCTGCCTGCCTGCCTGCCTGTCTGTCTGTCTGTCTGTCTGTCTGCCTGCCTGCCTGCCTGTCTGTCTGTCTGTCTGTCTGTCTGTCTGTCTGCCTGTCTGTCTGTCACCCCTTTATGTCAACCTTACACTCATAAAGTGAAGTAGTGAATACATGTTTTGGGGGTGTTTGCTCGTTTTGAACTCTCAGAAGTCGGAGTGAGTTCGCCTGATAGCGAGGGACACTGGTAATAGGGAAAGCTAACCCACACGCAAAAATCAGACCAGTGCACTGAGAGTAGTATGGACTACGCTTGAGTTCAAAGCGAGTGAACGCAAAAAAAAACAACAACAACATTGCACACAAAGTCGTTCATCCAGAGAGCGGCACTGCCAAATCGACTGAGAAAATAGCACAATGTTTATGCAAGACATCTTCGGATTGTGCAAAATGATAACATTTTATTAATGTTCTCAATGGAGTGTTTTTTTTCCCTCTGTGGCGAAGTGGTCAAGCCGTTTGACTCGGGCTCCGAAGGTTGTGGGTTCGATTCCTGGCCGCGTCCTTCGGTTCACGATTTAAATGTTTTGGAGACTCCTGTGGGTCGTCGCTAGAGCTACGGAGTTCGTGCTTGGTGCGACGCTTTCCGAGCTGCGGAAAGAGACCGAGCCATATGGGATAAAACCCGGTGCAATGAAGTCTACCCTGTCGACTTTTAAGCGACTTTTTCTTAATGGCTTTTACACGTTCACCTTTTTGCAAAGCGTATTTGTGTATGTTTTACGGGATTTGTAAGAGGGTAGGTCAATAAGTAATGTCTCCTATTTTGTATTTATTTTATTACTTTATCGGTGTGCAATTTAATAATTTAGTGGTTAGTAGGTTAATCCTCACTGGCTGACGCAAAGCGGCCTAGCCATCCGTTAACCGCATTGACTCTACACAACATTCGTCGGGCTGATGACATCATTCATGGTGACCGCCGGGTAACGCTGGATAAACTATTCCATGTTGTCCATTAGTAAATTATTCTTATCATCCATTAGTAAAGGCAGTGCCCAGACTATCATTACAGACGTAGGTTATTCAAAGGTGTGTGCACAGTACAACGCGATGAATGTTGTGTGGAGTCAATGCGGTTAACGGATGGCCAGTCCGCTTAGCGTTAGCCTTTGAAGATTGACCTACTTCAGCCGCGTCACAACGACGTACCCAACATCGGATAGTGCTAACTGCTGAATCTCCATGAACAATACTCAAACCTTCGTGAATGCCAATCGGGGTCTCGCCTTCAGCATTGAGGAATTCTATGACATTACGTTGCTTTAACCGAACTTCTTTGGTGACCATTTTTAAACCGTTACTGTTGCGCAACCTGTGACTGAATACAGGTTGGTAGTGATATACAGTGCAGAAGAGTGTGTGAGGAACCCCACTAAATTAATAAATTGCAAACTGATAAAGTGTTTACATAGATAAAAATAGGAGGCATTACTTATTGACCGCCTCTCTTATTTGATGAACTGTGCATTAGGAGAGATTACAAGTTCGGATTTACAAGTGGGCAGATTTATTAAACCAAATAAGATAGCCGGCTTGAGCGCAGACCGGATAGAGGGACTTAATCCAGACTTCAGAGACACAGTAGTGCTACTTCTTCTTTCGTTCGCTTATTTTAGTTTTGATGGCTCGCTTTGAACTCAAACGTAGTCCATACACGTACTACTACTTCTATTAAACTGGACTGATTTTTGCGTGTGGATTAGCTTTTCTTATAACACGGTAATTAATACGAGAAGTCAACATTTTAGTGAATTTGTCCATATCTCTATTGTCTCTTGTATGAACTTCTCTGTCTTTTTTTTTTTTTTTTAGTTCCCGCAGTGGCCCATAGAGTTTATCTTCCACAGTTGTTCATCAAGACCTGAAGATTTGCCTAGATATGGCCCATAGGGTTTATCTTCCACAGTAGTTTCTCTAGACCTGAAGATTTGCCTACATATGGCTCATAGGGTTTATCTTCCACAGTAGTTTCTCTAGACCTGAAGATTTGTCTAGATATGGCCCATAGAGTTTATCTTCCACAGTTGTTCATCTAGACCTGAAGATTTGCCTAGATATGGCCCTTAGAGTTTATCTTCCACAGTAGTTTCTCTAGACCTGAAGATTTGCCTAGATATGGCCCATAGAGTTTATCTTCCACAGTAGTTTCTCTAGACCTGCAGATTTGCCTAGATATGGCCCATAGAGTTTATCTTCCACAGTTGTTCATCTAGACCCGAAGAAATGCATAGATATGTCGTATTTTGGGCAGTCTTGGAGCATCATATACCGATTAGTTTACTCTTGCATTTGGCACAAAATACCCCGACTCCCCACCATTTCATTTTCATCGTTACCACAACGACAGGTCTTTACGTAATAAAAGTCAAGCTATTAAAGGGTCTGCTTCATGTATTCTGGCCTGTTGGGAATATGGTAAAACTAGAAAAACTTCCCACGTAGTTAATCGTATTAGGTATATGGTGGTAGCGCCATATTTCCATAGATCGATCTCTACTCTCTCCAGGGGTTACACGACTTTCTCCGTAATCCCGTATACTCTCGTAAGTAACGTGACGTGTGCGAGAATCGATAGCGGTTCTCTCCGCGTCGGTAACTTACGGGGTATGTGAGCCGGTCGCTCAGAAAGCAATGGCAAACTACTGAGCGTAATCTTGCCAAGAAATCAACAATCAGTTGAAAGACGCTAATGTTGACAGCGATGTCCTGTAAAGGATATGCGAACCAAAAAAAAATCTCCACTGGCTTGGTAAAGTTTTCAATAACACACAGGCCGCATTTACTTCCAAGAACATTTTTGTTGCCTGTTTTAGGATGTGTCGACGTGGGAGCCCAGGCCATCTTTCAAACATCTCCACCCCGATATGGATTTATACGCACGACCGCCGAGCAACACACATACGTCATTCATTTTTAGCCTGATGCAATGTTATTAACAATTTATAATAGAAGATAGTTGCTGAATGTGGTGAAATAGAATACAGATCTCGTTTGGGGGAAGTAGTTGTAGTGAAGGTAAAACAATTTGTAAAATTCATTTAGCCAATAATGTGAAAGAATCAGGTGTTCTGGGTCATGCGACTAGATTATCAAATGGCAGTGTCTCACTGGTTTGATGTAATATCTGAGGTTCTGAATACCACCATTTATGAAGCATGCTGCAAAGCTGATTCCACGCATCTCTTCTGATATCTGACGATGAAAGACAATGCAGGATTGGAGGAGAAGAAGACGACGATGAAGAAAAGGAGGTAACGAATGAAAATGCAGACGCAGTATACAACTATAGTGCGGGCGCATTAGCGAAGTTGACAGGGAGCTGCGCTGATAATGTCATGAGCACAATCCGAGAAGAGTTCAGTGTTTAGGCTTGTCGCTTGCTAAGTGAGGAAACGATGCGGCACATATTTCTCCATGTATTCAGGTCTACAAAATGTGGTGGTCCTATCACATCATAGACCATTGGCAGGAAACTGCTAAATAAAAACTAAAATAAAATTATAATTGTCGAATAAAAAATAAGAACTAAGAAGACAAAACAGATGAATAGATTTTTTAAAAAGTTGCATATCCCTAACAGGACGTCGCAATCAACATCAGCATCTTTCAGCTAGATTGCCAGAAAGAAAATGTGCTGCCTATAAGCCACATGACACGATTGAAATTAAATACATGTAAATTATTAATGGGCACTTTAATGATTAGAGCAAACTGTCACCAGTTGTTGTTAATGTATCCTGGATTTCCTTGTAAACATATTATTGTTTGAAACTCTTAGTAAGGACAAGAGTGGCAGAATGGTTGATCATGGGCGATCCATGACGGGCCCTAGATGGAGGGAAGGCAACTTTGGTCCAAGGTTACAGATTTGTAAGGAGAACCCAGAACTCAAAAATGTTTGTTTTTTTAATAGACTCTTAGACTTACATAAATAGCACTGTCAGAATCGAAAGGCACTTCAGAATATAAGCACCATGTTTATGTAACGCATTCTGAACTGCTGTATTTTAAGAACAGAAGACAAACAGAACACCGTGTCTCGCCAAGAACAACATCTCGTGAAAGACAAAACGAAAACGACCAGCAGGAATAAAAGACAAACTATGAAAGTGACTTCCTTGGAACCGCTAGGCAAGCCGACTGATGTCACTTGGCCTTTACAAAACAATACTACATAACTGAGGGGAACAGTGTTTATCTAAGGAATCTCAAGGAGCTAGGGAAGGAAAAAAGCTCACGTATATAGGTGAGCGGAAAGTGAGGAGCTGAATAAACAACAGCTCGTAAACGGAAAGGCGGAAGGATCATAATTTAGGATCTATAAGAAGTCTTATTGAAACGTCAAATTTTATAAGATCTTAAAAGAAAACGGGCATATGTGTATACAAGTCGCATCTTTTGAAGCACTGTTAACTCTTAAAGGACATGAGAATTTGATACAAGGGTTGTTTCTCTGAGCTTTCTTCTTTTTCTATTGCGTTTTTATTCCACATTGGGATATAGGCCCTCTGCCAACTGACGCAAGGCCGTCCTATCATTTGCTGTCTCCTGCATGTCCTCTCATTATAGTTCGCCTCATCTCTGTCTTTGTCTTCCACGTGCGTTTTTAAGTCTCCCACAATTTTGTTCGCCTCGTGGCTTCCAGCTAAGAGGCCTCTTGTTATGTTATCCGCAGGTTTTCTCAGTGTGTGTTATATCCAGCTGATCGTATTCCGGTACGACCCCAAGGCCCTGTCCACGTCAATTTGGAAACACCAGACTTGAACTAGAGCCTACGATATTCTATTGTGATAATTTGGTCGCGTCTAGCGTGTGCCGCGTGGTTTAGTGGTTACACACCCGTCTCACACGCCAGTGATCCGGGTTTGATCCCAGGTCCAGTCAAGGATATGCACTGCTGACGAGCTCAAACGAGAGGGAAACTCGAGTCCGGTACTTCCAAATTGACGTGGACAGGGTCTTGGGTTCGTACCGGAATGCATTAAGCGTTGCCATTAGTGGGTTGTGTTAAATGTTTAAATCTCAAATCCCGGAAAAAACCAAATAAATCACTATAATGTGTTTAGTTCTCACCATGAGCTCTACATTGATGAATCTGTCACATCATTTTGATCACCACTATTCTGCGCAGACACCAGTTAATCAATGTTTGTAGCGTATTATTAATTCTTTTAGTCTTCTTCTTCTTCTTCTTCTTCTTCTTCTTCTTCTTCTTCTTCTTCTTCTTCTTCTTCTTCTTCTTCTTCTTCTTCTTCTTCTTCTTCTTCTTCTTCTTCTTCTTCTTCTTCTTCTTCTTCTTCGTCTTCTTCTTCGTCTTCTTCTTCTTCTTCTTCTTCTTCTTCTTCTTCTTCTTCTTCTTCTTCTTCTTCTTCTTCTTCTTCTTCTTCTTCTTCTTCTTCTTCTTCTTCTTCTTCTTCTTCTTCTGCGTTCATCCGGAGTTGTTTTTTTTTTCCTTTTTCGGACGTGATTGCGTTGTGCCGGTTTACAGCAGAGCTGCGTTATTCCGCCGTTAGGCCGACACATCCGGCTTCTGCGGACATTTGTTGACCGGGTTAACCTTCCCGGTCGCTTAATTTCTGAGACTCCTGTGGGTCGTCGCTTGAGCTACGGAGTTCGTGCTTTGTGCGACGCTTTCCACGCTGCGGAAATAGACCGAGCCATAAGGGATAAAACCTGGTGCAATGAAGTCGACCCTGTCGACTTTTAAGCGACTTTTTTTAACCTTCCCAGGATTCTTTTAGTCTGATTCACCGGAATTTGTTTAGTTCTAACCATGGGCTCTACATTTATGAATCTGTCATATCATTTTAACCCCACTATTCTTGGCCACGTGGCATGGTCGAGACAGAAACACGGAGCTGATCCACGACTCTGGTGATCGAGTGAGATGGCAGAACTTGACCGCCCATGCTTATCGGCATGTCACATGATGGATGGATGGATTCTGCGAAGACACAGTTAGTGAATGTTTGTAGCTAATTATTAACTCCTTTAGTCGTCGTTCTCCGTGTTTCTCATCCATACTGTAGTGGCCATGTAACATTGGAGTTAAATATTAAAAGTTAGTACTGTATGTAATTTAACTTCCTTGAATTCCCACAAATATCCTGGTGTTATAAAAGCTTTTCTTGCCTTTTGTATTCTTATTTTAATATCTATATCTGCTACCCCATCTTTGTGACATTGCTATCCAAGTAGGTGTATGATTCCGTTTCTTGAAGTGAAGTTTCAGAAAGCGACCGCGGTGTGTTGTTTGCTTAGTTTAAATTGCATGATCTTTGTCTTTCCCGCATTGTATTCTCATTTAATATCTATATCTGCTACGCCATCTTTATTACATTGGGGGGGGGGGGGGGTACGGGGTGTCAGGCATTGGTAGCACCTTTGGTAAGGATGACTCTCATGTCCTTTTCAGGACCCATCCCCCACTGGTCCAAGCCTGACACCCAGCTCACGCCTGTGGCTCCTAGTAGCTGTCAGCATGCGACAGCGGCCACCCCCCGGGCAACAGCTGTGAGAGGCTGGCTAAACCAGGCGCGGGTAGCCGATTTGGTGTCACACCAAGCGGTGAACTAAGGTATGCCTACCCAGCATGTGAAGACAGAATCTCGCAGACTGCGCGGAAGAAATCATTCCTGATTCAACGGGCAAGACGGCGTTTACCTGCAAAGCGTTGTGGAACGTAATGAGCACGGCAAGGCACGTAGAGCGCCCTTGTCAGCCACTGCACCTGTATTCATCTTCAAACGTCTTGATTTGTCTTGCCACTGGATTCAGTTGGACTCAAGCGAGAGAGTGAGGTCGACGAATAGCGCAACTCTTCCTCACTTTAATCCAATTAATCGTGCAAGTTATTCTTCATCCAACGTCTTGCCTTTGGCAGACTGCACAAGAATGTATGGGACAGAAATGGAATAAGCCTGCAAACAAAGCTAAAAGTCTACAAAGCAGTTGTATTATCCACACTGCTATATGCTTGTAAAACCTGGACTGTTTATCACACGACACGCCAGGAAATTAAACCACTTCCACACAGTCTGCCTTAGGAAGCTACTGAAGATTAAATGGCAAGACAAGATCCCAGACACTGAAGTCCTAGAAAGAGCGTCCATGCCCAATATCCACACTGTACTAATGAAGAATCAGATTCGCTGGGCTGGTCACTTGACTCGCATGCCAGATCACAGGCTCCCTAAACGAATTGTTTACTGCGAGTTGCGTTGAGGTAAACGCTCCCAAGGCGGCCAGAGGAAACGCTTTAAAGACACTCTGAAAATCTCACTGAATGCTTTTGAAATTCATCATGACACCTGGGAGACTGCAGCCAGAGACCGAAATTCGTGGCGTGCATCATTACGCAAGGGTGCAGTCACTTGTGAAGCAACCAGGACTGCAAGAGCTGTGAAGAAAAGACAGAACAGAAAAACCACTGCAGGAAATCCTCCTCCAGAAACGTCAAGCATTCTTTGTCCATATTGTCAAAGAACATTTCGAGCCAAAAGAGGCCTTATCAGCCATCTTAGAACTCACGGTTCCATACTTTCAACGCCACTGGATGAAATGAATGGTCATCATCATTCTTGATGGACAAACAACACATTGCCATCCAAGTAGGTGTATGATTCCGTTTCTTGAAGTGAAGTTTCAGAAAGCGAGCGCGGTATGTTGTTTGCTTAGTTTAAATTGCACGATCTTTGTCTTTCCCGCATGCATTTTTAGACCTAATTGTTGTGATCTCTCATCAAGTGTAGTTAGATTATCTTGCATCTGATTACCTGTATGTGGCAGGACTGCAATGTCGTTGGTGAAATGAAAATAATCAAGTTGCATTGTTAGAGTACATTGAACTACAATTATTACGGTAGCTACTATTGTCTATTTAACCAGTCTATGAACAGTAAGTTTCTTTCTTTGTATACACATATGTCGAGTCGTGATGCGCTATTGTCTATTATTGTCTGTTTAACCAGTCTATAGACAGTAAGTTTCTTTCTTTGTCTACACATATGTCGAGTCGTGATGCCAAAGAAACATTAACAATTTGGGACAATAACACGAGTGTCTCCCCGAAGGACGCAACATATATCACTTATCATGCTTCCTATACCGGCTCCGTGGCCGTGGGGTTAGCAGCTTTCTCCGCTAACTCCGAATACTCTCGTCACGTGACGCGACGAGAATTAGCAGTGGTTCGAATCGCAAAAGTGACTTATGAGAGTATGGAACCGGTCGCTCAGAAAGTCGTGGCGTGCTGATGAGCGTAATCTAGCCTAGGAATCAACATACAGCTGAAAGATGCTGGTGTTGACCGCAATATCCTGAAACAGGATGGAAACGCGGGAAAAAAAAAAAAATGCACGGAAGCATGATTCACCCAAAGCATACTCGGAACAAATGTACTGGGACACAAAGATGGGTGGCGTCATCTTGACTATATCTCCCATTAAAATATGGGGTTAGCATCACATATCCATCGGAATCGAATGTTAAAAAATTACATGGGTTCATAGGTCGACCCGGCCTGAAATGGGTGCCACGAAATGTCTTGGGAAGCAAAAGCTGCCGACGTGATATATATATATAGTCACACACACACACACACACACACATATATAGTCAACCCCAGCATTTTTTGACTATGTGATATCTTAAGTTTAAATTAAGTAGTTTGTCATTACTTTCTGAACGGCCGGTACCTATACCATTGTATGGAAACCAACGCCCGCAGGTATTTTTCGAACTCAGTATCATCATAATGTGCCATGCCGGTAAGCGTGGGCGGTCATGTTTTGACCATCATGTCTCACTCGATCACAAAGGTCGTGGATCAGCTCAGTGTTTTTGTCTCGACCATATAACGTGGCCAAGCCAGACAGGTATTTACTTCTGTGCCCTCCCCTTGCCCTCTTCCCCTCGATCTTGCTAGTTGAAACCAAGTTCTCTAATTTATTACGTAGTATGCGGGATTGCGTATATATATATATATATATATATATATATATATATATATATATATATATATATGTGTGTGTGTGTGTGTGTGTGTGTGCGCGCGCGCGCGCGGACTACGATTGGTCTGGAACCCTGGGAATTCTTCCGACCCCAGTATAAAAACGCGTGCACAGGTAGAACCGGTCTTTTCTGTAGTCCACCACACCAAGTTATGAGGCGCCAATGCCTATAGTAAACGTGTTTAGTTAGACCCTGAAAGGTTTTGCAGTGGAAAAGCCAGAATTCTAGTTCTAGATCTTAGATTATCCTGGGATTTTTTTTTTTTTTGGTTTTTTGGTAGATTAGTTTTCGGTAGACTTAAAGGTTTTGCTATACTTAGAATTTTTGGTAGACTTGAAGTTTTTGCTATGCTTAGAATTTTTGGTAGACTTCAAGTTTTTGCTATTCTTAGAATTTTTAATAGATTTGAAGTTTTTGCTATACTTATTTTTTTTGGGTAGACTTGAAGTTTTTGCTAGATTAGAAGTCTTTTGCTATACTTAGGAGTTTTTTTTTGCTGGATTAGAAGTTTATGCTGGACTTAAGGCTTTTGCAATACTTATGTTTTGTTTGCTAGATTAGAATTTTTGCTGTTTGGTTTTGCCGCATTCTAACTTCTTTATTGATGCTACATGTCTGCATATTATTGTTGCATTTAGAAGTTGACTAAACACATGATACTTGTCTTATTCTTACTTTGTTGTTTAGTCGATATACTCTAATTATATAATCATTGGTGTTAGGACAACACTCGGAGTATTTCTCTGTCTGGGATTGGAGAAAATTATTCTAATTCCCTGTCGGCCATTCCTGGATCTTCTTAAACTTATTTCTTTACTATTCTTGTTAACCGAGGACGGTGAGAGGTTCTCTCTCTTTATTCATTTTCTTCTTTGGCGATACACAGACAGGGTTGCGCTCTTCTCCTCACATAACCGTATCAGAAGTAAGTGGTTGTTGCTCCTGTTTTCACCTCTGTTTCACACACACACACACACACACACACACACACACACACACACACACACACACACACACACACACACACACACACACACACACACACACACAAATACGTGTCAAAATGGAAGTGATGTAGCATCTGTTCTAGGTTCGAGAAGAATTTGGTCCAGTAAGTTGAACGACCACTGTGACATGACCTAGCACAACCCCAGTTGAAGGCTGAATCTTAATTTCTTCCATGCTGTTCGCTAATTTAGAGAAGACGCTTCCTAATGGTTAAATTTTTGCAGATTCAATGTAACCAGGTAGTGAGAAACCTGGAATGAAATCTACTGGGACAGATGCCAAACTGCACTAAACCTGGCCTCGCATTTACTATTTTATGAACTCTACCTAGTACTGGACAGTTTTTACACACACACGCGCGCGCGCACGCACGCACGCACACGCGCGCGCGTGCGCTCATCTATGATACAAAGAGATTCTCCCAACCCCTTCCAATGAGGGTGGTGGGATGATGCAACGGAGACGGCATTTGTTTAAATTATAACGTGTTAGATGTTCGTCGCGGTTCCAACTTTACGGAAAAAGAGTCACCCCATAATGCTAAGTTCCTGTGCCATTGAATATCACACGATTTGTTCCTCACTGTCCCATATATGAAAAGTGGTACAAACAGTAATTTCGACAAACCAATAGCACGCACGCACAGGCATACACGAATAAGGCTGCGGCCAGAATACCAATACAACAGTCTGCCACTAAAATTACAAATGACGTGTTCGCAGGAGGACGCTAGGCCTGAAGCCTGTGAGGAAAGAGGCGATAGCCACAATATCACAGAAACTAAAGGAAAACACACACGAAGCAACAACTATTTAGCCTAGAGAGATTGGCTAACAAATGTTCCTACTTTGGTCCCATTTTATTTCTCACTTTGGTTAACAATTTTCTTCGTTTGGTTAACATATCTATTATTTTGGCCAACTTGTCTTCACACTTTTCCATACATATTTCTTAGTTTGACCAGTATTTTTCCTAATTTGGCTAACATCTTTCTTGTTTTGGATATTAGTTTTTCGTCATTTGGCTAACATATTGTCTAAAGAGACCATCAATTTTTCTCAATTTGGTAAACATTGTACTTGCTTTGCCATACAATATTTCTTAGCTTGACTATCATTTTTCTCAATTTTATTAACATTTTTCTTACCATGCCATACACATTTCGTACTTTGTCTATACTTTCTCTTAATTTAGCCAACAATTTTTCTAATTTTGGTGACATATTTTCCTACATTTTATGAGTTTGGTCGAGCTATTTCGTAACTTGGCCAACATTTTTCCTAATTTGGGTAACACATTTTCTTATTTCGGTCGACGTCTTAATGAATTTGGATGAGATATTTATAAATTTCATTGAAATATTTCTTACTTTGGTCACAGTTTTAATAGTATGGCTAACATTTCTTCCTACTTTTTATACGTTTGGTTGAGATATTTCGTAATTTGGCCAACATTTTTAATAATTTGTCTAACATATATTCTTATTTGAATGATGAAGTGATACTTAGAATCTGTACCTTTGTCTGGGTGTGAAACACAGAACATTGAGCAGACAAGTTTAAAAACATATATTGGCATTGGAAATATGCTTCTAGAGAAAGCTGCAAAGACCCCATGGACACACAGAAGAATTAATGAAAGTGTAAATGCTTGATATGAGCCGCAATACCTTCACTGTACAGGCGAGCTCGTGAAGTGTCATGTTACATGAGATGCCTAATGTCGAGTCGGGACAGTTTGTTGTGTTCGTTTGTAATATTATACAACTGAAATAATGAGCTAACTACCCGTCGTTGTATGACCGGGTAGCTGTTACGTATAGATACGACTTGCCTTAGCCTATGGTAGGCGCTCACAGTTTTCCTCTAGACTATGAGAAAGACTTAGTCTGACAATGTGATGACATGTTAACACGCGCGTATGCTGCTTTTGAGACAGGTTTAGGTTGTACTGAGGGCGGGATGTTCTTTACTGTTACTCGGTGACCCTAGGCCGACACGGACATAGAAAAGCGAGAGACAAGTGCGATAATTTTACCCTTCCGATGCTATGATGACGAGGAAACGGCATTACTCCAATACATGTTGGTCATCGTGAGTTAGGTCCGCTGCTTTGATAACTGACAGCCGACCATTTTTCGGTAGTATCCTTCTTAGCCACGTGTCCCGGATGTGCCAATTACACACGTGACCGGATGCAACACCTTCTTTGGACGGATAAAACCATTACCCACGTGTCCCGGCTGTATTCTTATGCATGTGACCGGCAGTATTTAGCTTCCACACGTGGTTCTGTTATAACCGTTAGTCACTTGTTCCAGCTGTATCCATTAGACATGTGACAACTTGAGTGGCTGTACATCGTCACACCGACCGAGGACAAGGATTGTATTGCTAACACACCGCCATTGATATGATGATAATGTTTAGGTCCCATCCACCACAGACAGTAATAACTACCATTAGCCAACATAGTTGACCACTTTTCATTAGATATATAATGGAAACCCAAGGCCTTCTGAAGATCGGATTCGCAAATATGCATCGAAATTGTTGATGTTAGGCCTCCTAACCCGTGTCGTAATCTTTACTCTTTTCACTTTTCACATCAAAAATACTATGTTTACTATCACCTCCTATATACTATTACTTTTAGTACTTAATGTTTAACATTTTTACATATACAAAACCGGAAGCAGTTAGGTATCCTCACTCACGAAATATGAAAATTCATCTCCTTAGTGTGACATCACATGAGCGGCTGTAAAACAGAATTTCAGGATAATGTACCTGAATTTTTTAAACTACTGCATACTTAGTACTATATATACACACACACACACACACACACACACACACACACACACACACACACACACACACACACACACACACATATATATATATATATATAATGAATGTGCAGAATGTTTATTTTTGTATACAGTGTGGTAGTATATGTCTATCGTGTGAGATGTTGTTTCACTTCTAACACACTAATACATAAGAGTAGAGACATGGATCTTGAATGGGTTAACAGTAGCTTTGAGACTGCAAGAAGGAAAGACAATTTTGAACAAATAAAACCAGCAATATCTGAGGTAGCTTGAAGAGGCTAGACTGAGCATGGCTATGATGAAGGTAGTCCTTGGAAAACTGGAAAACATACTGACTAATATAAAGACGTCAATTGCAATGAGAAAAAGAGTGTTTAAGCAATACATAGAACTTTTGTATGAAAGGGAAGCGACGAAAATGAGCCGACAAGTTGAATAACCTCTAATGATAGTGGAGATTTGGTTTCTGAGTGATACAGTATACATAACAGACACCTCCAGTAATACTACACATAGCTATAGGCAGTAGTAAAAATGTAAACACAAATACCCGATTATTAAGCCGACGAATAAAAGGGTCCCCTACCTGCAATTATGTTGAGTGTTATTAATTTTCCGACTGATGTGTAACAATTGAGATAGTCCCCGGGATTAGTCGACATATGGTATATTCCCCTGTTTGCAATTATGTAACGTGTTTTTACTTGCTCCGACCTAATTTATAACGACGGAGATAATCCCCACGATTAAGGGATTAATCATATACGCAGGGTCGTGTATTATTGATTTTTGTAATAGCTGGCGTAATTTATGGACATATTTTGTTCTGTTTTTTTTAAATGTTATGTTATATTTCGTTATGTGTGGGCCCAATGGTAAAATCGGCTGCCCCTGTTTTTCATTGGCGGTGGGACTTGTGGCTATGCGACACGGCTGGACAAAGACACCCTAACCCTAACCCGTATGACCAACTAGACACCCCCCCCCCCCACAAAGCTGATGACTGGTAATCTTACCGACGGCAAAGTATCGAGATTCTAACCTGTCACCTCCACGGCGTCTGGGGTACCAACTAGACACATTCGTCACCCCTGCACACAACCTCTCATTTTCTAAACATAGCCTTATTAATAACACTAGATCTCACCACCACAACTAATCAACAAAAACATAATCAATATTTCTTTTACCACTAGACGTCTCACTGGGATCCGAACCCGGCACCCGAGGGAACACTGATGGTCATCTTTACTTTTTTCTTTAAGGTTTACATTTAATGATCATATACCATATGATGATAGTGTTCGGAAGCATCTATCTAGCTACACATCCACTCACACATCCCTTAACAACGAACATCACTAAGCCATACCCACTACATCCAGTACTAGACATCTTGACATTACAGTTTTCAATAATAACGTATGATGATAGTGTTCGGAAGCACTTATCTAGATTCTGCTCTACTCACCAACCCCTTACCAATGACTTTCACTAAGCCATATCCACTACAACCATTAATACCAACCATCTTTACTTTTTTAAGCTTTTCATTTGAAGAGCTGTAACCCGTATGATGATAGTGTTCGAAAGCACTTATCTAGATACTTCACCACTCACCAACCCATTAACAACGAATTTCACTAAGCCATATCCACAACAACCAATAGTACCGGTCATCTTTACCTTTTTAAGGTTTTCATGTGAAGAGCTGTAACCATATGACGACCGACCGACCGCGCTCGCTCGCCGACCACAGCCCCGTGCTCTTGATTGTATTTTATTTTTATATTTAAAAAAATGTTTTAAATTTTTTTTAAAATTAATTATTACAATTAGTTAAAATATTATACACCCACTCAATGGTTATCTTTCCTCAGAAACATAAGAGTTGTCTTTTCTTAAAATTATCCCCTTTAGATAGGACCTAGATATCACCGATACCCATCCACACCCCCCCCCCCCCCCCCCAGTTGCGAGACTTCTCAGGATTGGGGTCAATCCTTAGAGGTCAATTCTGAAATAATAATTAGTTTCCGCCTGACATGCTACTTGTAATCTGGTGGTGATTTAACACAACATATACGGACTGGATATCGAAAAGGGAGATATAAAGAATGAAACCAGCAAAGACAAGGATGCTTCTCTGCACGGTATTTTCTTTAGCATTTTTTAAATACAGGTCAGCTACATGCAAAGTTCACGTCCTTGAGTGATACTTTAAAAATGTTAATTAGTCAGGAAGTTCTGGTTCGGGGGAGATCACAGGGATCTTGCTCTGCCCTCTATCTACAAAAGACATCATTATATTCTATTACGTTTTCTTTACATTTCCTTTGAAAGTAACAGCGGATTCTGTCGTTGGAAATCTCAACAACTGAACTATGTTTAGACACATAATTAGAATTTTTGAAAACAGAGCAGCCAAGCACAGGAGAATTTAAAGAATTCAGAGAGACTATTAGTAACCGATCTTTTAACTAAACTTTTTGCCCTCAGTTATGAATTTCCAGAAAAGAGTCTCTCTTTTTCAATAGAGACGACGGGAAGAATTCAACAATTAACAGATTCAGTGTGAAGCATAAAGTAGATTTGGACCTCACAAAAATGGATGGCGAAAAATGGGAAGTAGGAGTGTGTCGCAGTAATGACAAAAACATTGTCACTATGATAGCAGACATGTTGTATTATATATAAAATTAAAGGGAGGTTGCAGAATCACTGATGTATATAACCCCATGGCAGATACTACTACTATCGATATATTACCAATAATTACATTAACATATACAGCAACGACGACTACGGCTACTATTAACATCGCTAGAATATCAGTAACAAAAACAAAATATCAAACAACAACAACTACTACTACTACTATTACTAGAATAGTAGTAACAACAACAGGAAATACACAAACAACAACTACTATTATCGCCAGAATAGTAATAACAACAATTAAATATAAATCAATTACTACTACTTTTTACAACAACAACAATTACTACTACCGCTAGAATATCAATAACAACAATATTAAATCCAATCCAAAAAAAAAAAAAAAAAAAAAGCAACTACTATTATACCTAGAATAGCGATAACAACAACAAAATACAGGTTTAGTTTAGTTTAGTTTAGTTTAGTTTAGTTTAGTTTAGTTTAGTTTAGTTTAGTTTAGTCGACGGATCAACATCACGGCACACGGGTGTAACCCTTAAGTGCTCCGATCTCCTCATAACTCAAACCTGAGTCTGGAGAAACTCAGCTCAGTGCACGTACTCCATAGCACCGGCGAGGATCCTGAAATACTTTGGGTAGATTTTTAACTCGAAATTTTGCCCGGGCAGCGCCGTTAGGCTACTCTTTTTCGATTTCCAACTGCCAAGGGATTTTTTACGTGCGCAACAATACACACGGGCGTCCGATCTCACTACCTAGAGACCAGGGGGAATTTTATTACTAGAAATCCACGTGGAAAAAAAAAAACCCGGTCCTCACCTGGGCTTAAACCCGGGACCTCCAGCACTCGAGGCGGATTCGAGACCACGCAGCCCCCTCAACAAAATACAAAACAATAACTACTAATATCGCCAACATAGCAATGACAACAACAAAATGTAAGTCAATTACTACTACTATTTACAACAACAACTACTACTACCGCTAGAATAGCTATAACAAAAAAAAAAAAAATGAAATCCACAAAAAAAAAACACTACTGTTATACCTAGAATAGCGATAACAACAACAAAATATAAGTCAATTACTACTACTATTTACAACAACAACAATTACTACTACTATTTACAACAACAACAATTACTACTACTATTTACAACAACAATTACTACTACTATTTACAACAACAACAATTACTACTACTATTTACAACAACAACAATTACTACTACTATTTACAACAACAACAATTACTACTACTATTTACAACAACAACAATTACTACTACTATTTACAACAACAATTACTATTACTATTTACAACAACAACAATTACTACTACTATTTACAACAACAATAATTACTACTACTATTTACAGTAACAACAATTACTACTACTATTTACAACAACAACAATTACTACTACTATTTACAACAACAATTACTACTACTATTTAAGAACAACAACAATTACTACTACTATATACAACAACAATTACTACTACTATTTACAACAACAACAATTACTACTACTATTTACAACAACAACAATTACTACTACTATTTACAACAACAACAATTACTACTACTATTTACAACAACAACAATTACTACTACATATTTACAACAACAACAATTACTACTACTATTTACAACAACAATTTCTACTACTATTTACAACAACAACAATTACTATTGCTATTTACAACAATAACAATTACTACTACTATTTACAACAACAACAATTACTATTACTATTTACAAAAACAACAATTACTACTACTATTTACAACAACAATAATTACTACTACTATTTACAATAACAACAATTACTACTACTATTTACAACAACAATTACTACTACTATTTAACAACAACAACAACAATTACTACTACTATATACAACAACAATTACTACTACTATTTACAACAACAACAATTACTACAACTATTTACAACAACAACAATTACTACTACTATTTACAACAACAACAATTACTACTACTATTTACAACAACAACAATTACTACTACTATTTACAACAACAACAATTACTACTACTATTTACAATAACAACAATTACTACTACTATTTACAACAACAATTACTACTACTATTTACAACAACAACAATTACTACTACTATTTACAACAACAACAATTACTACTACTATTTACAACATCAACAATTACTACTACTATTTACAACAACAACAATTACTACTACTATTTAAAACAACAACACTCACTACTACTATTTACAACAACAACAATTACTACTACTATTTACAACAACAATTACTACTACTATTTACAACAACAATAATTACTACTACTTTTTACAACAACAACAATTACTACTACTATTTACCACAACAACAATTACTACTACTATTTACAACAACAACAATTACTACTACTATTTACAACAACAACAATTACTACTACTATTTACAACAACAACAATTACTACTAGTATTTACAACAACAACAATTACTACTACTATTTACGATATGTCACTTCATAGCGTAAGCCCGTTCTGTGGCGAATGGATTACGGACGCGATGCGTAAACCCGCATACCGCGTTCGAACCATAGCTGCGGATGATTTGGCAGCAGATCGGCTTGCGTTGGTTTTTATTAATGATATGAGTTCCGGTCGTTCAGAAACCAATGGCAAACTACTGAACATAAACTTGCCAAGAAATCACAAACAGACAAAAAATTCTTGGGTTGACTGCTACGTCCTGTAAAGGACATGCAATTAACTAACATAGCAAACGAAGAAAAAACAATAAAGAAGTAATAAAGAAACAAACAGCGATTGAAGAAAACACCGAATAAGCTCAAGCTCAGATAATAACGCCATTCACCAGCACTTACTAGACCCTTGGCAGAAAGTGGCTCTCATCACAGGAAACTGGTAAAGGCTCCTGATCTTTCACCAGCTCCCCTGCCTCCTGCATTTTCAGACTAAGCTGTTTTTAATGCCTTGCGCCTAGCTTAGTGTCGGTTTCTTCCAGACATCATGTCTTCCATCACTGTTGTCTCCAAGTCAATGTGACGTTTATTATGGCCAAACTATTTCGATTTCCGAGACATTGATTGATTGATTGATTGATTGACTGATTGATTGATTGATTTGGGAACCGACATCACAGCATTCAGGGCATTCCCATAAGCGCTCCGTCCCCATCCTCAGAAGCCAGCGAAGAGTTCCAACCCCAATAGTACCAGTAGCAATCTGATTATATGTGCGTCTCGCCTTTCCTCTGAGCGTCGAGCATCGGCTAGATCCCCTCGTCACTCCTCGCTGTCGCATTCTTGCCAGCCCAAGGTGATCCAATCCATTTGCTCCTCCGAGGTGGTACTGTTAATGAGTTAGCCCACCCCCCCCCTCACACACACACACACTTACAACCCCCCCCCCCCCCTCCCCAATGTTTCGATGATGTGGAATGTCGGCGTTTTTCATCTTAGCCATCTAAGCTATTTTAAGCATTATTCTGTAATATTTACGTGCATAGTCCCCTATTTTCTTGTTCAGTGATTGCGAAATTGCCGTTCATAATTGGCATCCGTATGTTGTCACAGGAGACATGCATGTTCGTGAGATTGATAAAGTACTTTGTTCCTCTTCTATAGAGAAGGGCTTCTTGTTAGCTGGAGGGAAACATGGAGGGCAAGAGGGAAGCAACGTAAATGTAGATATGTAGATAGATAACATCAGAAGACGGACTGGAAGAGACATGTCTGAGTGTTGGGTGAAGAGGCAGGATAGAGGATGTTGGAACCTCATTACAGTTAGTTGAGTCGACTGATCAACATCACGGCACACGGGTGTAACCCATAAGTGCTCCGTTCTACTCCTAACTCAAACCTGAGTCCGGAGAATCTCAGCTCAGTGCACGAACTCCGTAGCACCGGCGAGGATCCTGAAATAATTTGGGTAGATTTTTAACTCGAAATTTTGTCCGGGCAGCGTCGTTATGCTACTCTTTTTCGATTTCCAACTGCCAAAGGATTTTTTTTTACGTGCGCAACAATACATACGGGCGTCCAATCTCACTACCCAGAGACCAGGGGAAATTTTGCTACTAGAAGTCTACGTGAAAAAATCCCCGCACTCACCGGGGCTTGAACCCGGGACCTCCATCACTCGAGGCGGATACCATACCTCGAGGCCACTCACCCCCCCCCCCCCCCCATCTCATTACAGCCGACCTTTCGTGAGCCCACGGAACATCATAACTAGAATAACAACAACAACAACAACCACCACCACCACCACCACCACAACTACTACTACTACTACTACTACTACTACTACTACTACTACTACTACTACTACTACTACTACTACTACTACTACTACTACTACTACGACTACTGCTACTACTACGACTGCTTCTGCTACTACTACTACTACTACTACTACTATTACTACTACTAATGCTGCCGCTACTACTACTACTACTACTACTACTACTACTACTACTACTACTACTACTACTACTACTACTACTACTACTACTACTACTACTACTACTACTACTACTACTACTACAACCACTACTACTACTTCTACTACTACTACTACTACTACTACTACTACTACTACTACTACTACTACTACTACTACTACTACTACCACTACTACTACTACTACTACTACTACTACTATTACTACTACTACTACTACCACGACTGCTGCTGCTGCTGCTGCTGCTGCTGCTGCTGCTGCTGCTGCTACTACTACTACTACTACTACTACTACTACTGCTACTACTACTACCACGACTGCTGCTGCTGCTGCTGCTGCTGCTACTACTACTACTACTACTACTACTACTACTACTACTACTACTACTACTACTACTACTACTACTACCACTTCTACTACTACTACTACTACTACTACTACTACTACTACTACTACTACTACTACTACTACTACTACCACGACTGCTGCTGCTGCTGCTGCTGCTACTACTACTACTACTACTACTACTACTACTACTACTACTACTACTACTACTACTACTACTACTACTACTACTACTACTACTACTACTACTACTACGACTGTAACATACATCTAGCACATAGTTCATAAACCAAACGTGACCGAGTTCTTATCCACCACCCTGTGCAAATTGTAGATTATACATGCTCGTGTAAATGCTCGTGTATATCTCGTGTAAACTGAAGGTTAACTAACGTAGAACATGCAGCGTCCCCATGTCGTCCCCAACACATGCTTTTATCTAAGGCACGCAATTTGTATTACGCATAATACGCTAATTACCTTTTGCCTACCAAAGCTTTCCACTTCTCAACATAGCTGCTAAAACCTCTTTCATAGCATAATGGCCTGTTGGCCCAATTGTCATGAGTTCAAATCTCTATCAAAGAGGGTTAGTTAGTTAGTTAGTTAGTCACAGTTCCAACTTCACAGCAACGGGTCGTCCCCATTATGCTCCGTTCCTGTGCCAGTGAATATCATACAAAATGCTCCCCACTGCCCAATGTGAAAAGTGGAAAAGACAGGAGTCTCGACAAACAACAGCCCGCACAGATGAACTGTGCATAATGCCGCCGCCAGAATGTCAACACAATAGTCCCCCATAAAACACCCAGTTCATTTCTGATGGAATCTGCAGTCATTTTCCCATCTGGATGTTTCCTAGATGTTCACCCACACAGTCCACGAAATACAGTTCATCGTCAATGGTAGTGGCAGTCAACCAGAAGCCCAGCAGCCACGCATTTCTGCATAAGGCAAACACCGGTCAACTCTGGGACATAGCCATCTGCCATCGCTCCGAGGGTTTTGTTTCGTGACTATATCCTTCTTCTTCGGGTTCTAGCAGTTCATATAAAATAGGAACTAGTAAATGATCTGGAAGGTAAGGCGGCAGTGCTTCATACTGACTACACTGCATATCGAGTTTGGCCAAGATCATATGTCCCTTAGGTACACAATATCACCTGAGCGGTCAAGTTGGTGTACCGGGTTGGGCGTTATGCTGACAATAATTCTCGTCGTTGGCATCGGGACGGAAAGACTGGTCTGCCATTCCTGCGTACAGCCAGGCCTACACAAATATGATGGTCCTTACACTTCACGTATTCACAGCAGGTTTCTACTACGTGGCTTCTTTCACCTTATCACCCTGTATGCCACGATGACCTTTACATTATCATCATGATCACCATCATTATAATTACCATTATCATCACCATTATCATCATTCAGTGCTATCACAGTAGTGAAAACTGGCGCTAACGGATCTCCGGTAATTGTATCTTGACTATATCTTGGAGTTGAACGTCCATTTCCATCTTTGACGTCCCCTACCTTTTGTGTCCTCACTTGTTCCCTTCATTATGGTCTTCAATAGAATGTTATGTCGTTTGCTATAGTCAAAGTGCCTGTTCGCTAATAAAATCATTCTGTCTCAGCCATTTATTACTTTTACGGATAACTGGTTAATGTAATAATAAGAACACCAATATTTAAATTAATAATCTCAAAGCGTGATCAAATGAAACCCGTCCAATTGGCGTTATAGGAAAGGGATATCCGCAGCTGTCGCAGTTTCAACTGATCACGCCTCGTAAGTAGTTATATAGGTTGATAATCAGGCGGAAATCGGCGGTGCGGGTGGTGCGATTTTACAAAACCAATTACCAAGCCCTATAAGACACATATGAAAACCGTATCTAGCCTACTTCACTCGTGTAGGTTTGATCCATAGTGGACTATTACATTGGTAAGGTTTTACAACAACAGACTGGAACAGGAAACAGGAAACGTTAAGTGGTTAACGATACACCGAGAATCAATATGCTTGCAGCTGTATTCTCACTAACCTTTTACCATGTCTCTATGGTTTTTTCCTGTCTCCCCCTTTTATATAACCATTGTTGACTTGTTAGTATAGTACCCAGCTGGGCATGCCTTTAGCTTCCGAGAGAACGAACAATAAAAAAATTGTAAAACCCTAAAGTTAACAGCAAATTTAGACCTGATATATATATGTACTGTCATGAAACATGCTGTGGTTGTATTCTCATATGTGTCTTCACAGAGGCAAAGTTCCATTACCAGTCGTGGAGACTTCGCTAGTTTTAGGGTTTGGTGAGGACCAGGTCAGTTATGCCATATATACTATGTGTAGATGATTTAAGGGTACCATGTCGGACGTAAAGGGTGTATAACCACCAATAGATACGAGTTCTAGTCAAGTGTTCAACAATCTGAATACACATGCACCGGTTTGTATGCAATACAATTCAGCCTGCCCCAGGAATCATCAGTCAGACTCACTTCAAAGGATGGGGATATGCACATAATTTGACGGCAATATAGAACATATAGCGGGCGCGCGATTTAAGTGTTAGTCCGTTATGCTGACATGAGGGGCGATCGGCATAGTTTGGTAGCAATATATAACAGAGTGAGGTCGCATGCTTTAACTGTTAGGATGTTACGCTGACATGAGGGCATGTTGTATTTACCATTTGTATGTAACTAATACACCAACTTATTCATATCAGTATGCGTTGTATTTATTGGATTATGTAGCACAGGTGTGTGATATTTTATACATATCACTGCCTTTATTTGTTATGCAATTTAACTTGTAATAATGTACTTGAATTCTTTAAACCACTGCATAGTTAGTACTATAGTTATATATTGTGTCTATGCGTATTGCTTCTTTTTGTATACATTGTTTTAATATGTGTCTATCATGTGAGATGTTTGTTTACTTCTAACACAGTATTACATAAGAATAGCGACATGGAGCTTGAAATGGGGAAACAGTAGCCAAGAGACTACAAGAAGGCAAGAAAATTGTTGAACAAAGAAAAACAGCAATAAATGATGGGCGATTAGGGTAGCCTTTGGTAAGCTAGAAAACATACTGACTAACATAAAGGTGTCACTTGTAATGAAAACAAAAAGAGTGTTTAATTGCTACATTGAACCTGTACTTTTGTATGAATGTGAAGTGGGGACAGTGAGCAGACAGTTGAAATCATCTAATGAGAGTGGAGATATAGTTTCTGATTTAAAAAAAATGTAAAAAAATTCACTAGACAGACACATGAAACTCCATCCAAATAAGACAGTAATGCATGGCAATAGAACAAAATATACAACATAACAGACACATAGAGAATATACCCACTATGTAAGGTAACACCCTGTCTGATACAGCATACATACCAGAAGCTTTTCAATAATACTATACATATCTATATACAGTGATAAACCAGTATACACAAATACACGATACTTTCCTAAAGGACCACTCTAGACATCCTCGCAATATAGATATATAGAGACATGCCTATTGAGTTGGTATGAAGTAGTTTTTCTTATTTTCACATCCGATTGTAATAGGAGGCCAGATCACAACACAGATACTATGAGCTGACAGGGGTGACATTATCAACTTGACACTTTGGCCCGTCTATATACACCCCCAATAGTATTGAGACATGCAGTACATACTCTTTCAAGCCAATACTTGCTGTCAATTACAATGAGAAAAACGAGTGTTCACGTACTCAATAGAGCCTGTACTTTTGAAAAGGGCACAATAAACACATAGGCTGAACAAGATTGACGAGTCAGGTTTTCAGTTCAATCCTAAGTTTTTCCTTTGAAGCATAAGATTTTCGTTTGACCTTAGCAGCACACAAGATTTAAGCAACGAGGCGAATGTGATGATGAAATATAACAATCCCCGTTTATTGGAGTGGCACACGGTGATAGTGGTTGTGCTGTCTTCTACTGATATCACCTGTTTTAATTGATTAAGGACACATAATCTAAGTCTATAAGCCCCTGAGCTTAATTATGTCGAGTTTTATTAATATCACGACTCATTCATAAGGTGAAGATAAGCCCCGGGATTAATTGCGCCCTTATGGCGCGTGTTATTAATTTCCCTAATGACGGCGTTATTCACCCCCCCCCCCTACCCCCCCCCCCCCCCTCCCTACCCCGGATTAGTCGACATCTGGTATAATCCCCTGACTGCAATTATGACAAGTATTATTATTAGCCTGACCCATATATAACGATGGTGATAGTCCCCGGGATTAAGGGATTAGTCATAGACAGGGGTCGTCTATTATTGATTTTTGTAACAGCTGGTGTATGTACACCTTGTGGGTTAAGTTTTAGTACGTTAAGGACACACTTACCATGGTTGGATGTCAGTACTTATCGAGTAGTAACTCGATGGATAGACTTCTGGTCACTACGATGACCGGCCTTATGGTCACTACGATGACCGGCCTTGTGGTCACTACACGGTGAACACCCCTGCTCAGCGATACTGCTGCATTATACACCGCCGTGAACGCTACTCGGTGGCCACCCATGCTCGAAGCCTGTGGTCACTACCCGCGACCGGACATGCCGGACACCACCCCTCCAACCCTTAGTAGACTTTAAAAGATTTCCCGCCAAAACACCGAGCTTATCAAGCCAAATATACAACTAGGAGGTGCCGTTGACGTCACTATACATGCGGTGCCACACCACCACGCATCAAAACACCATGCGGTGCCAGCACCACAGCACCGCCGATTTCCGCTGAATTATCAACCTATATAACTACTCTCGTATTCACGGAATACTTAACAAATACCATGGTGAGGTTGATGTCCCTTAGCGGGCGCGTTGACGTAGTTGATAGCGAACTGTGCTAAAGGTGTCATGAGCACAATCGGACTCGGGTTTGACGACTGGGTTCGAAGCCTGCGAAAGTGATGATAAGTTTAGCCACCTGTTCCTCCATGTATTCAGGCCTCGAGAATATGGTGCGCCTGTCACATCACAGATCCAAAGCTGGAAACTGCTTAGAGACATAAAAAATGTCCCCTACAACGTGGGGCGGAGTGCAACGTCTGGCTCCAGCTCGTGCATTTTTTCCGACTGATTAAATTTTTATAAAATTAAAAACAATAAATACCGGAGTCTGGGGTAGTGGATCAAGTGCTTAACCGTCTCAGGTTCACAGTGTGTAACAACCGTATCTACTAAATTTTGCAGGTCATGTTCATTGTCTGCAATCAAGACTGTATCATCTGCGTATCTAATGTTATTGATGTATCGTCCCCCAATGTTGATTCCTTCCATATCTTCTATATTTCTGAAAATATTTTCACTGTACAGGGAAAAAAGATCTGGAGACATTACACATCCCTGTCTCACACCTCTTTTAATAGGCTGATATTGACCTACATTGTTATTAATTCTTATGGCAGCTTGTTGTTTCCAATATATGTTTTTTACAAGTCTAAGGTCTTTTCCATCAATTTGTAGATCTTCAAGCATCCTTATCATGTCGACATGTCTCACTTTATCGAAAGCCTTTATGTAGTCAATAAAGCAAAAATATAGATCTTTGTTTACTTCTATAGAACGTTCAGTTACTGTTCTCAGTATATACACAGCATTTACTGTGCCTTTACCTTCTACAAACCCACATTGTTCTTCTCCTATTTCGGGTTGTATTTTCTTCCTAACTCTTTACATGATAATTCTCTGCAGAATCTTCGTGATGTGGCTCATTATACTAATATTTCGATGTTGATCGCATTCCAAGGCTCCTAATTTCTTCGGGATTGCAATAAATATAGAATTACATAATTCAGGAGGTATATCTCCAGTATCGTATATTGCGTTCAGCAGTCTGGTGACTTGGTCTATTCCATTTTCTTCTAAGGCATTGATCATTTCTATTGTGATGTTATCTGTACCCGGGGTCTTGCCAGTGTTCATATGGTTAAGAGCATTCTGAACTTCCAGCTTCAAAACTGATGGTCCTTCATTTTTATTCTGATGATCATATTGTTCTTATCTTGTATCATCATAAAGGTCTTTAACATAATCTGACAACGCTTGTAAATTCTGATCTTTTTCTATTATGATTTTGCCATCTTTTTTTTTTTTTTGGCAACTCGTTAATGTGCGTGTTCTTTTGTTAGTGATGTCATTAATTATTTTGTGCATTAATTTGGTATTCCGGGTGTTGTGTTGGTTTTCAATTTCCTTGCAATTTTTTCGCAAGCCATGTTTCTTTTGCCTCTTTGCCTAGCTTCCACATTTTCCTGTGAATTTCTTCATATTTTTCCTTGTTATTTTTGTTATTTCTTCTTACTTCCATGAGTTTTAAGATGTCTTCCGTCATCCATTTCTTGCGTCCTATTATCTTTATTTTTGCTGCTATATTTCTGCAGCTTGGTTGACTGATTTCTTTAATATTTCCCATTGGTCACTGACGTCTTGAAATAATATTTCCATATTGGACAATGCATGGAATTTGTTCTTTACATCTACGTTGAATTTATCTTTTATTTCCTCACTCTTCAGTGCCTGTAGATCAAATTTTGTGAGTCTTGATGAATATTTGACTATTTTAGATTTTATATGTAAATTGCTTAAGATTAATTTAAGGCATTACGAAATCTTCTGTTGATGAGAATGTAATCAATCTGATTTCTGATCATATGATCAGGACTCCTCCATGTCCGTAATCTCCCTGGGTGCTGTTGATACCAGGTGTTTCCAATAATCAAATCATGCTCTTTTTCCCACTGTACAAGTCTGCAACCTCTTTCATTCTATTTCCCTAGTCCATACTTGCCTACTATACATCCGTCCTGTTGATTTCCAACTTTGGCATTCAAGTCAACTACTTTATTTATATTTAGGAACTCATGATAAACAATAAGGGTGGAGGTAGACAATTGCCTGCGCCACGAGATATGTCACTTAATGATGATAGTAGAAGGCTCAACTCAAATACTGCATAACAAAAAGTACAATTTTAAAGTCATGTAAATATGGCCGCTCAAAACTACTCTCTTCATGCAATCTGCATAGACAAGTACGCGGGCTGCCTCCGTGACCAGTGTTGTAGGACAGCACCTAAACAAATAGTCTGTTTGCTACCCATGCACAATTTGCATGTATTCTGTTTGCAGTCTGCATCTGTATTTGCTACATGGAGACGATAGATCTACCTCACACAAGGATTCTCACCCCCCCCCCCCCCCCCCCCCCGCGGATAAATATATTCAGAATCGAGACAGCTGACCAAGGGCTCTGGATCAAACAAAATGCACATGCCTACTTAAACTCCTTGTCAGAGTATTCATGGCGCAGTAGGTAAGCCGTTTGTTTCTATAGACGCTATGATGGTCGCAGATTCCTTTTCGAACTGTGTTGTTCAAACTGTGAATGCAAATTATTTTTTCAGACTCTTTGTTGAGGTGTGGGATTGGGGGGAGACAAGAACACTGAACTGATCCACGACTCTTGTGATCATATGAGATGGCGAAACATGACCACTCTCGCTTATCGATATGGTACATGATGATGATGATGATGATGGTGATGATGATGATGATGATGATGAAAGGTATACAATAAGGTCTTTCAGTATTAAATAAAGCAACGGTTAAAAAAAATGTTAGTTGCATATCCTTTTCAGGACGTTTGCAGTCAGCACCAACATATTTTGCTGGTGTGATCTCTTGGCAAGTTTACGTTCAGTAGTTTGCCATTGCATTCTGAACGACCAGCACCCATACCATTTTGTAATTTTCATGCACGAGGAATCTTTAATTCCCAGCGTCCATTTTCATGTGCGAGGTATCTTCAATTCACAGCGTCCATTTTCATGTGCGAGGTATCTTCAATTCCCAGCGTCCATTTTCATGTGCGAGGTATCTTCAATTCCCAGCGTCCATTTTCATGTGCGAGGTATCTTCAATTCCCAGCGTCCATTTTCATGTGCGAGGTATCTTCAATTCCCAGCGTCCATTTTCATGTGCGAGGTATCTTCAATTCCCAGCGTCCATTTTCATGTGCGAGGTATCTTCAATTCACAGCGTCCATTTTCATGTGCGAGGTATCTTCAATTCCCAGCGTCCATTTTCATGTGCGAGGTATCTTCAATTCCCAGGGTCCATTTTCATGTGCGAGGTATCTTCAATTCCCAGCGTCCATTTTCATGCGCGAGGAATCTTTAATTCTTTGTGTCTATCTTCAAGGTAGTCGATCCCTGCCTTTTCTCGCAGGATCCATGCCTTCTAGCACTGTTCTTTCCCAGCCACTACAACCTTTAGTACGGTCAAAGTATTTCAGCTTCCGAGAGTTTATGAGCCATTTCGATGTCCGATCTGGCAGAAATGTCAGTGTTTTTTGTTATATTATTCTAGTTCCACGAAATTCTAAAAATTTTCTGTAATATGTAACTTTAAATGGGACGGTTTCTCTTTGTAATGATTGTGAAATTGCTCCTGACTCACATATGCATGTCGCTGCACTAAAGATGCATGTTCTTAACTGATTCAAAGGCGAAGGATAATATATCGCCAAATGTAATCCCCCATGTGAACAGAAGGAGAATATATCGCTATACTAGTCATCGTGTTATTTCTTTCATTTTGCGGTAACTTCCGCAAATTTAATGCTAAACGAAAAGACATTTACATTATAATACATGTTCATTGATTGTGTACCATGTGTGCTCCAAAACTGCTGTTTGTTTGGCACTGAATCAGTTCAAAATATGACTTTAATGTGTTTCCTGTTGCTAGACCATGGTCTCTCCAGTAGCGTTAAACCTCTGCCTTGCTATGACCCTTCTATGGAAACCAGTAGCATTTATACAATAGTATTTGCTCCTCTTAGGCTGAAGTCCGTTCTTTTCCCGCTCGCTTTAACCTCACACTTAGTCCATACACGTACTACTGCTTCCAGTGCACTGGACTGATTTTTGCGCGTGTGTTAGCTTTTCCTTAATACCCTCGCCATCAGATAAACCTACTCCGACTTCTGAGGTACTTGTAATGTACGCCCCCAAGTCCAGGTCGAGAAGTCAACATTTCAGTCCAACTGACCGGTCTAGGGGTTGAACCCGCTACCTCGGCATCAGCACACCAGATTTTAAAGAACGGGCACTCCTATCCTTTCGACTATGATGCTTTCCAATTGTTGCACTGCCCATTAGTTCAAGATGGTTTTATCGAAAAGACAAGAATTCAGCTAGCCATGTAATATTCTGTCAAAGCTTGTATCTTGTTTATTTAAATAGTTGCAAAGCAAGAATTGCAAAATTAAGAAATAACAGCAGAGATGAAACATTATCAACAGTTAATCAAAGAGGGAAAAGGAATCTAATCAAACTAAAATTATATGTAGTTTTTTTTTCCGACTGTAACATGCTTACCAGAGCTGGCTTTGATGTCTCTTATGAAGTCAAGTGTTTAAGTTTTATGATGTTTAGATAGTTTAGAAGCAATGTAGTCGCACCTGGGGATTCATGTGCCCCGCTCTATCAATGTGCCCTTCTCCGTGAGAGTGACATGCGCCAGCAGAAGTCGTTATTATTAACTCCTTCTGTCCAAGAAGGGAAGGCAGCAGGTGCAATAAGAGCGGGAATGGGGGGGGGGGGGGGAGGGGAGACAGGAGAATAACTATATACAACTTCGTGAGTATCACTTTCAAAAAGGCTAAATGCATCGTGGGTAAGCCAGATTTCTTCAGTGGGTTCCCACCTAATTAAACACGCTAGAAAACACAGTACGAGATCGTTGGAATTAATAGCCAAGAATCAATTGCACATTACACAACACAGTACTGTTGCTTGGGACTGAGAAAATTGAGGACAAAAGGAATTAATTATGAACGACCTAGCATAATAAATAGATGAGCGGAGGTGATGTTGATAGCATATACGTTTTGAAAACATGCTAGAATGTTCAGGAATCTAGATTAGACGATTTCAGCTGGCGAGCGGGATCCCGAATCAGCTGAACTTGTTTGGCTATGACAGCATTGAAAAGATATAGTTCCTTGCAATATGGCTGTAATGTGCCATATTGACAAGACAGCTTAAGTTATATCATCCATTGTTTACAAATCGCTGCTGATAGCTTGACCTTTAAAGTCCCAATGCAACGGACCATGTGCAATGAATTATTGTCCTGTGTATTAAGGAACATATGGTGTGTTATTAATTATCTCATTTATCTATTCAAGAAGTATGCTTAGTAAAGTGGATAAAGGAATTTTTCGTGTGGAATTGCTTTCCTCGCTTCAGAGGTAACAGATTGTGAGAATTGTATGGATTTTTTACCCTGGCCATGCGGAAGTGCGGGGGGAATGAACAGGTTGATAGGCTGGCAGGGAATGCACCTCTTGGTGATCGATTATCTATGGACAAGGAAGGGGTGGTCGTGCTCCCGTGGGACCAGGTGGAGAAGGTGGAGGAACAGATTGAGAACCGGTGTGTGAAAAGGATGAGATTGCGAGAGATTGGCAGGGGTTCTGGTAGAATCTCAAAACTGAGAGGGAAGACCAGAAGAACTTTCAATCAGATAGTGGTGGGAACGATTAGTAGTGTGACTCTTCGCTGGCTGTTGAACAAGGGGGTGGAGAGCATATGGGAATGCCCTGAGTGCAGTGGTGTCGGTTCTTAGCTCAGCTCAATTCAACTCGATTATGTCATTTAGATTTGATATTGGCATGCTTAATATCTCCATGTGTGTTTTGAGAAAACCTGAGAATAAGTTGTCTAGAAAGGCCTTTGTCTAGAATCCACAGGACAAAAGAAACAGTGGACGATCTCAAACCACATGGAGGATAGAAGTAGAAACAGCGGAAGATCTAATACCACATGGAGGATAGAAGTAGAAACAGCGGAAAATCTAAAACCACATGGAGGATAGAAGTAGAAACAGCGGAAGATCTAAAACACATGGAGGAGAGAAGTAGAAACAATATGGGGCGAGCATAGATAGAGCTGCTTAGGATTGTTTAGAATAAGATGTTTTGGAGTGAACGAAGGTACGAAAGAACGAACAAACCTTATTTTCAGAGGGTTAAGAATTGGGCACGCAGGCCCGTCTGACATTCTACTCTTCTTCTCTCTTTCCTGTCATACGTTATTTCATTCAAAATCCCGTATGAAGATAATCTTAGACAACAAAAGAACAATATGCATTAAAACGCATGGAAAATAATCAACAATGCACTAACACTCACTGAGGCAATTTTTGACATGGCCATTATAAATACCTAAGTAAGGTGTAATGCACCATATATATGGGAATATTTATTATCTAGTTGTCGTTTCAGCTAATTTTCATTATTGGGCTGATGCTCCAATGGGGTATAATGGAAAAAATAAGTAGAAAAAAAGATACTAAATATCTAGCTAGATATTTTAAGATGTAGCACTGTGTCAGTAGATATTTTAACATGTAGCACAGTGTGAGTAATATTTTAACGCTTGGCACAGTGTGTGTATATATTTACATATAGCACGGTGTAAGTGCCGGTCTCCCTGGCCTAGGAGTTAGTGACTTTCTCCGTAATCCCGTAAACTATCACGAGTAACGTGACGACGGCGAGAATCCGTAGCGGTTCTAACCGCGTCGGTAACTTAGGGGTATGTGAGCCGGTCGCTCAGAAATAAATGGCAAACTACTGAGCGTAATCTTGCCAAGAAATCAACAATCACCTGAAGATGCTGATGTTGACAGCGATGTCCTGTATAGGATATGTAAACATTTTTTTACTGTGTGAGTAGATATTGTAACGTGTAGTACAATGTGAGTAGATATAAAAAGTCGCTTAAAAGTCGACAGGGTCGACTTCATTTACTGGGTGTTTATCCCATTTGCCTCAGTCTCTTTCCGCAGCGCGGAAAGCGTCACACAAAGCACGAAATCCATAGCACCAGTGACGACCCCCAAGAGTCTCAGAAAAAATACAATGCGAGTAGATAGTAGATATACTAACACGTAAGCTTTATACCAGATATATATATATATATATATAAAACACAATTTATGTATGTGTGTGTGTATGTATGTATGTCCGTTCTTTATGCGTTCGCGAACGGTCCATCCGATTGAGATGAAATTTTCTACATGTCTTCTTTTCATTCCTGTGCAACCAACTGTAATAGTTTCTTAGTGTACAATCATCTATTTACTTACTAAAATTTAATTTTGTAATTACATGACGCAACAAAAGAAACAATAAAACAAGGGACATAACTTTTAGTAGCATTGCTATATCTTAAGTTAAGTCCCCTGGCTATAGATAGATAGATAGATAGATAGATACATAGATAGATACATAGATACATAGATAGGTACATAGATAGATACATAGATAGACAGACAGACAAACAGACAGATCCCCACCAGGGACTGGGCGAAGCCGGGCCGGGTCAGACAGACAGACAGACAGACAGACATACAGACAGATAGATAGATAGATAGATAGATAGATAGATAGATAGATAGATAGATAGATAGATAGATAGATAGATAGATAGATAGATAGATAGATAGTCGGGAATGGGAACTTATATGACTACTTATATGAATTAAATGAGATGCTCCCCACCAGGGACTTGGTGAAGCCGGGCCGGGTCAGACAGACAGACAGACAGACAGACAGACAGACAGACAGACAGACAGATAGATAGGTCCCCGCCAGGGCCTGGGCGAAGCCGGGCCGGGTCAGCTAGTATATATATATATATATATATATATATATATATATATATATATATATATATATATATATATATATATATGTATATATATAACCTCATTGACAGTAATCCAATCATTGAATCAATCAGTCAGTCAGCCAATCACTCAATCAACTTGTGCAGAGTTATAATCACAATGAGCCGGGAGTGCAGGGAGTGGCCAGCAGGGGCCACGGAAGTGGAAATCCAGCAACTAATTCAGGACAATGCTAGCTCGGGGGATGTGATTATCTACACAAATGGTTCGGTGTCGAGAGATAGGAGAAGTGCCTGGGGGTTTATAGCAAAAGCTAATGGCCGACGTTTGGTGCAGGAGAGCCTGGCATATGATATCACAATATCTAGCTTAAGAATGGAGGTGGAGACGGTCACTGTAGCTTTCCGCTGGATCGAGAATACGATACACACACATATCATGATTGTAACTGACTCATAAAGCATGGTGAGGACAGGCATGCTTCGTGCAGAGTGGCTTGTTTCGCTTCGGAGGTCACGGGTGGCAAGTATCGCCTTGATCCTTTCTCCGGGGCATGCCGGTGTGCTGGGGAATGAACAGGCCGACAGATTGGCTGGCTCTGCAAAACTTGGTGGAGTATTGATGCATGACAAGGCAGACGTGGTTGCGGCCTTGTGGGAGCATGTGTAAACCTCGGAGGAGCAAATGGATCATCATGGTCTAGCAAGAATGAGGCAGCGAGGAGTGACGAGGGGATCAGGCCGACGCTCGACGCTCAGAGGAAAGGCGAGACGCACATATAATCAGATTGCTACTGGTACTACTGGTGGTGGAACTCTTCGCTGGCTCCTGATGATGGGGACGGAGCGCCTATGGGAATGCCCCGAATGTTAAGATGTCGGTTCCTAGATGGATCGATCGATCAATCAATCAATCAATCAATCAATCAATCAATCAATCAATCAATCAATCAATCAACTAAATGCCGTCTCCAAGCCAAAGATCGGCTAAAGTGCGTCTAAGACTCCAACACACTCTGTCCTGCGTCTACCATGTTCACTCATACATTCGTCGTTAAGTCAATCCATCTCCTTATGTGTTATATCAAATCCATCTCCTTGTGTTTTCTATCCAGTCCATATCCTTATGTTTTATGTTCAGTCCATCTACATATGTTTTCTATCCAGTCAGTCGTGTGTATTATATCCAGTCAATCTCCTTATGTTTTCTATCCAGTCAATCTCCTTATGTTTTATATCAAATCCATCTCCTTATGTTTTCTATGTCAATTTCCTTATGTTTTATATCAAATCCATCTCCTTATGTTTTCTATCAGTCGATCTCCTTATGTTTTATATCAAATCCATCTCCTTATGTTTTATATCAAATCCATCTCCTTATGTTTTATATCAAATTCACCTCCTTATGTTTTCTATCAAATCCATCTCCTCATGTTTTTTATCCAGTCCATCTAGGTATGTTTTCTAACCAGTCCATCTCCTATGTTTTCAATCCAGTCCATCTCCTATGTTTTCTATCCAGTCCATCTACGTATGTTTTCTATCCAGTCCATCTACGTATGTTTTCTATCCAGTCCATCTACGTATGTTTTCTATCCAGTCTATCTACGTGTGTTTTCTATCCATTCCATCTCCTTATGTTTTCTATCCAGTCATTCTTATATGTTATATCCAGTCAATCTCATTATGTTTTCTATCTGTCCATCTCCTTATGTTTTCTATCAGTCCATCTCCTTATGTTTTATATCAAATCCATCTCCTTATGTTTTCTATCAGTCCATCTCCTTATGTTTTCTATCATTCGATCTCCGTATGTTTTCTATCTAGTCCACCCTCATATGTTTTCTTTCCAGTCCATTCTTTTATGTTTTCTATCCAGTCCTTATGTTTTCTAACCTGTCCATATGTTTTCTAACCACTCCAGTACCTTATGGTTTCTAACCAGTCTATCTCCTTATATTTTCTGTCTAGTTCATTTCCTTATGTTTTCTAACTAGTCCATCTCCTTATGATTTCTATCTAGTCCACCTTCTCATATTTTCTGTCCAGTCCATTTCCTTGTGTTTTCTAACCAGTACATCAGAGGTATTGATTATAACTAAAGAAGAAAAAGCAACAACGATTCACCTAAACGAACATCCCTTGAAACAAGTAAAGAGTTTCAAGTACTTAGGAAGTATAATATCATCAAATGGCAAATCAGAAGACGAGATCGAAAATAGATGCAATAAGGCAAACCAACTCATTGGACAAATGGCACCAATACTAAAGAACAAACTTGTACCAATAACTACTAAGAAAGCATTTTACAACACAAT
>OY992880.1:102828158-102918158 GCA_963921405.1 Cepaea hortensis
CCTGTGCTATCCCAGGTAGCTCAGTCCATGTCACCCCCACCCCACCCCACCCCCAAATTATTAATTTATTTTATATCTCTACTTCTCTTCTCCGAGTGCTTTGCGCTTTCCTTTATTTCTATTGGCTTGTGATTTTCACTCATGGGTGTGTCCACTTATACTATTCTCCAGTTTTCTCAACCTATGTCCGTCCCATCAAGCGCCATCGCCTTTTCATCACCTCTTGATTCCCTTGTGTTTGTCTAGTTCTCTCCATGAGCTCCACATTGGTGTTTATGTCATACTACTTTAGTCCTTCTATTTCGCACAGTTGCCCATAAATTAATGTTTGTAGTTTATTTGTAATCGTTTTAGTTGTTCGCCGTGTTTCTGATTCATGCAGTAGTACTAATGAAACGTGGAAATTGAATACTACAAGTTGGTGCTAAGTGTAATTTATTTAGTATTAAACGAATTTCTTGTGTTCTTGAAGTAAGCGTTAACAAGGGAAAGAGGTGTATGATTCCGTCTAATAAAGTGAGGGTTCAATAAGAGAAAGAGATGTATGATGCCGTCTCTTGAATTGAGGGTTCAACAAGGGAAAGAGGTGTATGATTCTTTCTCATAAAGTGAGGGTTCAACAAGGGAAAGAGATGTATGATTCCTGTCAGAGTCTTGATTTGCAATCAATAAAGGCTCGTGGTGACTAACAGATGTGATAACAATCACTCACACAGAATGAATGTACATAACACACGGTGACATCTCTCAACTACTTTAATCGCACTTCTCGCAAACAGCAATCATAACAGGCATCGCTCAACTCAGCGATAATGCCATTTCAATATACATATATATATATATACAATACATCAGTTCATGAATGCAATATTACATACCATGCACCCAGTCTTTCTATACTCAAAAGGCTTTCTCTCATCTAGCGTCAAATCATACAATCAATACATGCACTACTCTCTTTCCACGTCTGTCAAGTCGTATGGTCCAAGGTAGTCTGACCGCTAGCCGCAGTGAGCCCGCGTTGGTCCTGCTTTCTCTTCTCGTGGTCTCCGTGTACCACGCAGACCCTTTCCCTGTCACTGCGTCGTAAGTGTTAATGCAGTTCACGGGCGTACCTGGCCGTCGTTGCCAGGCGAGAGTGATGAAGACCCGGGGAAGATTCTGACAATTCCGTCTCTTGAGGTGAGGATTCTACAAGGGAAAGAGGTGTATGATTCCGTCTCTTGAAGTGAGCGTTAAGAAGGGAAAGAGGTGTATGATTCCGTCTCTGAAAGTGAGGGTTCGACAAGGGAAAGAGGTGTATGATCCTGTCTCCTAAAGTGAGGGTTCAACAAGGGAAAGAGGTGTATGATTCCATCTCTTGAAGTGAGTGTTCAACAAGGGAAAGAGGTGTATGATTCCGTCTCTTGAAGTGAGGGTTTAACAAGGGAAAGAGGTGTATGATTCCGTCTCTTGAAGTGAGGGTTTAACAAGGGAAAGAGGTGTATGATTCCGTCTCTTGAAGTGAGCGTTAACAAGAAAAAGAGGTGTATGATTCCGTCTCTTGAAGTGAGCGTTAACAAGAAAAAGAGGTGTATGATTCCGTCTCTGAAAGTGAGGGTTCGACAAGGGAAAGAGGTGTATGATTCCGTCTCTTGAAGTGAGGGTTTAACAAGGGAAAGAGATTTATGATTCCATCTCTTGAAGTGAGTGTTCAACAAGGGAAAGAGATGTATGATTCCATCTCTTGAAGTGAGGGTTCAACAAGGGAAAGAGATGTATGATTCCGTCTCTGAAAGTGAGGGTTCAACAAGGGAAAGAGATGTATGATTCCATCTCTTGAAGTGAGTGTTCAACAAGGGAAAGAGATGTATGATTCCATCTCTTGAAGTGAGGGTTCAACAAGGGAAAGAGATGTATGATTCCGTCTCTGAAAGTGAGGGTTCAACAAGGGAAAGAGATGTATGATTCCATCTCTTGAAGTGAGTGTTCAACAAGGGAAAGAGATTTATGATTCCATCTCTTGAAGTGAGTGTTCAACAAGGGAAAGAGATGTATGATTCCGTCTCTGAAAGTGAGGGTTCAACAAGGGAAAGAGATGTATGATTCCATCTCTTGAAGTGAGTGTTCAACAAGGGAAAGAGATTTATGATTCCATCTCTTGAAGTGAGGGTTCAACAAGGGAAAGAGATGTATGATTCCGTCTCTTGAAGTGAGGGTTTAACAAGGGAAAGAGATGTATGATTCCGTCTCTTGAAGTGAGGGTTTAACAAGGGAAAGAGATTTATGATTCCATCTCTTGAAGTGAGTGTTCAACAAGGGAAAGAGATGTATGATTCCGTCTCTTGAAGTGAGGGTTTAACAAGGGAAAGAGATGTATGATTCCGTCTCTTGAAGTGAGGGTTTAACAAGGGAAAGAGATGTATGATTCCATCTCTTGAAGTGAGTGTTCAACAAGGGAAAGAGATTTATGATTCCATCTCTTGAAGTGAGTGTTCAACAAGGGAAAGAGATGTATGATTCCGTCTCTGAAAGTGAGGGTTCAACAAGGGAAAGAGATGTATGATTCCGTCTCTTGAAGTGAGGGTTCAACAAGGGAAAGAGGTGTACGATTCCATCTCTTGAAGTGAGGGTTCAACAAGGGAAAGAGGTGTACGATTCCGTCTCTTGAAGTGAGGGTTCAACAAGGGAAAGAGATGTATGATTCCATCTCTTGAAGTGAGTGTTCAACAAGGGAAAGAGATTTATGATTCCATCTCTTGAAGTGAGTGTTCAACAAGGGAAAGAGATGTATGATTCCGTCTCTGAAAGTGAGGGTTCAACAAGGGAAAGAGATGTATGATTCCATCTCTTGAAGTGAGTGTTCAACAAGGGAAAGAGATTTATGATTCCATCTCTTGAAGTGAGGGTTTAACAAGGGAAAGAGATGTATGATTCCGTCTCTGAAAGTGAGGGTTCAACAAGGGAAAGAGATGTATGATTCCATCTCTTGAAGTGAGTGTTCAACAAGGGAAAGAGATGTATGATTCCGTCTCTTGAAGTGAGGGTTCAACAAGGGAAAGAGATGTATGATTCCGTCTCTGAAAGTGAGGGTTCAACAAGGGAAAGAGATTTATGATTCCATCTCTTGAAGTGAGGGTTCAACAAGGGAAAGAGATTTATGATTCCATCTCTTGAAGTGAGGGTTCAACAAGGGAAAGAGATGTATGATTCCGTCTCTTGAAGTGAGGGTTCAACAAGGGAAAGAGATGTATGATTCCGTCTCTTGAAGTGAGGGTTCAACAAGGGAAAGAGATGTATGATTCCGTCTCTTGAAGTGAGGGTTTAACAAGGGAAAGAGATGTATGATTCCGTCTCTTGAAGTGAGGGTTCAACAAGGGAAATAGGTGTACGATTCCATCTCTTGAAGTGAGGGTTCAACAAGGGAAAGAGATGTATGATTCCGTCTCTGAAAGTGAGGGTTCGACAAGGGAAAGAGGTGTATGATCCTGTCTCTTGAAGTAGGGGCTCAACAAGGGAAATAGGAGCTCTCCTCTTCTTTTACCCTCTATCCCCCATTGGGGTAAATGCCCTCAACCAATTCACTCCATGCCATCCTATATTTAGCTGTCCCATGCCTCTCAGCCCACTTCCTTCCGATATTGTACACTTCTGTTTGTATCACTTTTCTCCGTGAGTTTTCAGACCTTCCTCTATTATTATTATTATTTTTATTTTCGCCCAGTAGGTTCCATACTAAGACTCATCTAGTTTTATTATTTTCGGGGCTTCTCAATGTGTGGCCTACTCAGCGCCAGCGTCATTTCTTCAACTCTCGGTTTCTTAGTATTTGTCTAGTTCTCTCCATGATATCCACATTGGTGACTGGTGATAAAGAGATGGGCACTAGATAACATTTAGGCAGCTGGTATGAAAATATGTCACTTCATGTGAGACATTAACACGTTGGCAGAAACATCAGGCAAGGAGACAGACGCTCCTTAGTATTGCGACAATGGAGAAACACTCGTGAGGTCATTATTTTTAAAAAAAAGTTAACGATGGTTGTATTTTTAAATTAATTATTTGACCTCATCATCATAATTATTCTGCAGGTCCATATCAGAACGTGGCTCTCATCACTACTCACGATAACAGTTTTCTCGATGTCTGGCCATTTCTCCCGCTTCTTGCACCATCATGATCAAGGTACCTGCAATGTCCATTTATCCAGCCTCTTGCATCCCCATAACCAAGGTACCTGCAATGTCCATTTCTCCCGACTCTTGCATCCCCAAAGTCAAGGTACCTGCAATGTCCATTTCTCCCGACTCTTGCATCCCCATAGTCAAGGTACCTGCAATGTCCATTTCTCCCGACTCTTGCATCCCCATAGTCAAGGTACCTGCAATGTCCATTTCTCCCGCCTCTTGCATCGCCATAATCAAGGTACCTGCAATGTCCATTTCTCCCGCCTCTTGCATCCCCATAATCAAGGTACCTGCAATGTCCATTTCTCCTGACTCTTACATCCCCATAGTCAAGGTACCTGCAATCTCCATTTCTCCCGCCTCTTGCATCCCCATAATCAAGGTACCTGCAATGTCCATTTCTCCCGACTCTTGCATCCCCATAGTCAAGGTACCTGCAATGTCAATTTCTCCCAACTCTTGCATCCTCATAGTCCATAGTCAAGGTACCTGCAATGTCCATTTCTCCCGACTCTTGCATCCCCATAGTCAAGGTACCTGCAATCTCCATTTCTCCCGCCTCTTGCATCCCCATAATCAAGGTACCTGCAATGTCCATTTCTCCCGCCTCTTGCATCCTCATAATCAAGGTACCTGCAATGACCAGTGTCCATCTTCGAACAGGACAACCCCTGCCACTTCTCCCAGCAACAGTCATCCCATCATTGTTCTCTTCAAGCCACTATGCCGTTGGATATGGCCAAGGTACTTTAATTTCCGAGACCTGATGCTGTTTATAAGAGAGTTATCTTTGATGTTCACATCTTGCAGAATGTTCACAGTTGATGCGCTGAACGACTCATGCTAGCTGAGGGGATTTCCTTAATCTCTAAGTGTTCACTTTGTGGTTATTTTAAGGAGCTGTATATGTTTTGGCCATATTATGAGAGGACAAATACTGGAACATGTGACAACCGGAAAGATTTGTGGAAAGAGAGATAGAAGAGGACAACGCGAGAAACTCCTTAACAGTCTTGTGTCATGGCACGGAAGGGAGTCAACACGCGAATTGATTCACGCCGTTGGAGATCACAGTTTATGGAGAAGCATGATCGCCCACGCCAGCTGGCAAAGCATTTGATGATTATGATTATGATGATTATGCTATTTTTACAACTAATTTCGCCTTGACAATAGTAATTCTGTAAGGTCGCTTTTTGTGGATAAGCATGATCGCCCACGCCAGCCGGCAAAGCATCATATGAATATGGTTTGAAACTAATTTGGCCTTAACTAGTGATTCACACAGAGCGTGAGATACGTAAGATGGTGCATGATGGTGGAAATGACCACGTTTTCACATGCATCCACTGTGGACGAACATTTACAGCACGAATTGGCTTTAGCCACATTCGCCACCACTATGGGTTGTAGTTATTAAGCCTTTTTTAAGCACAATGTACCAAGCTATCGTCTGTCAGGACGGAAAGGTGCCAATGATAGTGATTCTACAGATGGTTATCAAGACAGTATTTTTAATAAATAGAAGCACTACAATTGGTCTAACTGCAGGGTGTAGTTTTAATGACTGTGCTGTTTTTGAAAATATTGTCGTTCCAAGTTTTGTAGTTACCTATTATGTTGCATTGTGTTGCATGAACTCCACAATATGTAAATACAAAACTTGGAACGGCAATATTTTCAACAACTGCACAGTCATTAATAATACACCTATATTAGGACAATATGCTGGGACGCAGAGGTGGTTCCAAGGTATCAGGGCCAGGTTCTATACTGGCCAAGACCTACTAACGCGTCCTAGCCGTGCGTCCTAAGCAACAGGTCCCTTCTGGGTCCTGGTTAACGTAGTAGGATCGCTGATTCTTCCGAAGTCGGAGAGTGTCTGCCTGCACGGCGAGGAACCACCAGTCTACACACCAATAAGCCAGACATAGGACGACGGATACTCACGCAAACCTCAGGTCCCGCATGACATCACATTGATGTTGGACAACAGGATGTCTTCATCCGACATACAGGACTTCATGCTGGAGTTCACAGCCAGCGAACGCAAGCAATCAAGGACTATATGCTGACGAATCGCATGAGCGCGGTTGAACAAGGGTTCGAGATTAGCTCTAGTTGTATGCTACAGGTGGAAAGGCTGGTCACCTATACCCCCGTGCACTCAGGTTGATAAAGGTGATGGTCCCATCACTTCAGATACTCACAGCAGCTTCCTGTTAGGGGACTTTTGTTTCTCTAGAACCACTACAAAAGGAAGCATAGATTGGTAAAAATTGGCTGCCGCGAATACTGTCCTACCACAGACAACACTTGAAGTTACAGTTCTTTAGACTAGTCACTCATTGTTTAAGACATATCAAGACAGCGCAAACGAAATATAAACGAAGTTGAGATACGCAGTCTATTTTAAGGTGGGAAAGCCTGAAAAGTAAAAAGACAATCTGTTGACTATTTCATTGTCCGTGTTTTCATGAAAACATACGCGCTGATTTGTTGATCAGATTTTGACAACAATATGCATGCTGGGAACCGCGGTAGCATGGCAAACACGCCTGCCTATCGCCTCTGTGGTCGTGTGTTCGGATACTCGTCAATTGATTGAGTTCCCAGGCCCCCACGAGCCCACAAATGGGTACCATAAAACGTTATGGAAAGTACAAGAAAAAAATTAAATAGTTAGTTGCATATCCTTTACACGACGTGGCAGTGAACCCTAGCATATCTTTTTTAGCTGTTTGTGATCTCTTGGCAAGTTTGCGATCAGTAGTTTTCCATTAATTTCTGAACGACCAGCACTCATATCATTGTATGGAAACTAGTGCAGGGCGGTCTGCTTCCAAATCTCCCGCAGCTGTGTTTCGAACGCAGTATGCGTGATTACGAATTGCGTCCGTAACTCCCTCGCCAGAGAGCCGGTAAAGGACACTTATCATAATTGAAGCCAGTGTGATATAGACCGTATCACCCACCGAGAGCCGATTGGTCTACACAAATTGTGGGCGACCACTATATAACCAGTTAGCCTTTTTTTTTTTGCCATATCCTTTTACAGGACATCGCTGTCAACACCAGCATTTTCTACTGTTGTTGATGTCTTCGCAAGTTTACTTCAGTAGTTTGTTATTACTTTCTGAACGACCGGCTCACATATCAATTAGTTAAAGCCCAACGCAACGCGGTCAGCTGCCAAATCGCGTACTGCTGTGTTTCGAACGCGGATAAGCGGAATTACGAACTGTGTCCGTAATGCCACGGAGCCAGCCAGTTAGCCTTACGAAGTGAAAAAGAATCCTTTACTTTTAAGACAAAAAATATTGCTTGTCTTTTGCAGGACATTAAGATCAACCCCGATTCCAGGTTAGTTTACTAGGAACGTTTAGGTTCAGTAGTTTGCCATTGCTTTCTGAACGAGAAGTTAACGTTGAAGTCCAACTGACCCGTGTGGGGAATGAACCCCGTACCCCGCGTTGGTTTTACACAGTGACTGGAAAAACACAAAAGGCATTAAGAGGAGATACTTGTCAGCGGGCAGAGACGAGCATGTAATGCAATAGGCAATACACAGACTGTGTCCAGGCACCTGGTATTGACGTCAGAGCCAGACTCCAGGAAGTAGAGGCATTTAATGACACGATCAGCCATGATAAGATAACTACCATCAGTGTCACGTGAACTTTAGTCCAATAAACACAGACAGGCAGACAGTGATGTGTGTGTTTGTCTCATTCAAGACGGAAACAAGAGAAGTACTCCTATAGCATTCGTTAAGTAGGTGAAATGACAGTTGGCAACAGTTAAAGAAGTCCAGCATGAATGCTAATCATAGAACATCATCGTCATCATGATAATCATCATCATCATCGTGTACCATGCCAGCTGGCGAAGGCGTTCATGATTCTTCACAGATATCTCAATTATTGATGTTCAAGATTAAACTGCTACAGAACATGTTAGTGTATGTATCTGTTATTGTGAACTGATTGGAAAAGTAACATAAACACTTAAAGAAAATCAGTTGACAAGGAGAACTAGCTACTTGCAGTAGAAAGCGGCCATCTAATTCAGACGTGTAATGATAAGTTGCCGGTCTCCGTGGCGAAGGTCTTACAAACGCGGTTCCTAATCTCGCTTACCGGCGTTCGAAACACAGTCGCATGCGATTTGGCAGCAAACTGCATTGCGCTGGGGTTTATGGGAGCCGGTCGTTCAGAAAGCAGTGGCAAACTACTGAACGTAAACTTGCCAAGACATCAACAACAGCAGTAAAATGCTGGTGTTGACAGCGATGTCCTGTAAAGAGAATATGCACACACACACACAAATGATAAGTTATAAATGCATCTTGTTCGCAAATGAGAATTTCGTCGGCACCTGGCCTACACCTTCATCTGCAACTTTGAGATTGCCAGATATTTCCAGCGATTATAAACTACCTGGCAACTGCTTTCAATCAGACGACGATGTCAAACGAAAATGCTGAGCAGGATTTTGATTCACTGGATTTCCCGCCCAGACAAGTTCTCTAGCAGATTTAACTTTCAGTTTTTGAGACATGCAGTTATTTCAGAAACTGTTACGTATTGTTCCAGCATGATATGGCTGACTTGGCTGATGGTTCTATAGTTATGTCTTAGGATGGGGTCTCCATTTTGAGACATGGTATTGACAATGGATTGTAGCTATGTGGTCGGACATTCACCCGTCTGCCAGATCTTATTGCAGATTATAACTACCAGGTCTATTAAATGTATTAATTAGATCCCGTGTAACGTGACCAACTTCAGATTTCTTTCCTTTCTTTTTTGTTTTGCATATCCTTTACAGGACATCGCTGTCAACACCAGCATCTTTCAGCTGTATGTTGATTTCTTGGCAAGATTACGCTCAGTAGTTTGCCATTGCTTTCTGAGCGGCCGGCTCACATACCCCGTAAGTTACCGATGCGATTCGAACCACTTTTGATTCTCACCGTCATCACGTTACCCACGAGAGTATACGAGATTACGGAGAAAAGTCATAACCTCTAAGCCACGAAGCCGGCTTCTTTCTTTACAGCTTGTATATGTGACAGAATAATGGGCATCTGATGCCTTTGCGTGTTTTAGTAACAGATAGGCTGTCGTTGTATTTACTGCCTCACAATGCAGACCTTCGGCGACGAAATGGCTTATAGGTACTATGTCCGCCTCCAGAGCGAGGAATAAGTCAAGTAAATGTCCCTTTTTCACACCGACCACCTCTGTCTACTTCACAAGACATTAGCAGATATCCAATTTAGGCCATATCGCCCTAGAAACCCATGTCCATTTAAAAAATAATCCGCCCCGATGAGGATCCGAACCCATGACCAACCGGCAGGATGGCGAACGTCTTGCCACGACGCTACCCAGGCTCCCGTGGTATAGATAATAATTTTTTACCACCCAGGTTGTGGTGCCTGGCCACAATATCTACTCATCTCACTTTTACGAGTCTTTTGCATCGTAACTGCGGACGTCCAATTTTTTTTTCCTGCAACTTTTTAATAGATGCCCATAGAGAAGGTCCTTTCCGTCCTTGATTTGCGGATGTAAATTACAAGTACCCCAGACGTCGGAGTAAGTTCGCCTGATGGCTGGGGACACTGGTCGTAGGGAAAACTAACTCACACGCAAAAACCAGTCCAGCCCCTATTTGCTGTTTGGATAATCTAGGCAATTTTGCGTTCAGTAGATTGTCGCTGCCGGTTTCTCTGGCCGAGGGGTTACAACACTTTCTCCGTAATCCCGTTTATAACGCAGAGTCTCGTAGCGGGCGAGAACTGGGAGCGGTTCGACCCCCGCTGGTGACTTGCGGGATAACTGAGCCGGCCGCTCAGAAAGCAATGGCAAACTACTGAGCGTAATCTTGCCAAGAAATCAACAGACAGCTGAAAGATGCTGCTGTTGACAGCGATGTCCTGTAAAGAATATGCGAATTTAAAAAAAAAAAAGATTGCCGCTGCACATTTCTTCGATAGAACTGATCCGTAGAGATCAGCATCGCCGAGTAGATAAGAATGTTCATTCTTAAACTTCCGGTGTACTGATGCCGAGTTAGCGGGTTGAATCTCTCCACCAGTCAGTTAGACTAAAATGTTAACTTCTCGCCCTTGACTTGAAAACGTACATTACAAGTACCTCAGAAGTCGGAGTGGGTTCGCCCGATGGCGAGATACACTGGTAATAAGGAAATCTAATTCACACGCAAAAATCAGTCCAGTGAACTAGAAGTAATAGCATGCGTATGGACTACGCTTGAATTCAACGCAGAAAAAATAAAACGGATCCAAAACATCAAGGAGCGAAATCTTGTAGACACGTGAACGTCTACGGCATTTTGACAAGGCATACCATGTTGACGATCATGATCGTCTTAAAATACATGCCACAAACAGAAACAAGCTGTGGTATGCTAACATACATTCCTGCCAAAATCTCCTACAGCACAAAGCACATACCGCTGATTGAAAACCATAGGACAGGAAAGGTTGTAGAATGTCCTTCAGCTCAATTGTGATAGCCGTGGATGTGTACTGGAAATCTTCTCTGTTTTGTCTGGGCACGGATACAGGTAGATTTGACCTCGCCCGGCTATAACTTAAGAGTGACGTCAGATGCAGGTATTGTTTTTTAGAGAATATTTTAGAATCAAACCATGCCCTACTTATTTATTAAATTCTTCGCGAGTTTGACTTTTGGCAGCCATGACCTTGAACACCGCAAGGGTCAGGTTCAGGTAGATACAAATGTGTTTGCTTAATACGCAGAAATGTAAATTGGTTTTGGGGAAAGGGGTGAGGGGGGGGGGGTGGGGGTCCTTAAGATACTGAAATAACATGGGAAATATTTTGAAACGTATTGATTGGCACTCATACAAGAAAATGCATGAAGTAGAGATCAAATTTGGAAGTAAAGAACAGTAGGAGTGTAAGCCTCTTGAGCATATCGAAAAAGACGGTTAGAGAGACGCTTGATATGAGACCGGCTATCTCAAAGTGTAGAAACAACAAACAAGCACACCCACTTCATCTTGAACTGACGTGCAAAGTGCTTGGCATGGGTGGTTGTGGGTATATACTCCACTTGGGGTCTGAAGGTAAGAAGAAGAAGAAGCAGGATAATAATAATAATAATAATAATAATAATAATAATAATAATAATAATAATAATAATAAGATGATGAAGAGGAAGGAGACGGGGGAGGGAGAATGAGGAGGAGGAGAAGAAGAAGAAGAAGAAGAAGAAGAAGAAGAAGAAGAAGAAGAAGAAGAGGAAGAAGAAGAAGAAGTAGGAGGAGGAGGAGGAGGGGAAGAAGAATTAAAAGAAGAAGAAGAAGAAGAAGAAGAAGAAGAAGAAGAAGAAGAAGAAGAAGAGGAGAGAAGAAGAAGAAGAAGAAGAAGAAGAAGAAGAAGAAGAAGAAGAAGAAGAAGAAGAAGAAGAAGAAGAAGAAGAAGAAGAAGAAGAAGAGGAGGAGGAGAGAAGAAGAAGAAGAAGAAGAAGAAGAAGAAGAAGAAGAAGAAGAAGAAGAAGAAGAAGAAGAAGAAGAAGAAGAAGAAGAAGAAGAAGAAGAAGAAGAAGAAGACGAAGAAAAAGAAGAAGACGAAGAAGAAGGAAAAGAAGAAAAATGAGAAGAAGAAGAAGAAGAAGAAGAAGAAGAAGAAGAAGAAGAAGAAGAAGAAGAAGAAGAAGAAGAAGAAGAAGAAGAAGAAGAAGAAGAAGAAGAAGAAGAAGAAGAAGAAGAAGAAGAAGAAGAAGAAGAAGAAGAAGAAGAAGAAGAAGAAGAAGAAGAAGAAGAAGAAGAAGAAGAAGAAGAAGAGGAAGAGAGAAGAAGAAGAGGAAGAAGAAGAAGAAGAAGAAGAAGACGAAGAAGAAGAAGAAGAAGAAGAAGAAGAAGAAGAAGAAGAAGAAGAAGAAGAAGAAGAAGAAGAAGAAGAAGAAGAAGAAGAAGAAGAAGAAGAAGAAGAAGAAGAAGGAGAAGAAGAAGAATGTTGAGGAAGTCAAATACGCTAGTTGTCGTGTGTTGTGAACCCCCTAACTCGACATCAGCACATCAAACCAAAATAAAAAATCAGTCCTTTTTCACTAGAAGTAACACCACTGCGAAAACACGCAAGTATCAACATGGAAACCAAAAGACAACAGATCAACAGTATGTTAATACCAGCTCTTTGTTACCAATGTCAGACTTGACCACTAGCCAAGGGGAAAGAGGGAAAGATCACAATGTTGGAAATGAGATGCCTGGGAAGCGGGACCAATGTAACCTTAAGAAACATACTAAGAAATGATGACATTAGAGAAATGGGAGAAGTAAAGCCATACACTGATTACACAAAGAGACACAGAATAAGGTGGTTCTGTCGTCTAATGTGAATGTTGTTTGTCCATCAAGGTTGATGATGACCATTCACTTCATCCAGTGGGGTTGAAAGTATGGAGCCGTGAGTTCTAAGATGGCTCGTAGTTTAGCTTGAATTGTTCTTTGACAATGTGAGCAAATAATGCTTGACGTTCCAGGAGGAGAATCTCCTGCAGTGGATTTTCTGTCCGGCTTTTTTTTTCACAGCTCTTGCAGTCCTTTTTGCTTCACAAGTGACTGCACCCTTGCGTAATGATGTACGCCACGAAATTCGGTCTTTGGCTGCAGACTCCCAAGTTTCGTGATGAATTCCAAAAGCTTTTAGTGAGATCTTCTAATGTGAATAGAACCCTCAAAACTGCCCTGTAGTTTTAATAGACAGCATGGTGTTACCAAACCCCTGGGAGGAAGAAGAAACAGAAGAAGAAGAAAAAGAGACGGGAAGGAGGAGCCTAAACTGTAGACGAACGGTCTGCAGAGGCCACATAAGAAGGTTAACGTGGTCAACAAATGCTTGCAGAAGTCGGGTGTGTCAGCCGAAAGGTGCAATTGTCGCAGCTCTGCTGTAAACAGACACACAGTAGTTACGCACCCCCCCCCCCCCCCCCCCCAAAAAAAAAAAAAAAAAATAAAAAAAAAAATAAAATAAAAATAAATAAATAAAAAAATAAAATATTCCGGATGAACGCAGCAGAAGAAGAGGAAGACCACAATGAAAACCACGGAGCAGAAGGATCGACAGCATCAACAACAATTTACAACGATGCAAACTCAGATAAATTAACGTAACTCATCTGGCACTAGGAGATGATCTGCAGCTCTCCACAACGCCCCGAGGCAAGGTTGAACTAGCGCTGGGGAACCAGGCAGTTCTTCGACTGGTTCGATAGTGGATACACATGTCAGTACAGGACGCATAGAAGATAAGAAAAAGACTTCGGATTCAGAGGGCACATTACAAAAGAATTGAAGTCTATTTGCACACTGATGTTTTAACCAGTCACCTTCCAATGACGATAACGCCTCGCTGAAGAAACACGGGTACCAATGAGTTTATTTTGAGTCCAAGGGTTTCCCACCGATAGAAATTATAGTTTTATACTGGTATGAATGGCAGGCCGAACAGAGACATTAGTCCAATGTGGGAAAATACTAGGCAAGACTGTCAGAGAAAGAGATAATTATGTTTTAAATAATTGGGCAACATCAATATCATTCAAATACCAGATGACAGAGGGGTGTAGTCAGTCATGATCACCAATATCTGCCCCAGAAGACACCATTACAATCAGAAGGTTATCCCCCTTGTTTGACATAGGTATTTTTGAAGTGATGCTCTCTGAAAACACTGACACGTCGGCCAGGGCGACTTATCCTATCGCATGTAGAGAAGGTTATCAGAACGCAGCAGTTCTTTAACCAACACAGTTAGAATTGTGCACCAGGCGGTCTGAACTATGCCAAAGACAACATTGTCTCAAAACGCAGAGACTTATTTATAGATAAGCATCTCTGTCTCTCGCTGCCTTCTTTCCACCTCAACATTCCGGCATTCTTCGCCTGCGACAATCAGAGAAACAATGGCGGGTTGGTATTAGAATAGACATTTTTCATTCTTGAGCTCATTATCTAATAACCAGTGAGTTGCAGGGTAGGTTATCCCCCATCAAAGGAGAAATAAGCCAATTCTTTCGCTCCGCTAGCCTACAGGACAACCGTGGCAAGGTGGGATGCCTGTTCAACCCCCCACCCCCTTTCCACGCCAACCAAGATGACATGAAACTAATAGTTAGGTGATGGACTAAGCCTGAGAGAAGCCGACAGATATTTGTTGATTATGGTCTCAAGTTCCAGACGGTAGGCAGAGGAACGCTTTATAGAGACAATGGCTATGGTCACCGACCTGTATGGTCACTGCCAAGATGGAAAACCATGGCAGGATACCTTCTTTACAGATGCCTAGGGAATCATGATTCGTCAAATCGCAGGAAGAAATAAACTTGAAAGTTGGTGACAACAGGCAGAGTTTATGGGAAAAGAGCAAAGGAAAGCAAAGGGTAAATACCAAGATGGCTTGGCCAAATGAAACAATCTGGACAAGAACACAGGCTTGATCAAGATTCTGGTGATGGTGTGAGCTGGTGAACCAAGACCGCCCACGCTTATCTCCATAGGACATGCTGATGGTGATAACAACCACGTCATCATACGTTAATGGTTACTCTTCTTACAGGATATATATTTCTTAACGTCTGCGATTCCATTCGACTGTAATAATAATCCATGTTATCCAAACTACTACTTTAAATCTGTATGTCCATGGTAGTATCTTTTTAGCTAATGTACACCCAGAGAGTTCTATCGGAGCATTTGTATGAAGTCTGTCGACAAAGAAATATCAAAATTCCGCGAAGGAAACATTACCAATCCCGGCATAGTCGTAGGAACTCCGACGCGGAGAAAACCCGGCAGGGGGCTTCAGATCATCAGATGAGAACCCCCTTCCCCAAGCATTTCGGACCCTTTAATTTCTAAATACTTTCTGGGGGGGGGGGGGGGGTGGCGGTCCCGTCCGGGTCATGACTCCGGGCATCTGTCCCCTGCCGTGGAGACGTTCGTTCGGTCATATTCGTTATCCCTGATGTTAGCTTGTCCCTTCGCTGTTACCTTGTCCACTCTAAAATCTATACCAGTCCGTATGTGTTGTGGTTAATCATAACCTGGATACATCTTTTCTTCTACTTCCTCTTCTTCTTCTTTTTTATTTTTTGTTATCGCTTGGCATTTATTAATTATATCTGTAAGGTGGTCTCTTGAATAAATTTCACTTTTGTTCTTTTTTTTTTCGCTCAGTGGTCCATAGAGTGCAGATATAGACGTATTTCCATCTCGTTTGTGCGTGGCATCCTGATTGCTGTTGTGCAGCGCCTGGCTAGTTGCCTCCGTCATCAAAGTATTTTTTTGTGTGGCTGGGATAGACTGTGGTCTTACTCGAATGTAAACACGTATGTACATACATATCTACGTACGTTTATACGTACATACATATTTAGAATCGTCTGGTTTTACAGCGTCAGAGACTCGCCATCGCCCCTATTTCTGTTAGTTAAAACAGTTCCGTCACGTGAAGGCCATGAGTTGGACTTTTGCTGCTAGAGGTAATGATGCGCATGTCTTAGTGTATTTCGCATGGCTGAGAGATCACCCTCAACTATGCGTCCCCCGGCTACGACATCAATTTAGGACCAGAATAACAGGATACATACAGCCTAATGTGCCTCTCCGCAGTTGTGAAGTTCAAGTACAGATCTTGCTGGTTTCGTAACTCGGAGAGAGGACGGGGAGCTGTATAAAACAGTCCCCGTGGAGGTAATTTTGTACATGATAAAAATCAGTCTCTACACCAACCTGACTGAGATGGATGAAAGCCCTGTCAAGAGTTTAGACCACTTGTTAGTTGCATATCCTTTACAGGAAGTCGCAGTCAACCCCGTCAATTTTGGCAATGGCAAACTACTGAACGTAAACTTGCCAAGAGATCACGAACAGCAAATAAAAATAATGCTGTGGTTGACTGCGACGTCCTGTAAACGATATGCAAATAACTTTTTAATTTGTCACTGCTTTCTGAACGAGAAGTCGTCGTCTAGGTCTTACGTGTTTGTCCAGGTCGGTACTGAATCCTCTATTCCACTATAAGCGCACCGGTAGTTAGCAAACGAGCGCTCTTTTCTTTTCCACCATGTCGATTTCTAAAGAGCTCTTTACATTTAGCATATAAAAAAGTCGCTTGAAAGTCGATAGGATCGACTTCATTGCACCGAGTTTTATCCCATATGGTTCGGTCTCTTTCCACAGGGTAGGCCTGCCGAAAGCGTCGTACAAAGCTCGAACTCCGTAGCTCCAGCGACCACCCCCCCCCCCCCCCCCCCCCCAGAGGTTTCCGAGAAAAATGCACTCGTGAACCGAAAGACGTAGCCTGGAATCGAACCCAGAACCTTCGGAGCGCGAGGCAGACGGCTTGACCAAAAACCCAATAGGACTCAACAGTAGAAACGGGCCCTATACTATTTAAACTGTGTAAATGTTTTAAATATCAAATAGTTCCTCGACGATAGAATGATGAAAACTCCGTTGAAGGATAGAAAGAATAATGAAGCTATCTTAACTGGTTTCTCGCATCAGAAGAAGACGGTCAACAGTTTTTGCGTATGTCATGAGAAGAGAAAAAAACAACGCTTGAGTATGTCGTCACAAGGGGGAGGTTGGGGGAGGGGAGAGGCAGGGGGAGACCAAGAGAGAAGATGCTGGACAGTCTGACATCATGGCATGGAGGAACATCGGTATTATAAATGTTTCAATCACACAAGAGACAGAAGGATGTGGACACACGTGAACACCAACGTCACACGTCATGGACTATAATAATAATAATAATAATAATAATAATAATAATAATAATAATAATAATTTCCACGTTCCAGAAATTGTGACCAGACGGGCTGGTGACTCATTCCTCGTGACCTAATTAACTGCTGGACATTTCTAAAAGAGCTGGTCACGTGATATTTGATTCACCCAATAACGTGTTGCTTCTAGTTCACTTGCGGCGTTCTGTTTTCAGCTCAGAGGACATCCCTTAACTCTTTCAAACCCCAGCGACACGTCATGTGAGATTAGATATTTCGCTTAACTCATTAAGTCCCAGCCAATACATGTGTGAATGGCTGTTTCCATTGACTCATTAGTATGGCGAAGTGATTAGATCGCATTCCTTGCTGTCCAAAGGTTATGGGTTCGTTTGCTGAAAGATGGAGGTTTAGAATCAACTTGTGAATCTTTATATGTATGAGAGTGAGAGAGAGAGAGAGAGAGAGAAGAGAGAGAGAGAGAGAGAGAGAGAGAGAGAGAGAGAGAGAGAGAGAGAGAGAGAGAACGAACGAACGAACGAACGAACAAACTTTATTTTCAAAGGGTTAAGAATTGGGCACGCAGGCCCGTCTAACATTCTGCCCTTCTATCACTCTCTTTCATACATTATTTCATTCACACATCATTCAAGGCTAACAAAGAACAGCAACAATATAAAAGATATGCATTATAAAGGCATGGGCAAAATGCAAACATCAAAAATACACGACACAGTAATACTAGATAATGGTCTGACACTTGTTATTAGCCATGTGGAATATACTGGCCTACAAAAAGGGGATTGGCTGTTATACTAGGGTTTTGTTATTATTATTATTATCTCAATTATTAAGGGGGAAGGTAATCCGTATTGAGATAGTGTTCGAATAATTTGCGATTATATGAATAGGGATTGGTGATGTCTTTGATTTCTTGTGGAAGATTGTTCCACAGCTGAGCTGCAGAGTACGTTAAGCTTGTTTTGTATAAGTCAATCCTAGGCTTCGGAATGTGTAGTATATTTAAACGTTTACTGTGTCTAGCATTATATTTAAACAATGGCCAAAGGTAATTTGGGGCATTCCGATGCAGGATTTTGTGAATTAGTTTAGCTTTATTGAAAAGCAGGCGTTTGCGGAATGGTAGTAACTGAAGGCGTTTATACAGGCTAGGATTGTCAGATTGTGATGTTGTTTCCCCGAGAAGAGATTTGGATCAACATGCACATCTTTAAACTGATTATCTGTTGGGATTATTGACTGACTTTTCGTCTACACTCTTCTCTTCTGTCTTCCCTTCCATATATCTCTTTCTTTCACTCTCTCTCTATTATTCTCTCAACACATACTTCGACAACAGTTCTTTTCCACATTAAATAAAAGATTTAATTTAAAACTATGTCTGGTGTATGGGTGGGTATTGTCGGTGTAGTTGCTAGTGTTCTTCTGGTGTGGCTGCTAGATAAGATGTTGATAGATAGTCTTCGTGTCTTTCTCTCGTCTCTTCTCTCGGCTAAAGTACAGGACGATATATAGACACCACAGAACGATCTCACCCTGACGGCTCCGTCTGCTTGAGTCTGTAGATAAATCCGTTCTTTGTAATGAAAATGTTCACCACTGTATTAAATGTACTTAATCTGCTCACTATTTGCTGTCCGCTAAAAATGAATGTTCGTTGCTTTCTTATAGCGTTCTTTAATCCATTCTGGAAAACACATCGAGTTTCTAGAATGTTCTATTAGTGTTCTGTAAAAAGTTCTACACTTGATATTTGGTAATTGATATATGCACTTGGTACGCACTTTGCAACTCTTTGATACTGAGTAATTTGGGTCTTTTTCCTTTAGTTTGTATGATGTCTATTTTCCATTCTCTGTCCTCCTGACTTATTAAGATGACACTTCTTTTCCTTCCTGTCTTATGCACAAGTGTCGTGCGTTATGACTTTAAAGTGCTTTCTCGTGGGTTATCAACACTGGGTGATCTTGACCACAGCCCTCTGTGTAATCTCTTAGTTGATAAGTCCCACACTGGTATGGAAACCTTATACACATCGCTGTTCCTTTATAGAATTAATGTAGGTCCACGAATTGAAATTAATCCGTAGCCAAGCACTTTATCCCATTATAAGGAAGGATATTTCTATTCATTACAGGACACATAATTCTATCTTTCCGTCCAGTTGGGGAACACACACTCAACTGACACAAAGAAGTCGCCACTCTCTCTAGAACATCTTTGTCCCATCGTCCTTGACATTGCTGGACAAAGCAAATTCAGACTTCATTGTCCTAGTTTGTGGAAAATTCCAGATCTGGGGCTTTTCCGTATATCCCTACCTCCAGAACGCAATAGACTGGTCCATGATGCTGTCTCTCTTGGTCGCTAACCAAATTTTCCACTTGACAGTTACCTGTGTTGTAGTCGACTCTCCCGACTTGACCTACATACACATGCGCTGGTCAATCCTTTGTGGTTATCCTTCTGTTTCATTAACTCGGGAATTAACCGTTCACCTGCCTGGTTTTTTAACCCTTCTCCTACGTGGGCAGTCGATGTATGCAGTCGTCCATCTGGGAATCACTAACATTCAGCATTTCACGACATAGGCCCCCTCTTAAGAGATTAGACCGCGTCGAATCTTTCTCACTGTAGGTTTGATTCCCATGATCCACAACCCTAGTCTTCTTCCTCCTGAGCTGGATGTCTGGATAAGAAATCTGCTCCTACATTCTCCTTTCCAAGGATGTATTCCACAGTGAAGTCCCGATGCAGCAACAACGTCCATCACATCCACCGTGCGTTGAGCTTCTGCTAAGTAGCTATTAACATCACGTGTTGATGATATGATTGGATCCTCACATTGCTCACTTCATTATCCAGTAGGCGCTCTAATTGACACCCTACCATACTACTAACGACTGAAACTAGTGTTGGCTCCTCGCTCCTGTACGTTCAGTCGACCTCCTTTCGACTTGCGTCAGCGACGGCTCACAATACAGACGGATTGTCCCATCCTGATTGTAACACTGCTTCCATGTCCTCTTAGTTTCCCCCGGCTTTGCCTCTGGGGATGTTCCGCCTCGTCCTCGTCGGACCGAATCGTCTTTCCCAAACCTCCTGGACTTTTGTTTCCAGGACCATCTTGGGCGATATTGTATCTGGTCAGCCAATCTTCGGTTTGAGTCCTGGGTAATTCTCGCTTTTCCCGACGTTACCTGCCCCTTCTGAACTTGGTTACCGGTGAAACTTTCACTCTTGTCCTTTCCCTGACTTGTGATTTCCCTCCTCCTGTCGTTGGGTAAATCTGACCTATCACGTACTGTCCCATAGGTCCTCCTATGTTGTACTGGCGATCTCTGGTCTTCGTCTGGACTGGTAACCTTGGTCCCAATAGCTGCCATCACCATCAAGTGCGAAGCTTTGCTCCCGGATCTCTCCTCATATTTCCTAATGAGATGTCTAGGGAGATTTTTCTTCTCTTCCCCGATCCGTATTTTGTAGATGTTCTTGGACACCACCTTTTCCACAGGATAAGGTCCTTTCCATCCTACTTGGAGTATATTGGTCTCTGCTGGACTCCACAGTTCCACTTTGTCTTCCACTTTAAGAGCTAGTTTCCTCTTAATTCGCTTGTTGGGTGGTGCTTTCTGGCACTCCGAACAAGACTTCACCCACCGGCGTACATCTCCGGTCATTCCTGGCCAGCAATAATGGCCGGATATTTGCTGCAAGGTCTCTCTGACACCCATATGTCGATTCTCGCCTATGATGTGTCCACTCTGAAGAATGTGAGGACGGTGGGTCTCTGGAACCACCCACTGCTCGTGCAAGTTATCTCCCCTCCCAGCTCTCCGATAGAGTAGTTGATTCTTCAGAAAGTACTGTCCCCGTTCTGGTGGCTCAGCACTTCTTTGCAGCTTCCTGTAGCAAGGATGCAACGTAGTATCCTTCCTCTGGGCAGTATGCAATTCTCCTATCTCTGAGTTGTCGCATAGTGTCTCTGCCTCTTTTTCCTTCCCTTGAGATCCACTGACTACTGTTCCCTTGTGGGTTGGCTGTTTTGGCATCCCCAAAAAGACATATTTCGTGCCAATGATCATTGGGAATAGGGAGTCAGCTAATACCGCCGCAGGAATAATGCCCGTGACGTACCTGGATTTAATCTCCACCTTGGCGATTGGCAGCGTCATGGTAACAGCACTCCTCATTGCCGGCTTTAGCTCTATGGTCTCCCCTGTAAGTTGGTCTGGGCTTACCAAGCTGGCGTCTATCACCGCTTCCCCATCCAAACCTGTATCGTAGAGACAAGCAACCTGCTGGCCATTGACTTCAATCAGTTCAACCACAGGTGGTCTCTCTTGGTCCTGAGTGTCTTTCATCTCCTTGACCGTTTCCTTGCCTTCCTCTTTTGATTCCTCGAGGTTGGTTATGCAATTGGCGTCTTCTGCCTTGCATCTGCAGTCCACAGTATTATGTGTTGTCGACTGGCAGTGTGTACACCATGTTCCCTTCCTAGGTTTCCGTGTGTCCTTTTTGTTCCTTTCTCCTTCGCCGACCTCAGCCTTGTCTGTGATCACCGATGTAGGAATCACTTTGCATGCTGCGAAGTAAGAACTTTTAGGTTTCGATCTGCAGTCCTTCGTGTTATGCGAGGCCGCCTTGCAAATCGAGCACCACTTCTCGGACCACTGTCGTTTCGCTTGAGAATTCGAGGTGCTCTGGGTTCCTACCTTCACCTTCTCTGAACTCTCCTCTGTGTGCTTTATATAAGGTTCCCCTTTTTCTCCTTCCCAGTTTTTAGGTTTCTTTTTCTCTGGTTTCTCCTGACCTTTGGTTTGTGTACTTAGTTCCTCAGTTTCACCATGTACTTCCACGAATCGTTCCGCCAGCTTATTCACAACATCAATCCGTTCCGCCCCTTGTTCTCCCAAGAAGGTTCTGAGAGGTTTCGACATTTGCTTTCGCATCTGGTCGACCACCATCATCTCTTCGAGACTCTCATAATCCCTCTTGAATTCTGCCAAGTCCATCCATTTCTGGAGATAGGATTTCAGCCTTAGACTGTATGCGGCGAATAGTTCTCCCGGCTCTCGTCTAGCCGATCTAAACTTCTTCCTATACGTTTGTGCTGTGATGTCAAAATGTTTCATCAAAGCGGCTTTTAATTCCTGGTAATTATTTTCCTGTCCTGGTGGTAAGCGTGTGTACACTTCAAATCCCGAACCGACTAATCCCTGTGATAGTTTAAGAGCCCATCTGGTCCGATCCAGCCCCATAGCGATTGACATTGCTTCGAAACGAGATGCGTATTGATCAAATCTTTCTTTAGACTGATCGTAGACAGCTAAGGGAAACTTCATGGCATGGTAACCATGTCCACTCATATGGGTTGCACCCGGTGAAGAAGAATTTCCTTCCGCTCCATCTATTTCCCCCTTAGTTTGTGTCTTGAGCTCCAGTTCTCGCATGCGGTATTCATGTTCTCTGATCTTGTGGGCTTCTTCTGCTTCCAACTGGGTCTTACGCTCCTCTCGTTCCGCCTGACGAATCTCTCGCTCTCTTTCTTGGATGTAATCAGTTAAGTCTGAACCAGCCAACCCAATTTCCTCTCCGTTTGCCCTCAGTTCGGCTGTAGTTAGTTTGGGATTGGCCATAGTTAAAGCAGGTAAGTCAGCACGTTGAGTAAAGACACCTCAAGGCAGAAAAGAGTACTCACTATAAACAGATAATCTACCTAGAACCTATATCATTTATCTATATCTATTAATTATTATAAATCTCCAACCCCACACAGTACATCACAACCACTCTCTCATCCACAAGAGGAGATATAGGATAAAGACTTATGTCGACGTGTGACCGTGTGACTAGGTATGTAATGTCTTACCACCTATCCACATTCACTCTGTCTGGAACTTTCTCACTGTAAAGTCACCAGCATTAATGAACTGTTTCTACCATAAATGTAATGGCACCATATATCCAATGGACGTCCTTCCATTAAAAGTCATCAATATATACTTCTTCTTATTCCAATCAGTATGTCCCAACATGTAGGTACTCCGCTATGCCTGTGCCAATATGCAGGTCATATGGGTATAATGTATGTACGTATCCCGCTCGCTCCACCAATTATGTGATGTTGTTTCCCCGAGAAGAGATTTGGATCAACATGCACATCTTTAAACTGATTATCTGTTGGGATTATTGACTGACTTTTCGTCTACACTCTTCTCTTCTGTCTTCCCTTCCATATATCTCTTTCTTTCACTCTCTCTCTATTATTCTCTCAACACATACTTCGACAACAGTTCTTTTCCACATTAAATAAAAGATTTAATTTAAAACTATGTCTGGTGTATGGGTGGGTATTGTCGGTGTAGTTGCTAGTGTTCTTCTGGTGTGGCTGCTAGATAAGATGTTGATAGATAGTCTTCGTGTCTTTCTCTCGTCTCTTCTCTCGGCTAAAGTACAGGACGATATATAGACACCACAGAACGATCTCACCCTGACGGCTCCGTCTGCTTGAGTCTGTAGATAAATCCGTTCTTTGTAATGAAAATGTTCACCACTGTATTAAATGTACTTAATCTGCTCACTATTTGCTGTCCGCTAAAAATGAATGTTCGTTGCTTTCTTATAGCGTTCTTTAATCCATTCTGGAAAACACATCGAGTTTCTAGAATGTTCTATTAGTGTTCTGTAAAAAGTTCTACACTTGATATTTGGTAATTGATATATGCACTTGGTACGCACTTTGCAACTCTTTGATACTGAGTAATTTGGGTCTTTTTCCTTTAGTTTGTATGATGTCTATTTTCCATTCTCTGTCCTCCTGACTTATTAAGATGACACTTCTTTTCCTTCCTGTCTTATGCACAAGTGTCGTGCGTTATGACTTTAAAGTGCTTTCTCGTGGGTTATCAACACTGGGTGATCTTGACCACAGCCCTCTGTGTAATCTCTTAGTTGATAAGTCCCACACTGGTATGGAAACCTTATACACATCGCTGTTCCTTTATAGAATTAATGTAGGTCCACGAATTGAAATTAATCCGTAGCCAAGCACTTTATCCCATTATAAGGAAGGATATTTCTATTCATTACAGGACACATAATTCTATCTTTCCGTCCAGTTGGGGAACACACACTCAACTGACACAAAGAAGTCGCCACTCTCTCTAGAACATCTTTGTCCCATCGTCCTTGACATTGCTGGACAAAGCAAATTCAGACTTCATTGTCCTAGTTTGTGGAAAATTCCAGATCTGGGGCTTTTCCGTATATCCCTACCTCCAGAACGCAATAGACTGGTCCATGATGCTGTCTCTCTTGGTCGCTAACCAAATTTTCCACTCGACAGTTACCTGTGTTGTAGTCGACTCTCCCGACTTGACCTACATACACATGCGCTGGTCAATCCTTTGTGGTTATCCTTCTGTTTCATTAACTCGGGAATTAACCGTTCACCTGCCTGGTTTTTTTAACCCTTCTCCTACGTGGGCAGTCGATGTATGCAGTCGTCCATCTGGGAATCACTAACATTCAGCATTTCACGACACGGATAAATGTTTGCTATAAATTAGACTCATGGCCCGTTTCTGGAGTGAGTAAAGTCGCTTGGTGTTTGAATTAGAACAACCGTCCCAGATTGTAGAGCAGGAGTCAAAGTGTGTCTGTATATGAGAAGTATAGAATAGCTTCCTTGTGTCCTCATCAAGGAAGTTTTTAATCTTGGCGAGTTGGTAGACTTTTTTCGCTGTTTGTTTAATAAGCGCTTGAACGTTGGAATTAAAGGTTAGGTTTCTATCAATGATTAGGCCTAATGTTTTGTGCTCAATTACACTTTCTACTGGCATGTTATCGATGTGAAGTTGAAGTGGTGTGTGTGAGCTTAGAGTTTGAAGTCTTTGTCTAGTTGTTAATAACATTGCTTTTGTTTTAGTGATGTTAATTTGCATACGGTTTGAATAGCTCCACTTAACTACATTATTTAATTCTTGTTGTAAAGACGATTCCAGTAAAATACAGTCTTCAGCGTTTGTGTACACCGTACAGTCATCTGCAAATAGATCGCAGGACGACGAAAGATGCAAAGGTAGATCGTTAATATATATGGCAAATAATAGAGGGCCAAGAATAGAGCCTTGCGGTACTCCAATATTAAAGGTAGTGGTTTGAGACAGAGATTTATTATGTGATACTACTTGCTTTCTGTTTGATAGAAAAGATGATATTAGAGTGACTACATTAAGGCCAATTTTCATTGTCTCGAGTTTTTTAATTAAAATAACATGGTCTATCATATCAAATGCTTTCTTGAAATCAATAAACACAGTTCCACATAGACTGTTGTTGTTTATATTCTGGTGCCAATTTTCTATCATGTTTGTAAGGGCCGTATGGCAAGAATATTTTGGTCGAAATCCTGATTGGCTGTCAACAATAAGCTTGTTGCGAACTAAATACTGTAATGTTACTTTATGGATGTGTTTTTCTAGTGGCTTAGATAGTGATGATAGTAATGAAATGGGTCTGTAATTGTTCAGGAGACCATTGTCCAATGAACCAGATGTAAGAAGAGGGTACACTTTAGCGATTTTGAGAGCTGATGGAAAGTGGCCTTTGGTTAGACACTGATTATATACATAGGTTAGTGATGTACAGATCACTGGCGCAGCACAACGGAGAATCCGGTTGCTGATTCCATCTAACCCAGATGAGGTTGTGTTTTTTAGGTTACTGAGGTAAGCGAATACTTCAGTGATTGTCATTAGCGGTATGTCGGAAAGAATATCGCGGGAGCATCTATTCTCGCAAAACGATGACAATAAAGATAAGTTGCAAGGAGAATTAGGTATTGAAGCCTTCAACTGGTCTATGTCAGTTTGAAAAAAATTACTGAATTGGTCGCATGTAATATGATTTGAAGGTAAAGAATTTCGGAAGTTATACTTGTTTGTCAAGGTGTTAATTGCTTTCCATATATCCTTACTATTTGTTTTATCCATTACTAAGTTCTTAAAGTAAAGTTTCTTTTCCCGTCGTATGTTATATTGAACTTTGTTTCTAAGTGTACGGTATGCATCGAGATCCCGCTTTTTATGTGCTTTATCTCTGTCTCTCATAATTTTAAGTATTTCCTGGGTGATCCAAGGTGGCTTGACGTGGTGTTTTACTCGAACTTCCTTGACTGGCACATGTCTATCAAAAACATCAATAAAGGTTTTCATCCAGAATTCCAGAGCATCATCCGGGTCAGGAAGCTGATAAACATTGTCTAGAGGTGAAATGAGCAAGTCCTGTAAAAATGCGCTTTGGTTGAATTTTTTGTAACTTCTATATTTTACACTTATGTGTTTATCTTTAGGAATTTTAATTCCTTTTTTAGACCACGTGCAGCATATTGGGTAGTGATCGCTCATTGCACAATTGGGTACGGTGCATTCTATGATGTTGTCTGAGCAAGTTACATAAATGTGATCTATGACTGTCGAAGATGACTTTGTTACTCTAGTAGCTTGTTGTACTATTTGTTGGAAATTGTATGATGTAATTATATTTCCCCATATTATGTTGGATTTGTTGGTGTCAATGTTAAAGTCTCCGAGTAGTATAATTTCCTTCCCAGAAGCGAAAACCACATCCATCATGGTAGTGAAGTTTTCGTACCAGACGTGTCCAGCACTGGGATTTCGATAAAGGTAGCCAATTATCAGGGGTGTGCGGTTTTGAAGTTTTAGCTCTAACCAGATACATTCTATTTCGCAAGTTTCAAAGTCTAGCCTACGGTGAACATTTAGTAAATTAGAAACATAGGTTATTATGCCTGTCTCTTGTTTCCTACAGGGATCCCTTCTAAAAACGTTGTACCCTTTAATAGAGATGTCCTCATCTGAAATTTTATCATTAAGTCTACTTTCACTAAGGCCGAATAAATGAAAATTTTGATTAAGAATAGAAGATAACTCTGGTAGCTTGTTAAATAAGCTGCAAATGTTTAAGTGTCCAAGGCGTATTCCTGACTTATTGAGCCAGTGTTGCCACTTCACAGACATTTCATCCATGAAGAAAGTGTAAATTAGTCAAAGTTAAGCAAAAATACAAGATCATAAAAAAAAATCACAATTACATTAACTTACAAAATATCAATAATACAAATGGATAAGTAAATGACAATATTATAACGATATAACTAATTAGACCAACGAATATAATGCAAACAAGGAACAAAACGAATTAAAGAACATACAACAAATAATTAACTTGAAAAAACTACTTCACAAGCTAAGTACCAACTGTTATCCAAAAGAATCAATAAATGACTATACAAGTCAATGTCTCTGTTTAAAGCGGGGAGTGAAGACCCCCTCACTCAGAGTATTAAGGCGATAAAAAGTATTATAAAAGATATCTAAGTGTCAATCTCTGTGACTTCAATACGAGTCAATTTTTACAGCCACGTACAATCTAATACGTTGCTATATAAATCAATAACCAAGTATGCGCATAAACTTTCTAGGAGAGGCTCTTTCTTGTACCGAGATCCGGTGTTGCTTTGTGCTCAATTGCTAGTAAATACCAGGCTGTGTTGGTCCTTGGTACAGCGACATCATAAATGCCTGCCGAAGTGAGGCTGGGCTAAACCGTGTGAGGTATAACAACTCTGGGTTACAATGGAGTGGATACTGTTGATTTCTTCATTTCAGAGAGAGAGAGAGAGAGAGAGAGAGAGAGAGAGAGAGAGAGAGAGAGAGAGAGAGAGAGAGAGAGAGAGAGAGATAGAATTGAATTGAACTTTATTTTAAAAGGGTTACAAATTAGGCACGTAGGCCCGTCTTACATTCGGCCCTTCCAATCACTCATCTTTCGTTCATCAACAGTGCATGATACAGCGAGAGATAGAGATAGAGAGAGCGAGTGAGAGAGAGAGAGAGAGAGCGAGAGAGCGAGACAGCGAGAGAGCGAGAGAGAGAGAGAGAGAGAGAGAGAGAGAGAGAGAGAGAGAGAGAGAGAGAGAGAGCTGGCGGTCTCAATGGAGTTTATTAAGTCAGAGATTGCTCAATGGTACTGCTCATGGAAATGTAGATCAAAGAAGCCATGCGTGAAACCGTTTGTGAAGCCAATAGCTGAAGGTTCTCATGTTTCAAGCACTAGCCAATTAATCAGTGAAGTGCCCTCTCCACCACCAAGACCAGCTACAACGATTCTGCACCACTTGCTGTCTCCAGTTGCTCACTGAAAAACTGTTGATTATCCATAGCCAAATGTTATCTTCCCACATGGATCGCTGCTTAACTCTTGCAGAGCTGTCTTCCACTGCGCCCATCGGTACAGTTTCTTCAAGAGGGCCATGTCTTTTCGTATGGCCACTATATTTTAGCCGGCTCGTGGCAAAAGAGTTACGAACACAGATCGTAATCCCGCAAATGGCGTTCGAAACACAGCTGTGGGCGATTTGGCAGCAGACAGCCTTACGTTGGTTTTATATGAAATGGTATGAGTGCCGGTAGTTCAGAAAGCAATGGTAAACTACTGAACATAAACTTGCTCAGGAATCATGAATAACCAAAAAAAAAATAAAAATAATGCTGTTGTTGACTGCTGCGTCCTGTAAAGGATATGCAACTAACGATAACAATATTTAAACTCTTTTTAAAAAAAATACTTCCATCAGCTTGCTTCTCTATTCTATTTTCTGAACTAACTCAGTATGAAATGACACAAACTCTTCTGTACATGCACATTTCTAGTGTCCCAATTGGATATTCTTTGGCGGGGGTGGTGGTGGTGTTGGTGGTGGTGGTTGGAGTGGAGGGGGGGGGGGGGTGCCTTTGTGGCGAAGTAGACAGGCCTTTTGTCTTGTACTCTGAGGGTAGTGGGTTCGTTCTAGGACTCAGTCGTGCAGACGCCGAGTGCAATTTTTCCGGAGAACCTTCGAGATCAAAGAGTTCACGCTGTGTGCAATGCTCTGAGTAGGTGGTTTTCCGTTCTGTGGGGAAAGACCAAGTCAAATTGGATAATCTAATTCCTTGCTCATTATTTGTACTTCAGGACTATACAGCTATGTTGAGAATATTAATAACTTTGAGCCAGTTATAATGAAGAGACTTAATTGCTGCTCGCCGGTTATAATGAAGCGACTTAATTGCTATTCGCCATTTGCGGTCAGCTTCTGCCACTTTCTCTGCATTGCTGAAACCTAGACCTTTAGGTCTTGTCACTTGTCGTCCCTTGGGGGAAAGCAGAATCAACAAGCACACCTTTTAAATCCCCTTTTCAGTTTTTTGACTACTGCCGTACCTTTGTCTACATACCCCCCGTTCTGTCTTATGATCTCTCTCTCTCTCTCTCTCTCTCTCTCTCTCTCTCTCTCTCTCTCTCTCTCTCTCTCTCTCTCTCTCTCTCTCTTCTTATTCCTCCAGAACATACCCACACAACACTTTCTTCCAACAATTAATAAAATATTTAATGAAGAAAACTATGTCAGGTGGGTGTAGTGTATGTGTATAGAAATCTGTGGAGTAGTCTATCGTGTATGTGAGATAGGACTCTTTAGTCTAGGATCAGCATCACATTCCTCATCATGCTACGGCCATTCAAATTACACCACAGCACAGAACTAGAAGGAGCTCACCCGATGATGTGTCCGTCCGACCGATTGTTGACTTATTCCAAACTGTCCTGGAATGTTTGAAAGTCTGGTCACCACTGAGTGATATTGATTATTTCGTGTCCTTTAAGTCTACACACACACACAATTCAGATAGTTAATATAATCCATTGCGGAATGAACACCAACAAGGTCCAAACAAATAGTTGGGTGATAATAATGTCCATATTAAATAGCCGTGGGTTTTGATGGATGATAGAGATTGCTAATGAAGGCAATTTTTTTTCAAAGTACAACAAAATAGTCTTACGTTGAAACACACGTGTTACTTTAAAAGGTGCTATTGTCATTTGACGACGAAGGTTCAAATCCCGGTGTGGTCATACTAGAACACTTCAATTTTGATACTGTCTAATACCTGCTCTGATCTCTAATATTTCCCCCAACTTCTATGAGTGTCAATCAGTAACCGTGTATATATTTCTCATGTCCATAAACGAACTGTTCATTTAAGCAAGGAAAATATCATTATGTTAAAGTTTTTTCCTTTCTGTATTTTTTTTTTTAGATCAATGTTATTGTTCTTACTTTAGTGGTGGTGGGTAATATATCCACTGAGTCGTTTCTCTTCTAGTGACTATTATCTTTCGGTCAAGTATCTCAGTAATGTTCTGAACTTCCTATACACAGAGCTCAAATCTTGAGATCAGTTAGCTCTGCACCAGAGTAGTGCCATTTGCTTCTTCTCAGTGTGGTAGGTAAATTCACTTTCCGTGGAACCTGTCGAAGAGATAACACCAGGTGATATCAACCCGACTCAGACTCAATATAGGTGAGTGTAGGCCTAAGGCCGTACTCAGATAGTAACATCTATATTTTCATAGAACTGAACTCTGGCATCAGACAGAGAAGTTCATCACATTACCCTAGACGAGGTAAATGAAAGAAAAGACAAAGGAAAAGCACAGACACCCCAATAGACACCTCTATCAGAATATCCTAGCATAGACCTATCTTTTATCTCCCCACCCTTTCCCCATCTTGCAGACTATCTTCTCATGTCATTGTTCTTGCCCTACCGAGTGCAATGACACATCACTAGACACAACCTAAGTCACGCATCAGCCTATTGCTGCCGACACTCTTATACTACGGTCACACCCGTAAGTTCACTATGCTCGATTACTAAGCTAAAGCACTAACTACCTTATAAAAACTATTGTTGTCCTGAATTGGAATACGTATGCACATCCAGTAGAAATGTCCGTTGCCTCTAAGCAACCCGGGACATCGTAATTCCTTTTCTAATTGGGACCACGAATAGATAAACACTTCCTCTCGGTGTAATTCTCGTTAGCACACTGAATGTAAAGCGTTATTTTCAGCCAACATATAATTTGCCTGTAAGACGTCACTTGTTTTTCTCCCAACCAAGTAGCCCCTGCTCTTTTCTCGTCTTTTGATCCTTGTACAACAACATGCTGACAATCTCCTTTGATATAGACAATTCTAGTTGAGATCGTTTTTCCGTTTCTCTCGGGACCTCCGTTCCCCGTATTTCAGAGAGCTCTGATCGTGTTTGATCGGGACCCCGTTCTCAAAACAAACAATTTGTAGCGGTATAGACCGCCGATCTCTGTCCTTTGATCTTTCGGTTCGACGACCTCCAGTATCGTGACAGGTCTGCGCATGCCCAGGTTATGCAAACTTCTTCCTTGCTGGCCGAAAATGTTTCCTTACTAGTTCGTCTATTCTGGACTGTCATGATTAAGACTTGTTTTATAACAAAACGGCTTGTTTTATAACAAAAACAAAACAGTCTTGATCGTTATAATATTTAAAACAACTGTCTGTGTTGTTTATACATGAGCCTCGAATTCGGACTGACTTATTTGGACATCGACCTTGGAACGTTAAAGGACTTTTGAGACCTACAAGCACTTGGAATCAACGACTGGCAAGAGAAGGTCAATGGCTCGGAACGCTGAAGAAGAAGAAGAAGAAGAAGAAGAAGAAGAAGAAGAAGAAGAAGAAGAAGAAGAAGAAGAAGAAGAAGAAGAAGAAGAAGAAGAAGAAGTCTGTGTTGTTTATACGGTTCAGAATATTGTCATCCACCTTTTTCCTTTTTTTTAGATTTTTTATTCGAATGTCTCTGAAAGCACCAGATCTAGAATACCTGTACCCGAGGAAAATTAACTCGGTCAACAAATGCCTGAAGAATTCGAATGTGTCTGCCGAAAGGCGCAAATATCGCAGCTCTGCTGAAACAGACACACCACAAAAACGTCCAAAATAAACATTTCGGAAGAACGAAGACGGAGAAGATTGCATGTACATATTTTTCGCCACTTCTATCAAAGCCCCGTGTTTCACAACTGCCCAACGCAAGAGACCAGACCTGTTTTGCGAAGAATTCGTTTCTGTCATTCGATATTTATATTTTCCGCTGTCAGTATTCTCTGTTGTATTTAGATAACTTTGAAAATCTGCCATATCTGTTTTCCTTTTAGTACCTGTTAATATTGTTTATGCTCAGTTGCCTCATAAAAACAACATTTCCAGACCTCTCTGTTTAGACAACTTCCATAGAATGGCATGTCTGTTTTGTTTTCACGTCAAACTCAAGCAGGCAAATCTATGAAATGCTAGCAAAATGCCGCGATCGACATACAGCTTTTCTCAGTGATAACATCAACATACCTGCAACCTATCCAGCATGCGACCACCTGTTTGACATGTTCCACATTTTCCTGCTAATATTAGCCAACGAAAATATCTGCGATTCCGCAGCTTCTACAACAGGGCCAGCCATACGGGTTTTGCTAGAAAATGACACTTGTAGATGTTTCGTAAGAAATGACGCTGCACATTATTATGTAATGCAAGGATTTTAGATATCGTGTTTTACACGTGCGAAACATGAGCTTAGAAATGCTGTGAACCAGTTAACGCATAGGCAATAACTGATTGTGGGATCAGTGGTAGCAAAGTGGCTTGAATCAAATCCGCATCAAGGCGCACTAAAAACAAAAATTGAGCTGGTCAGTTAGGTTGACCATGCTAAAAACGGGTGCCAGGAAATGTCTTGGGAAGTAAAAGCTGCCCTCGTGATCTTGACCACATCACCCACGAATTTGGTCTACAAAATATGGGTCTAGCACATATGCCCAATACATCGTCGAATATTTGCCTAATTGTCATCGTGAAATCCCAAGGGGATCCCAGACGCTGCTGATGAGACCAATCTGAGGTCGACATAAGTGTTAAAATGAAGGAAGATCAGTGTTGACTTTGTGTTATGCTGACTGAACGAATAAGGATTCAGGACTATCTTTCTCGTTCTTTCCGCCCATATCGTCACCGTAAGGGCTGGCCTATTCAAAGATGTCCAATTGAATTATTTTGTAGGAAATTTAGAATAAATATTTGTATTATTATAGATTTGTGTGCAGGTTCGTTGATACGAGCCAATAGATACTTGGGGTAGCTACAACACGTTCACGAAATGGTTACTCTTGTTAAATCGATTAATTATGTTTCGGAAATGTTAATGGCACCTTGCCGTCTTGATAGACGATAGTTTGTGAAATGGAGTTATACCTCTCCATAGCACAACGCATGGGCTGAATTTCGAGACCATGTGTTGCCCATGCAGCATGATCTCTCTCTCTCTCTCTCTCTCTCTCTCTCTCTCTCTCTCTCTCTCTCTCTCTCTCTCTCTCTCTCTCTCTCTCTCTCTCTCTCTCTCTCTCGGCCTGCCTAGTTGACTCCAGAGGAAAGGTAACACCAATACGTCTGGAACAAGACAAGCTGCAGAACCTTCCGGATCAGCTAAGCAATACTTTAACTGTCCGCCTGTCGGAGCTTCCATCCTAGACCAATTGCCGACCAGAGCTTAGGGCCAGGTCTGCCCTACCATGACATTTAGTCTTTAGGTTTCATTTTCTCGCACTAGGGTAAGGCTTGTACCCTCCCAATTACGCTCCTCCGCACAAAGCCGTTGCCACAATGTGGGGTGTCGGATTTGGTGAGCGCCGCCCAACATTCGGCACTAACAGAAAGTAGGTAGTACCATATACTGTCATACGTTAGCTCAGTCATACCTAATACCTGACAACAAAAGACATTATCGTTTTATAAAATGGTAATGACCACGATGAAACACTGCTGATGATACAGCTTTCACAATTACTCTTAAATCATAGTGTGAAAAGTGTGTCTGCTTGTTAAGCACATTGCATCTTCAAAGTTGAAACTACCTGGTTTGAATAAATGCCAAATATTGTGTTTTGCTTGAGAAGTCATCCTCGCAGATATTACAGATTAACCTTGCGCCAGAAAACATACAGCGATAACATGATAAAGAAATCCTGTTTGTGAGTGTTACAACCGTTTCTAGGAAGGTCGTGTTAATCTCAATGATGACCGCTACCTTGACAAGCAAATAGTAAATGGCAACGTCTTAGAAAATCCTCAATATATTGGGCACAGAACGGACAACTATTCAGAGATACTGGTGAGGTTATCACCACTGTGACCACACAGCTGATAGAATTGTCAAAGATAGCGTTCCCGGAGTTATTCCTAAGCCTGTTTGTTCTTTGGCAAAAGTGTCTAATTTCAGAAGGAAGCTATTTTGAAGGAAATGCAGTGTACATGTTTGAATTGTTGCTGTTTTGTTTTTTTAAACCGATAAATGAATGGATAGATAAATAAATAAATAAGTTGAACTAAATCAAGAACCGATATCACAGCACTCGGGATATTCCCATAAGCGCTCCGCCTTCGTCTTCAACATCCTACGAAGAGTCCCTATACGAATGGTATCAATTGCAGTCTGATTATGTGTCTTTCTGGCCTTTTCTCAAAGTATTGAGAGTCGGCCACAACCTCTGGTCACTCCCTGGCACACATTTCTCTCAAGGTAAGGATGGTGTATCTGTTCTTAGACACTATACACATACTCCCATAAATAAATAAATAAATAAATAAATAAAAACACACACACAAATTCCAGGAAAATGTTCTAATAGCCACTTATTCAACAAAAGTATAGAGGTCAATATGGCCGAATGGATACGAATGTTAATTCTTACACTTCCGGTGTGCTGATGGCGAGATGGCGGGTTCAACATCTACACCGGTCAGTTGGACCAATATGTTGGCTTTTCGTCCTTGACTTTGGGACCTAAATTACAAGTACCTTAGAAATAGGCGTCGGTTCACCTGATGGCAAGAGAACTTGTAATAGGAAAGCTAGCCCACACGCAAAAATCAGTCCAGCATGGATTATGCTCGAGTTCAAAGCAAAAACAAAAGACGAGGGAAAGACAAATCAACAACAGAAGCATCACATCGAACAGGAACAGAGCTATACTCACTGTGGTCTGTGCTAGTCTGATCCGGTGTCTCCTCAGCGGACGTTATATCATCTTCAAGGTCATCGTAATTGGCATCTTCCAGCCCATTATCGTTCTCTACTTTATCGTTGTTTTCTGAAACAACCTCATCCTTGCTACTGTTAATTTCTGCCTCTTTCCCATGGCCCAGCGGCTTCAGGCTGAATCTGTGCTCGCACTGGGATCCTTCCACGCGACATCTTCTTTCTTCCTGGTGAAGATCACGTTAAACATATAGCACTACAGGTGAAGATCGCATGAAACATAATAGCACTAAAGGAGAATCAAGAATTAGAACACAGCAATATATACTTAAGGGATATCTAAACTGTGCGTCCTAGGAGAGTGGCAGATATGGCGAAAAGATACAATAACAGCAATACACAAGAAATTGAACAAGATGTCAGCTCCAAGTCATAGCCTGTTGTCATCCAAGATTTAAAACTGAAGACATTTCTTCATGAACTATTCAATGTGGGTTCTGGTCTTTACCATTATGTAGCAAGTTCTTTGAAGGTGGTCACTCTCATCACGTCTACCGAAAGCATTCTCGATCCTTTAGCATGCATTTTCATCGCAAGGTGTTTTAAATACGCTGTGTTCATCTTCGTCCTGATTGACCCCTGGATCTTCTTCCAGGACCATGTCTTCCATCACTGTTCTGTCCTAACCATTAAAGTATTTAATATGGCCAATATATTTCGGTTTCCCAGACGCGGTGATGTTTGTGGCCTAGCTTTCTAAGAAGCTTAGATCTTGTACAATACGAGTATTTTTCTTATCCATTGCCCATTGCATACTAAGAATGTCTTCTTTAACATTGAAATTCAAAAGCCCCGATTTTCTTCTTTAGTGTGGTCTATGTTTAACATCCATATGTTGCCACAGGAAGGATGCATGTTCGTGAAAGTATTCTTGTATTTTCTACAGAATTTCTTACACCCTTTAAGCAGAAGGTGGAACAGACCCACAAGAGAGCACACACATATACAAGACCCACAAGAGAGCACACACATATACACAATGACATTTATTTCTGATATATTGAATTAGGTGGCCATTGTGGCTAGACACTTGCTTGATGGCCCTGGTGTGTTGGGACTGAATCTGCGTCGAGGTGGATTTTTTTAAAAGTTGATCGTTGCTCCCAGGTCGATCCAGCCTAAAGTGAGTACCTGAAAATGTCCACCAAAAAGGGTGTAAAAGGGTCTTTACTTATGTTCTACACGTTGGTTAAACTCTATGGCAAATAAGTAGATCAATGTGTATGTGCTGTTTGACTAATGATATAAGGATTCGACACACACGAACCTGAATGTAGGAATGTATGCACACAGGCTTGTACTTGCACTTTCTCTGTCGTTGCTGTCTGCAAGAACGTTTGCAGGGGCTCCACGGAGTCCAGGCTGAGTACAGAAGGTCGTAGAGAAGCTCTTCGATCATTCTATTACGTTTCTGCAGACCGATTACCTGGAATATGCCAGTGTTTGTACAGCCAAGTTAAATATATACATTACTGATAATAGAGGACAATTGAGACATAAAAAAGTAACGCCTGTTCTTTTTCTTTTTCATCTGCCCTCTATTCCCCCCAATAGGGCATAGGTCCTCGACCAACTGACTCCTGGTCCCTCTGTCTTTAGATATCACATGCAGCTTTATTCATGTCCTTCCCATATTGCCCCAGTGTGTTACCCGGAGCCTAAGCAAAGAATAGTAACACCAACCTACCATGCATGTCGTACGAGGCAACTACTCAGGCTGTGCCTGTGTGTTGACGGGGCATGTAATAACAGTGTCGTGTCCTCCTTTACAGTGTCGTCCCTGGAGTGAAGAGAGTCGACACCCACATTATAATATTTTTTTCCTCTCAATATTCTTGAGAATCCACCAGCTTCCGTCCAACACACTCCATCAGCCTATGGACACCTTTTCCTATCACTCTCTCACTGTCGTACTATGCCCCCTTCTCATACTTCCCCAACGCAACACACTCAACAACTCTAGCCTCTAGAAATTAATAAAGATTAATTTATTAAAAGAAAAGTGTAACGTGTATGAGACGTGTATGCGAAGTAAATGTGTGACGTGTTCTATAAAGTGTGTAGAATCGGACTCTCAGACAACAACCCAGTCAGCTGATCCCAGCAAGGATAGACCACAGCACGTTACGTCAGAACATGTACTTCTCACCCAGCGCCGAAACCATCCTGCTGGATACTGATTTGCCTCTGTAGACCTCTGGTAATCCCATTTCATGAACATCCGAAATAGACACCGGTGGTATAAACAGTTAATCATGGACCGGTTGCACCCTACACAATGTCCGTTCCTATCGTTCATAAAAAAATGCACAAGTCCTTTGTAGTGTGTACACAGATTAATGTTAATTGTTACTGTACTGGATCCTCCCTCGTGTCTATCTAGCCTCAAGTATCAAGTCTTGTGTTCTATTACACGAGATTATATCACACTATGTAATTATTAGACTTAATGTTTTCAGTTCGTTACTACTGTCTGATGCTGTGTGGTGCATCAGTACGCATCACTCTCTTTGGTGAATCAACTTCCTTCTAGCTCTAGTTACGTTCTGTATGCAACTTTATTGATTGTTGAACTGGTGTTCTTCCGAATTGGATTTGAACTTTTCCTAAAAACTTGTTGAGTTTCCTCGGATCTGGTAAGGAACCTAGGATAGAAACAACACATCTGGTGATAGTACTAGTCACTGATCCTTTCGGCTGAGTTTAAGCCTATCGCCTTGCTTAATGATCTTTAGCTAACTAGACTTAGTCATAGAGCAGATTAGCTACCCACCTAGAGCCGAATCAGGCTATGCCAAAGAAAAAATCAGCAAACAGAATGCGGAACCCCGCCCACCAGGGACACCTACGGGAAGATCCCAATTATCCCTCATTACTCAATTCTCAACTAGTAAAGCTTATCAGCACTTCACTAATCTATTCTAGCTAACAGAGCCACGTATCACTTCACTACTCTAGCTAGTTTCCACTAACAGTGCTAATCATCACACTATAGTTTAACAAGGCTACAGTCTATATTAATTAGAACTAATATAAGAATAGGTTATACCTTAAATGGCACTACTGCAGTCCTATCAATCATATCTACATCTGCCATTATAGGCACGTGTAAAATTAAGTCACTAATTAACTGTAACAGTGAGGGAACTAGGTTAGGAGTAAAGAGTTAAGGAATGATGCGCATTCCTTGACTAGGGGGAAAATCATAGTGAACGTGTGTGCACGAATGAAGAAGTGTATCTAGGAGAACACACACGTCACTTAGGGAGATTAGAAAAGAGATGTCAACACCGGGCAGGGAGTCTACCATCATGTGTGCTGTAGTATAACTATTCGGCCAATAAAGTATGTTTATAACAACGCGGAGACTTGGGTCTATACGATCACGTGCTTAACCTGTCTTGACCACACTATGACAGCAGGTTGATTTGGTGCCGTGAAAGTCTGAAACATGGGAGGTCGCGGAGAGAGTACCGCTATGGAAAATTGTTGTGTCTGGGCGTCTGGAGAAGGAAGTTTGTAAATATTGAGAAACGCAACAGATGAAAGCCGCCTGTTGATAGTTATTGTATACCTGTTTAACAAGGAGTTCCATTTTCAAGGACAGCGCTCAAAAAGGTTTGATTGATAAACTTATTTTTTTGAAAGACTGATGTTATTACATATTTAATCCTATAAATTAACTGGAGAATTGACCAACGCTAATTGTATAATTGATCAAGTAATGCCGTTCTGCATCAAAAATCAGTACAAATTATGAAGTTTAACCCGTGGGACTGTTGACTGTTGAAGGTGAAGTCAAGGTTATGGTGCAAATTTCATAAGTACGAAATCAAGATCTGCAATACTTTCTACAGTCACTTCACATTTAGAAGGCATTGATGAAATTTGTCTCAACTTATAAGATAAAGCACTTTAAACTGACCATGGCGAGAGTCCCACATGAAAATAAGAGATTGGATAGCGTCAGCTTTAAATCAAATTGTTGTTGACTGGATTACGTTTGCGCTGAAATATATATATGAAAAACCCAGATGGCTGTTGGAAACTGAGTTTTTTTTTGCTGATGTCGTGAGCAGTTGTCGTTTGCGTGAAGGTGACCTTACTTGAAGGGAATCTACAGTTAATCGAGCAAGTAAGCAAGCAGTTTTGTTGCGAGCCTGGTATCGAGCATAATTTTCGTCAGGAATTAATTGGAAAGAACTGACTTCGACTTCGATTAAATTATTACGGAAAGAAATCCAGAGGCTCTTCTTTGTTCTGCTCATTTCAACGAGGTTGATTAGAGTCCTTTGTTAATGTGGTGTAGGTAATTCTGAATCAGTAGCTCATTTAAATTCTTTTATCAAAATTCAGGATTGAAACAGGAATATTCTTCGTCAGGATCTTCGATTGGAGGCTTTAGTTAAGTTAATTAGATAATATTAGAGTAATTAACAGATTATGTATTGTTGCTGAATTTGAAATTAACATTGTTTGAAATATTTGTATATTGCTTGATAATTATAGATTTTAGGATGGAATCCCAAGATTTTTCACAGGTACTGACTGGAGTTGGCGGGGCAATATCAAGGTTGGATGCAGTGTTAAGACAACAAAATGTAAACAGTGATGTTGAAAGATTTAGTGGTCAAGCAAATCAGTTTAAGAAATGGATCATTTCTATTGAGAAACATGCATATTTAATAAACGCTACAGATGGGGAGAAAAAGAATTTGGCATACAGAACAAGTACAAGTCCAGTTTCTGACCATATAAGAAGAAAATTAGAGGCAGCAGGAGGTGAAACCTGGGAAGAATTTAAAGATGATCTCGCAAGAAAATATGCTGAAATTACTGATCCACAACACGCATTCTCAGTATTGCGACAGACTAGACAAAGCAGCACAGAAAGTGTCCAGTTATACAGTGACAGGTTAATCAATTTAGCTGAAGAGTCATTTTTAGGACAGAATGTACGAGCTGAAGAAGTGGAACGGATGTTAGTAGGGATTTTTGTTGATGGGATTAGGTCAGATGGATTGAAATTTAAATTATTAAGAGAGAATCCTGCAAGATTGTCACAAGCGGTAGATATCGCTATACAAGAGGAAAGCTTGAGGAGGAGGTTTAGGTTAAGAGTAGGACGAGAGTTAGGTAGTAGTTCAGAAGATAGAATTGAAGAACCTATGGAAATAGGACAGTATAGACATGGATGGAGAGGAAGACGAGGAGAAATACAGATGGTACAAAGAAACGAGAACGTATATAATCAAGATAGAAGAGGACAAGTGAGAAATACTGTAAGAAACATGGAAGGAAACACAAATAACTCGAATGTGGTTTGTTGGGGGTGTCACAAACGGGGGCACATTTTTCGCTTTTGTGGTAACAGAAGTGGCCCATCGAATACGCAAAATAGTAGAGGTGTTCAGTCGAGTATACAGAATAGAATTGCAAATGGCAGACCAGTAAATTGGAATTCTGGAGAAATACAGAGAAATTTTAGAAGGTCAGGAAATCAGGAAAATTGGCATCCCGCTTACTGAATAGGGTCGGCAGTAGGAGGGAAGATAGTAAGATCCAAAAAGGGCATCAATATATTAAAAACCCAAAGGATGAGTATAATAGAACATTTAGAAATAAAAAACAAGACGAGGTAAAACAATTGTCATTAAATATGGTAGATCCTAGCTCATGTATAGTACAGATAGGAAAATATAAAGTTAGAACATTAGTGGATTCGGGAGCACAAGTTAGCGTGATTAAAGAAGCATTTTTATATCGAATGTTAAAAAATTGTAAAATATTTAGAATTCAGGAGAATCTTCATTCGGTAACGGGACAAAAGTTAGAAGTGCTAGGACAAACGATGATAAATTTGAAATTAGGAGGGATAAATGTCAGGCATATGTTTCATGTGGTTAAAGATTTAAATAGAAATATGATATTGGGACGAGATTTTTTATTGAAAAATGGGGTGAGACTTTTATTTGATTTGCATAAATTAAAATTCCAAGATGTTTACGTAGATCTAGAAGAAGATATGCATGTGTCGACACTAGTTAGAGTCAAAACGACCATGAATTTAAAACCACAGTCAGTTAATTTGATACAAGCAAGACTGAAGAGAAACCCGTATTATGTAGCAGGTTACATAGTCAGAATCACGGAATTGCAAAATGAAATAATTGATGAGCCAGGTTTAGAAGTTCCGGATGGAATAATAGAATTAGATAAAAGTTTAACATTTCCAGTAATGGTTATTAATAACACAGGTAGAGAAATTAAATTATACAGAGGATGTGTAATAGCCAAGCTAGAACATAACGTTAGTGACATATTGGCAACAGATAGAGTAAATATGGCAGGTATAAGTTATTCAGAAACCTCTAGTGAAAGAATTAATAATAGACGCGGATGCAGAAGAAAAGGGAACGTAAGAATGGATGAATTGATCCATCCATATAGAAGAAATACAGCACAAATACATTCACTAGACAAAGTAACAAGAGAAAAAGAATTGTTAGCACAATTAAAAACTTCGCCAGAAAATAAGGAAGTGTTAGAAAAACTTATAAAGCAAAATCAAGATGTGTTTGCGATAAATGATTTAGAATTGGGTAAGACACAAACAGTTACGATGGAAATAGACACGGGAGATCATCCACCAATTAGTTTAAAACCATACAGAACTCCATTAAGAAATAGAGAAGTCGTAGAAAAGGCAATAGAAGATATGTTGAAAGCAGGCATAATAACAAGGTCAAAATCAGAATGGTCATCTCCGGTCGTCATAGTAGCCAAATCTGATGGTTCGAACAGGTTCTGCTGCGACTATAGGGCGTTAAATAAAATTACTAAGAATGTAGCGTACCCATTGCCGGTGATTGATGATATTTTGGGGTTACTTAATGGCTCTACATATTTCACAACGCTGGATGCAAGGGCAGGATTTTGGTGTATTCCGATGTCGAAGGACGCGCAAAAGAAAAGTGCCTTTTGTACTCATATGGGTTCTTACGAATTCTTACGTATGCCATTCGGTCTCAAAAATGCACCATCTCACTATATGTTCTTAATAAATGAAGTACTAGACGGTATGCAAAGTTTTGCCCTGGCATATATTGATGACGTATTGATTTTTACGAAAGGAGATGTAGAGAATCATTTGAAACATGTTAGACTAGTATTTGACAGATTAAGAAAGCATGACGTTAAATTAAAGCTAAGTAAGTGCCAGTTTTTAAAGACAGAAACAAAATATTTAGGTTATATAATAAATAGGGAAGGTATAAAACCAGACCAGGAAAAGATAAAGGTTATTAAAGAGTTACCTCCTCCCACTAACGTTAAGGAAGTGCGTGCTTTTATAGGAACGTGTGCGTATTATAGGCGGTTTGTACCAGCCTTTTCAAGGATAGCAATACCTATTACGAATTTAACGGGAAAATACGCTAGGTTTAAGTGGGATGATGAGTGTCAAAAAGCGTTCGAACTTTTAAAAGATAGCTTAACAGTGGTACCATTATTGACACATCCAGACTTGAATAAACAGCTAATATTATACACAGATGCTTCAGACAACGCAATAGGAGCATGTTTGGTTCAACCATATGAAGGAGAAGAATCTGGAATACCAGGGGTTAAAAATGAAAGACCAATCTATTTCTTGTCTCATAAACTCAGCAAGACTCAAAAGAAATGGCCGATTATTGAGAAAGAAGCATATGCTATACACTACGCTCTTCAAAAATTAAATTACTATTTACATAACGCCAATTTCATTATTAGAACTGACCACATGCCATTAAAGTCGATATTAGAAGCACCAATACAAAATAGGAAAATACAAACCTGGGCATTGAATTTACAAGGGTACAATGCTAAGGTTGAATATGTGTCAGGGAAACATAATACGTGCGCCGATCTTTTGTCTAGAATCCCGTACCCACAGTCATCAGGAAACACGGAAGATGAAATTGAACCAGACATAGACGATCGAAACTGGCAAGTAAATATATTAGATTCTGCCATAATAAATAGGGAAGAATTTGAGAGTTTACCATCGGATCAAGAGTCTGAACCTAGAACAGAAGACCCACATTTAGAACAGTTTGATATGAAAACAGAACAAGAATTAGATCCAAAAATAGTACAGATAAAAAGAAAACTGAAAGAAACAGGGGAAAATAGTTTTAAAAGAAAGTTTGTAGAGTTACAAGAAGACAATCAATTATATTATATCAGTGAAAAAGGTGAAGGAGTAAGAAAATATATTCCGAAACATTTAGAACAAGAAGTCTTAAAGGCATATCACGATAATAATGGTCATTTTGGACGAGATAAGTTAGTGAAGGCTATTAGCAGTAAATATTACTGGCCGAATTTATTCAAAAGTGTATATGAATACGTTGAAGCGTGTGAAAAGTGTAGGCTAAGAAACATGAAGATAATCAAATGTCCTTTACAAGATACCGATATTCCTCAATTTCCAATCCAGAAAGTAAGTTTGGATATTTCAGGTCCTCATCCAAAAACATTATCGGGAAATGTATACCTACTACATATAGTTGATTCATATAGTCTCTGGCCAGAAGTTTATCCAATTCCAGACAAGAGTGCTGATTCAGTTATAAATATGCTTTTACAAGAATTTATACCAAGGTTTGGGTGTCCACAAATAATACTTACAGATAATGGGAAAGAATTTGTAAATAAAAAGTTTGAGAAATTGCTAAAAGATTGGAATATAAAACACATTAGGACTTCATATTACAGACCAACTTCTAATGCTAAAAATGAGAGACAACACAGAACACTATACAATATTCTAGCGAAAAATGTAGAAGAACACGATATGGATTGGGATCTTTATTTGGGGATAGCATTAGCGGCGATACGTACACACGAAAATGAAGGAACAGGTTTCTCACCATTTTACTTAGTACATGGAAGAGAACCAATATTGCCAATTGATAATTTATTAAAGCCTAGGAGAAAATATCTGGGGGAAGATTTTCAAGAAACAAGGTTGCAAGAGATGCATAAAGCACATGTACGTTTAAGAAATAATATAATTAAGGCTAGAGAAAGACAGAAGAAATACGCAAATAAAAATGCACACTTACAAGAGTTTAACGTAGGTGATAGAGTATATTATAAAAAACATAGAAAAAACTCTAAGTTTGATGCTCATTGGGTCCCGGGATACTATATTCTAGAAAAAAAAGGTCCAGTGTCATATACTATTAAGAATCAAATTTCAGGGCATGTTGCACGTTCACATGTAGAGCACTTAAGGCGGGATAATGAAGAAAGGAATGCAGAGAATAATAATAATTATTATTGTTCCGAAGAAATATTGTCAGGTGGACAGTTTGTCAGACAAACGGTATATCCAATACCTATAGAGAATGGAAAACAAGTAACAACAGCTGAACAAGAAGAAACAGTACCAAAAACAGTCATGACAGAGGAAAATAACATGTATGACGATTATATTAGTGAAGAGTCGGTCAAGGAAAATATCGAACCTCCATTTATGAATACAAGACAGGCAGTAAAAAGAAAGTTGGATAGACAGAAAGAAAAAGAAATTAAGAGGCAAAGGAAACTTAGAGTGAGTTCTTCAAGTGGTGAAGATATGCCAGTATTTGAAAATTTGTTGAGACGGCAAGACAGGAAAATTAGATTGGATTTAGAAAAGAAGAAATTAGCGGTTGCTAGTAATGGATATACAGACGGGGAAGAAGAAATGGATGAAAAGTCAGAAACTGATGAAGAAGCTGATATGAAAGAAGATAGCTCTCCTCGGGAGGATAGCGACATTGATGTAGATATTGCAATTATAGAAAAAAATTTGAAGTTATTAAGAAAATGGAGAAGAGATAGATAAATAGCTTGGTAGAATATTCTGCAGATGGCAGATAGAAGAAGAAGTTAGACACGATATTTTTGTGTTTACAAAGAAGGTACTTGGTGGAGTTTTTTTTTCTAAAACGGAAAATTATTATTGGGTACTCATAATATGGTCTTGAAATTCATAATGTATGTGTAAATTGATTAATGTGTGGGGATAAATATGATGAGGGGATTAATATGGTTTGCTCAATTGTTGGGACTGCAATTGTGTTTTATGAAATGTGAAAAATAAGTTAACTTAGATGGTTATTTTTACAATGTTTTGGTTTTATTGAGTGTGTTTAAAATGATTATTACTTGAAGTTCAGTTAGAAGATGAATTAAAGTGGTGGTTAGTGAAGTGACTCAATATGTAGTAATGGAGGGGTATGTTGTTATTACATGTGGGGTATGCAATGTATATACAAGGTTTATAATAGGAGCTGGGTTGAACAGCGTTTCATGGGAGAATATGGGGGGAATGCCAGGTTGAGTTTTGGCATTTAAATAACTGGATATTGGAAGAAGAAGACTGTACTTAACAGTATAATAATAGTTAGGAGGTTTTTTTTTGTTGAAGGAATGGTAAACGGGAAATTGATGACCTGAATATTACAAAGGCTGGCAGTTTTGGATTAACATATTTTTTTTTGATAATAACAATTATTATTGACGGAAACTGAAGATAAATTTGGAAACTTTATTTTTTGATAAAGTTTTGAGAATGTATGGGAAGAGAAAGGTGATTACTTCTTACTTTTTCCTTACTTTTTCTTTCTTATTTTTTTTTTGGTGCGAACCAACCCAAATCTAATCTAACTATATTTTTTCTGTCTAACCTAGAATCCTGAGAGTGTGAGAATGTGAATAAGGGGGAAATAAAGGATAAGGGAATATCTTCAGTTTTGTCAATCATAATTTGGATGGACATTTTAAAGTAAAAGCGGTTCGCTTATGGAGACTTTTGTATTGTGGGGAATTTTATGGAGAGTTTTGTAGAGAGTTTTCTAGAGAACTTTATAACGAGTTTTGTAGAGAGTTTCGATATTATTGTCTCTGGTTAGCAATTGGCTATGAGGAGATAGGAGAATTGAGTTAGGAAATAAATGGAATTGTTGTTATTGTAGGATAAAGATGTAAAGTTAAATAATTAAAAGTGGGGGTTGAGATTTTTTCAAGGAAAAATTCTCTTTTAAGAAGGGGAGGCAATGTAACAGTGAGGGAACTAGGTTAGGAGTAAAGAGTTAAGGAATGATGCGCATTCCTTGACTAGGGGGAAAATCATAGTGAACGTGTGTGCACGAATGAAGAAGTGTATCTAGGAGAACACACACGTCACTTAGGGAGATTAGAAAAGAGATGTCAACACCGGGCAGGGAGTCTACCATCATGTGTGCTGTAGTATAACTATTCGGCCAATAAAGTATGTTTATAACAACGCGGAGACTTGGGTCTATACGATCACGTGCTTAACCTGTCTTGACCACACTATGACATAACATACGGTAGATATTATTTCCACTAAGCACTGCAGTGCCCTGGCACTCCGACTAGAGCATTTTCAAATCCCCCTAGTTGGTCCCAACTCGGGTTTATATGGCAAACTACCAAAGTTGGCCACGTGACGTTATCCTTTATGCCCCCACACAGGTGGCACATTGGCAGATCATCCCCTGTCAGGGATCCATCCTCCCTCTGGCTCCCTCAATGTTAGATTTGTCATCACTGGTTCTGACATCCAAAACAATCTAGAGAGTTACTGTCGAGTTCCAACAAAGAGTTTCGATACCAAGCTGCCAATCATGGTTTTCCAAACAAGCTTACATTGTGCACGTGACTTTGTTCATGTCCGGCAGGTGTTCCACTGTTTTCGATAACACCCTCAACTTTCTGTCATGTGCTGACAGTCAAAACCTCCATTCCGTCTGATGTCCGGAACTATAGATGACAAACGGAACCATTCCATATCCTGAGCGGCCAATTATATGTGATTTTATCTGTTATGAACTGCCCACGCGTTTTATCCCTTCCTTCTCACTCACCGCCAAATGTGTATATGGGCTGACCTGATGTATCCCGTGCAGCTGTGTTTACTCTGTTAGTACGACTGTTGTGGCCTAGAAAATATACGCCAAGCAAACGTCGGTATTATTATCTGGTTAACTCATGGCGAGCTCGTGACATAGGCCCCCTCTTAAGAGAGTAGTCCATCTCACTCTTCTCCACCATGAGTTAAATCCAGATGGTTCATTCCTCTTCTTCAGGAGCTGGGTGTCTTGACAAGAAGTCCGCTCCAACATTTTCCTTCCCAGGAATGTACTCTACTGTGAAATTATACGGTTGAAGTAACAACGACCACCGCATCAAACGGGCGTTGAGCTTCTGAGAAGTAGCCAGGAACATCAGGGGTTGATGATCCGACTGGACTCGAAACTTAACTCCATACAAATATGGCTGAAATTTTTGCACTGCCCATACGAGGGACAAACACTCTCTCTCGACAGTTGAATAATTCCTCTCCGCCTGTAGAAGTTTCTTACTTGCGTATGCCACAGGTTTTAAAACCGAAGCATCGTCTTTTCCTTCCTGTAACAAAGCGGCTCCAATTCCAATCGCACTCGCATCTGTTCTCAACACAAATTCTTTGGAAAGGTCAGGGAGCTGTAATACAGGTTTTCTGACCAAGGCCTCCTTTAACTGACTATAGGCCTTCTCACATTCTGGTGTCCAAATGATTTGGTCCGGGAATCCCCTTTTCAAGGTTTCCGTCAACGGAGCTCCCAGTTCAGTGAAATGTGGGATAAATTTGTGGTAGAACCCACACAACGAGAGAAAAGATCGCACATCCTTCTTCGTTTTTGGCCTTGGTGCATTTCTGATTTTCTCCAGGTTCTTCTCTTCTGGAACAATGTGTCCTGGAGTGATGGTGTGACCTAGAAATTCCAGAGTCTGGTAACCAATCATGCACTTGGTTGGACGAGCAGTAAGCCCTGCTTCCTTGAGCCTATTAAACACTCTCTCCAAGGATTGTAAGTGGTCATCCAAGCTGTCACTGGAAATCAGAATATCATCCATGAATGAGATGATGGATGGATCCTGTAACGGATCTAGTAAAGTCCTCATCATGCGTGTAAACACACTAGATGCATTGCTGAGTCCAAAGGGCATGACCTTGAATTCGTAGTGTCCACTGGGTGTACTGAAAGCTAACAGTGGTCGAATCTCCGGTTTGACTGGTATCTGATAATACCCCCGACTCAGATCCACCTTTGAAAAGTACCGAGCCTTATGGAGCCTAGCGAATAACTGAGTTGGATTCGGCAAAGGTTCCACCTGAAACTGGGTATGACTGTTCAGCAGTCGGTAATCTATACACAACCTGTGTTCTCCACTTGGTTTGCGTAACAAAACTACCCCCGCATTGTATGGGGATGTGGATGGTGCAATCACGTCATCCTCCAGCAGTTTTTGTATTTCCTCCTCCAGGGCCTTTTCTTTAGAGAATGGCACTGGGTAAACCTTTTGGCGAACAGGCTCCTGTGTGGTCAAAGTCATCTCGAACTCAACCAACCTCGTTCGTCCTGGTTTATCAGTCAGTATCTCCTTATGAGACTTGAGAACCTGGGTTATCCTTTCCCTCTCCTGGGAGGTCAGATCAGGGTTCACTTTCACATCCCTATAGGTTTCCTGGTGTACCAAGGGATATTCCTTGCCCTCGCTGGTTCCCACTTCTGTCTCCACTGCAACTGCCATTGCCATGAGGTGAGCTGCCTTTTCTCCGGGTCTCTCTTCGTATTTCCGCAAGAGATTGATATGGAAAATCTTCGACTTTCCCCGGATCCGGATCTGATAGTTGGTTCTCGATATCACCCTTTCCACGGGAAATGGTCCTTGCCAACCTATCTCCAGTTTGTTGTTTCCCGTTGGGAGTAGCAACAAGACTTTATCTCCCACCTCTAGAGATCTTTCTTTAGACCTACGGTTGTAGTAAGCCGCATGTCTTTTCCTGGCCTTTTTCAAGTTTTGATTTGCCAGAGTCCATCCCTTCTGGAGTTTTTCTTTCAGTTCCTCCACGTATTTGTAGGATGAGATCACTTCTTCTGACGTCCCCTCTTCAGTCCAACTCCTCAACATGGCTTCCAACGGTCCTTTGATTGGATGACCAAACAGCAACGTAGCGGGTGGTAGTCCTGTTGAGCCATGAGGAACTTCCCGATAGGCAAAGAGTGCTGCTGGGATATATTCATCCCACCTATCAGGTTTTTCCTGCGCTAGTTTCCTGAGCATCGTCATCAACGTGCCGTTGAAACGCTCCACTTGTCCATTGGCTTGAGGGTGGTAAGGGCTGGTATGTATGTGGTTAGAGTGAAACACCCTAAATACCTCCTCCATGAGTTTTCCACAAAACTGAGATCCATTGTCCGTCAGAATTTGATCCGGAAAGCCTAATCTGGTAAAGGCCTCCATCAGTGCGTCCGCCACTCTTTTCGAGTCAATCGTGGTCAACGGTATGGCTTCACCCCACATTGTACAGCAATCCACCATTGTGAGTATATACTTGTTCCTCTTCCTAGTCCTGGGAAGTGGACCCACGATATCGATGGCTACCCTCTCGAAAGGAGAGTTCATGATGGGCATCTCACCCAACACCACCGGTGCTGTCCAGTGTTTCGGTGCCACCCTCTGGCACTCAGGGCATGACTTCACATACCGACGCACATCATCTGTCATTCCCGGCCAATAGTAGTGGCAGGAAATCCGCTGCATGGTGGCGGCAATACCCATGTGTCCACTAAAGGAGATGGTATGCCCCATATGAAGAATCTGGGACCGGTGAGCTTTCGGGACGACCAACTGACCGTATAGGTTGTCTCCCCTTCCTGCTCTCCTGTAGAGTATCCTATTCTTCATGTAGTACTGCCCCCGTCCTGGTGGATCAGCACTTTTCTGCAGCTTTCTGTAGCAAGGACGTAAAGTATCATCCTCACTCTTGGCAGTTCGTAGCTCCCCCGGCATTGGGTTAGTCACAATTGCATCTGCCTCTTCCGTTTTTGTCTGAGAGCGAGTCTGCATTGCTCCCATATGAATTGGCTCCCTGGGCATTCCCAGAAAGACATACCGGCAACCTAGGATGACTGGAAAAATGGGATCGGTCAATACAGCGGCCTTGATGGTGCCGGTGACGTACCTTGAGCGAATCTCCACATTAGCAATGGGCAACTTCATGGTTACAGCACTCTTCTGTGCAGGTTGAATATCCAAGGTCTCACCTGTGAATTGTTCTGGATGTACCAGATCCGCAGAAATCACGGCCTCCCCGTCCAGTCCCGTGTCGTATAAACACTCCACTTGACGACCGTTAACCTCTACCAATTCCACTACAGGTGGTTTTTCCTGGTCTGGAGTCTCTTCCTCGGCCTCGACCTGTTCGGTGGGCTCCACCTTAGGTTTTCCTGAGCACACGACGAATTTAGTGTCTCCTGACATTCCCTTGCAGTCAATAGCATTGTGCGTATTTGACTGGCATTGGTTGCACCATTTCTCTGTCCTAGATTTTCTGTTGCCAGACTTGAGTGAGCTCTCCTGGTGGCGAGCTTCCTTGTTGACCTTGGCATTTTCTGTGACAACCTCCTTGGAAGTCACTTGACATGCTGCGAAGTGAGGGTTCTTAGCCTTCGATTTGCAGTCCCTCGTATTGTGAGAGGGTGACTTACAAATTGAACACCACTTCTCCGACCACGGTCGTTTAGGTGTAGAGCTTGAAGTGCTCTTGCTTCCCTCCTTCTTCTTCTCTGAACTATCCTCTGATTTTTGCACATAAGGTTCCCACTTTTTGGTTCCTGAGTTTTTGGCTTTCTTCTTGTCATGTTTCTCTTGACTTTTGGTGTTGGTGGAAAGGTTTTCCCCTGCCTCCCCATGTACCTCGACGAACCGTTCTGCTAATTTAGTCACGAGGTCAATACGTTCCGCTCCTTGTTCTCCCAGGAACGTCCTGAGAGGTTTAGACATTTGCTTCTTCAGCTGGTCGACCACCATGAGCTCTTCCAGACTCTCATAGTCATGTGCGAACCCAGCCAAATCCATCCACTTATGGAGATAAGATTTTAGACGCAAACTGTAGGCGGCAAACAACTCCCCCGGTTCTCGTTTCGCTGCTCGAAATTTTTTCCGGTAGGTATGTGACGTAACCTCGAATCGTTTCAGCAGAGCCGTCTTTAACTCGTCATAATTGTTCTCATGTCCTGGTGGCAGGCGAGTATAAACCTCGTATCCGGTCCCGCGTAAACCCTGGGATAGCTTGAGATTCCATTTGTTACGCTCCAGACCCATAGCAACCGACATAGCCTCGAAGCGTTGAAGGTATTGGTCAATCTTCTCTTTGTCCTCCTCGTAGACCGCTAAAGGAAACTTCATAGCATGGTACCCATGTCCACCTACTGGTGTTGATCCTGGGATGGAGGAACCTCCAACTGCTCCCTCAGTTTCTCCATTAGATTGACTCTTGAGCTCGAGTTCCCGCATCCGGTACTCGTGCTCCCTCTTCTGTGCTTCTTGTTCAGCTTCTAATTTCCTAGCTGCTTGTTCAGCTTCAAATTTCCTAGCTGCTTGCTCAGCTTCCAATTTCCTAGCTGCTTGCTCAGCTTCCAATTTCTTAGCTGCTTGCTCAGCTTCCAATTTCTTAGCTGCTTGCTCAGCTTCCAATTTCTTAGCTGCTTGCTCAGCTTCCAATTTCTTAGCTGCTTGTTCCAACTCCATCCTTCTCAATTCCAGCTCGGCCTTTCGATCTTCCCGTTCTGCTTGACGATACCCTCTCTCCACTTCCTGTATGTAATCCGTTAGAGCAGAACCCGCCAATCCCATTTCTTCCCCCTTTGCCTTTAATTCTAACGTGGTTAGTTTAGGGGTGGCCATTATACAGAGAGGTAAGCTAGCAGGTCGAGTACAATATAACTGCAAATTACTATACAGATATATGAACAAGTAATATAAATCTAGATATTACCACACACAGCACATTCACTCAGTGACAAGAGTAGAATCAGGACCACAGACCTATGCAGACGTGTGAAGTGTGAACAGGTAAGATATTTGTCCTAACCCCTATCCACATTCACTCTAGCTGGATTCTCCAAAATGATATCTCCCTCTTATAACTAGGGATCCCGTGTCAAAAGACCCCGTTGTCAGAAAATCCCACTGTCAAAGGTTCCTGCTTGCAGGAGATCTCGCTGTCCAAGGATTCCGTTTACGGGAGATCCCGCTGTCCAAGGATTCCGTTTACGAGAGATCCCGCTGTCCAAAGATCCCGGACGGGCCCCCAATAATGTCGTGTCCTCCTTTACAGTGTCGTCCCTGGAGTGAATAGAGTCGACACCCACATTATAATATTTTTTTCCTCTCAATATTCTTGAGAATCCACCAGCTTCCGTCCAACACACTCCATCAGCCTATGGACACCTTTTCCTATCACTCTCTCACTGTCGTACTATGCCCCCTTCTCATACTTCCCCAACGCAACACACTCAACAACTCTAGCCTCTAGAAATTAATAAAGATTAATTTATTAAAAGAAAAGTGTAACGTGTATGAGACGTGTATGCGAAGTAAATGTGTGACGTGTTCTATAAAGTGTGTAGAATCGGACTCTCAGACAACAACCCAGTCAGCTGATCCCAGCAAGGATAGACCACAGCACGTTACGTCAGAACATGTACTTCTCACCCAGCGCCGAAACCATCCTGCTGGATACTGATTTGCCTCTGTAGACCTCTGGTAATCCCATTTCATGAACATCCGAAATAGACACCGGTGGTATAAACAGTTAATCATGGACCGGTTGCACCCTACACAATGTCCGTTCCTATCGTTCATAAAAAAATGCACAAGTCCTTTGTAGTGTGTACACAGATTAATGTTAATTGTTACTGTACTGGATCCTCCCTCGTGTCTATCTAGCCTCAAGTATCAAGTCTTGTGTTCTATTACACGAGATTATATCACACTATGTAATTATTAGACTTAATGTTTTCAGTTCGTTACTACTGTCTGATGCTGTGTGGTGCATCAGTACGCATCACTCTCTTTGGTGAATCAACTTCCTTCTAGCTTTAGTTACGTTCTGTATGCAACTTTATTGATTGTTGAACTGGTGTTCTTCCGAATTGGATTTGAACTTTTCCTAAAAACTTGTTGAGTTTCCTCGGATCTGGTAGGGAACCTAGGATAGAAACAACACATCTGGTGATAGTACTAGTCACTGATCCTTTCGGCTGAGTGTAAGCCTATCGCCTTGCTTAATGATCTTTAGCTAACTAGACTTAGTCATAGAGCAGATTAGCTACCCACCTAGAGCCGAATCAGGCTATGCCAAAGAAAAAATCAGCAAACAGAATGCGGAACCCCGCCCACCAGGGACACCTACGGGAAGATCCCAATTATCCCTCATTACTCAATTCTCAACTAGTAAAGCTTATCAGCACTTCACTAATCTATTCTAGCTAACAGAGCCACGTATCACGTCACTACTCTAGCTAGTTTCCACTAACAGTGCTAATCATCACACTATAGTTTAACAAGGCTACAGTCTATATTAATTAGAACTAATATAAGAATAGGTTATACCTTAAATGGCACTACTGCAGTCCTATCAATCATATCTACATCTGCCATTATAGGCACGTGTAAAATTAAGTCACTAATTAACACACGGTAGATATTATTTCCACTAAGCACTGCAGTGCCCTAGCACTCCGACTAGAGCATTTTCAAATCCCCCTAGTTGGTCCCAACTCGGGTTTATATGGCAAACTACCAAAGTTGGCCACGTGACGTTATCCTTTATGCCCCCACACAGGTGGCACATTGGCAGATCATCCCCTGTCAGGGATCCATCCTCCCTCTGGCTCCCTCAATGTTAGATTTGTCATCACTGGTTCTGACATCCAAAACAATCTAGAGAGTTACTGTCGAGTTCCAACAAAGAGTTTCGATACCAAGCTGCCAATCATGGTTTTCCAAACAAGCTTACATTGTGCACGTGACTTTGTTCATGTCCGGCAGGTGTTCCACTGATTTCAATAACACCCTCAACTTTCTGTCATGTGCTGACAGTCAAACCTCCATTCCGTCTGATGTCCGGAACTATAGATGACAAACGGAACCATTCCATATCCTGAGCGGCCAATTATATGTGATTTTAACTGTTATGAACTGCCCACGCGTTTTATCCCTTCCTTCTCACTCACCGCCAAATGTGTATGTGGGCTGACCTGATGTATCCCGTGCAGCTGTGTTTACTCTGTTAGTACGACTGTTGTGGCCTAGAAAATATACGCCAAGCAAACGTCGGTATTATTATCTGGTTAACTCATGGCGAGCTCGTGACAAACAGATGATAGCAGAAGTGAAATAGAAATCAAAAGGAGAATAGGAATGGCCATAAATGCTTTCAGCATCATGAAATCAGTATTCTCATCTAGAGAGATTAAGAAAGTTCTAAAAATGAGAATTCTCAAATGTTACGTACATTCAACACTATTGTATGGCGCGGAAGCCTAGACATTGAACAAGTAACTAGATAGTCGAATAGATGCCCTGGAGATGTGGATATACAGACGAATATGTCGTATTTCATGGAAACAAAAACAATCAAATACAAAGGTTCTAGAAGAACTGGGAATGAAGAGAGAGTTGATGAAAGACATAAAACTAGAGGCAAGTGAAATATTTCAGCCACGTTAAAAGACATAATACTCTTATAAAAAGCATACTGGAGGGCAAGGTTAAGAGCAAGCGAGCAAGAGGTAGACAACGATACAAGTGGGAAGATAACATCAAGAGATGGACGAACATCAATCTGACAGAATGTACATTAAGTGCGAGAGACAGATAGTCTTTGAGATCCACTGCAGTCAACCTTCATTGTGGAGACGGCACCTGATTGAATAATAATGGGAACTTCAAATGAAGCACATAATATTAACACTGCAACCTACCATGCATGCCGTAAGAGACGACTTAGAAGAATACTGCCAATGTGTTACAGAGTCCCTAAAGAAAAGCAAAGAATAGTATGACATTGTAACCTACCATACAGGTCGTAAGTGGCGACGAAGGAGGGTTGGGCTTGCGGCTGGCTTCTTCATTCCGTAGAAAAGCTTATAATAATAAAATTTAACCAATCGTGAACAAGCCCTATTACATGCTAGTAACGTATATTGAGAGGTCCACATGGATGAAAAGCTTAACCTGGATGAGAAGTTTAACGTGTATGAGAAGTTTAACTTGAATGAGAAGTTTAACGTGGTGGATGAGAAGTTTAACGTAGATGAGAAGTTTAACGTAGATGAGAAGTGTAACATGGATGAGAAGCTTGATGTGGATGAAAAGTTTAACGTGGTGGATGAGAAGTTTAACGTGGATGAGAAGTTTAATGTGGTGGATGAGAAGTTTAACGTGGATGAGAAGTTTAACGTGGATGAGAAATTTAACGTGGATGAGAAGCTTGACGAGGATTAAAAGTTTAACGTGGTGGATGAGAAGTTTAACGTGGATGAGAAGCTTAACGTGGTGGATGAGAAGTTTAACGTGAGTGAGAAGTTTAACGTGGATGAGAAGCCTAACGTGGATGAGAAGTTTAACGTGGATGAAAAGCTTAACGTAGATGAGAAGTTTAACGTGGATGAGAAGCTTAACTTAGATGAGAAGCTTAACGTGGATGAGAAGTTTAACGTGGATGAGAAGTTTAACGTGGATGAGAAGTTTAACGTGGGTGAGAAGTTTAACGTGGTGGATGAGAAGTTTAACGTGGATGAGAAGTTTAACGTGGTGGATGAGAAGTTTAATGTGAATGAGAAGTTTAACGTGGATGAGAAGTTTAACGTGGTGGATGGGAAGTTTAACGTGGATGAGAAATTTAACGTGGTGGATGAGAAGTTTAACGTGGATGAGAAGTTTAACGTGGATGAGAAGCTTAACGTGGATGAGAAGTTTAACGTGGATGAGAAGCTTAACGTAGATGAGAAGTTTAACGTGGATGAGAAGCTTAACATGGATGAGAAGCTTAACGTGGATGAGAAGTTTAACGTGGATGAGAAGTTTAACGTGGATGAGAAGTTTAACGTGGATGAGAAGTTTAACGTAGTGGATGAGAAGTTTAACGTGGATGAGAAGTTTAACGTGGTGGATGAGAAGTTTAACGTGAATGAGAAGTTTAACGTGGATGAGAAGTTTAACGTGGTGGATGGGAAGTTTAACGTGGATGAGAAGTTTAACGTGGTGAATGAGAAGTTTAACGTGGATGAGAAGTTTAACGTGATGGATGAGAAGTTTAACGTGGATGAGAAGTTTAACGTGGTGGATGAGAAGTTTAGCGTGGATGAGAAGTTTAACGTGGTGGATGAGAAGTTTAACGTGGATGAGAAGTTTAACGTGGTGGATAAGTTTAACGTGGATGAGAAGTTTAACGTGGTCGATGAGAAGTGTAACGTGGATGAGAAGTTTAACATGGATGAGAAGTTTAACGCGTTGGAGCTTAAACTTCCTCTGCGCTGACTGTGGGGTAGTGGGTTTATTACACACACCGGTCTGTTGGACTTAATTGTTCAATTCTCGTTCAGAAAGCAATGGCAAATGACTGAACTTGCCTAGTAAATTACAAAGAATCAATAGGGGGATTGCAACGTCCTGCAGATGACAAGCAATTGTGTAAATGACAAAGGACAAGCAACTGTGTAAATGACAAAGGACAAGCAATAGGTTTGAAATTCAATCGAGGTTGTAGTCTATTCCGCTAGCTTCTTCTTTTTTTTTTTTTTTTTTTTTTTTTGTAAATTTCTGACTGCCATTGATTATATCAAACACAAACGTGCACATGGACCGTTACAGATTTTCGGCTATTTCGAGAAAGTTGAATGTTCGAGCCACTACCACAGGAACAGCGAGGAGTGTACAAAACTTTCTCTGATTGAGGTAATCAATCCACACATTCAACACCGTGAATCGAACCAACTCGCCACAAGCCAAAGGCGGACGTCGTGGGACAGAGGTTACATTGATGTGAAATTGTAACCCAAACACCTAGGATAATTTTCCACGGCCAAACGTATCTGCAATTACAAAGCTATATATATATTTATTGTGGAGTGGCATGTTTAAGAGTTAAGATAGGAATTATGTGGAAGTTACAGAGATATGGTTTTAAAGAAGAATGATGAGAACACCATGGACAGTAAGAAAGAGCAATGAAGATATCAAGAAAGAAGTTAACTCGCAAAGAGAATTGGTTACTCTCATCAGAAGAATACAGTCCACATTATTTGGGCATATCATGAGAACAGGAAAGCTGGGGTGTGTAGTCATGGCGGGAAGGTTGGAGGGGAAGAGAGGTAGGGGAGACCATGTAAGAAAATGCTGGACAGTTTGACAATATGGCATGGAGGGACATCCGTATCAGAATGATATGTCATTTGAATGACACAACAATTCTGCAGCGCAGGATAATCACTTTTTAAACGTTTAAAGAAATACTACTTCTTAGTTCACACACTTAACGTGTTCAAAATACGCCATAGCAGATTGAAGTGAATGACATGATAGGAACCCCATTGAATAATCGCGTTTTTGACGTCTTCAGTTGTTCTTAGTACACCTTCAAACGTCAGTGTGAATATATCCAAAGACTTCTGCAGTCAACTTGAGCTTGTTGACATCTCCATACAGTATGTCTTCATATGAAGGTATACTATTCTGGCTCTGGTCATCGACCAACTATGGTCACTGCCCAGAAGGTAAGCTATGACAGGTAAGTTCTTTACAGATGCCTAGAAAACTATAACAGTCAAACGACACATCCATTAGACGAAACGGAGAACAACCATATCTGTCCAAGATGATCTCAATATTGAAGAAGACTGTGTTTAAGACAAAAGGAAATAAGTACAATAAAATATTTTAGACATGTAAAACAGACACGGACATCTAGAAAAGATAGTTGTGGAGGGAAGTTTACCGAGGAGGTGGAGAAGAGGGGAACCACAGCGTAGATGGATTCCGGCTGTGATAGATAATTTACACAAGATAGACACAGAGTCAGTCATCTGGCTTAAGATAGAGCGAAGTTTCAAAAGACCTCTATGTGAGCGAAGTTAACAATAACAAGCCATTGGATGACTAATACTACCAAGAAGGCTTCAAATGAAAACTTGACTTCCTCATGACTTTCGACCTGAACCAAAGCATTCCGTTGTCCGTTTTCTTTTAAAGAGTGAAGGGGTGAAACCTATAGAAATTCTTCGGCGAATGAAGTTCCTGTATGATGATACATGCCTGTAAGTCCAGCAAGTGTATGAGTGGAGTAGGACGTTTCCGTTTCAAAACGGCTTGACTTCTGTGACAGACTGTTCACAACCGGATCAGGAACTCCGAGTTGTGACCCCAGATAATGTTTTTCTACAGGAATCAAAGTACTCTATAGGCGCTGGAGGACTTGCACTGAACGCAGTGGTAACGACATCGAAACATGATACATTTGTTGTTTAATTTTCCCCCCAGAATATATTCACCACCCCCCCCCCCCCCACCACCCCCCCCCCCCAAAAAAAAATCATTTAAGGTATTTATTTGAAGCCCCCTCGCACAATTAAATCATGCGTGACAGGGCGGCGGAGAAAAGCGAGATGAAGGAGATATTGGTTAAAGCGAGCAATACTTCAAATCGTCTGTCCCCTCTCTCCATCTCTCTCTCTTTCTCTCTCTCTCTCTTTGTCTGTGTTTATCTCTCTTTCTCTGAGTGCTTGGGAGCACGTGTACACCTCGGAGGAGCAAATGGATCACCGTGGTCTGGCAAGAATGCGACAGCGAGGGGTGACGAGGGGATCTGGCCGACGATCGACGCTCAGAGGAAAGGCGAGACGGACATATAATCAGATTGCTACTGGTACTATTAGTGATGGAACTCTTCGCTGGCTGCTGAAGATGGGTACGGGAACGCTTATGGAAATGCCCTGAGTGCTGTGATGTCGGTTCCTAAATCAATCAATCAATCAATCAATCAATCTCTGAGTACTTTTCTTTTCTCTACTCTCTGTTTCTTTGTTGTCTGCTTCTCTGTAAAGCTCCTATAAAACATCCCAAGAATCTACCTACTTTCTTAAATACCTACATTCCAACACGCTTTCACACATTCACACACACACACACACGTACGCACGCACGCACGCACACACACACACACACACACACACAAACCACACATCCTTTTACTATATAAATAAAGAAACACCTAGTTGGCAATGAAACAATCTTCTCAATGGCAACCAGTTTTCATACCACAATCATGTTATTAACACCTCCCACACAACGACCCACAGGTAACACAGACATACCTTGTACGATAGGGAGCTGCAGACACCTTTCCGCCTGACGCATGTTCTTTTTTCCTGGACCCAGCTAGTTCCACATTCCTCGGGCACACGACATTTGCGCACCCGGGTCTGCTCACACTTCCGGCTGCACAAAGACCATTTGGACCACTCATTGTACTTCTCACACAGAATAGCTCCGACATCAAAACTGGAATTACTATCCTTGGCGCCTTCCGCCGTAGGCTCCATGGATCTGGCTGCTTCTTTGTTTTCCGAAGTGAATTCCTGAAAGAACAAATAGACTATCATGGTCTAGAGAAAATTCAGCACCAAATAGTGGTCATAGGATCTGATCGACAGTCGTCACTCAGAGGTAAAGCCAGGCGGACATATAATCAGATTGCAAAGGGAACCATTAGTGCTGGAACTCTATACTAGCTGTTGAAGATGAGGACTGAGCGCTTATGGGAATGCCCCGAGTGCAGTGATGTCGGTTCTTGAACCAACTCTTCTCACCTCAGCTCATTTCCTGAAACCATGAACATTGTTTAATTTATTCCCCGGGAAGGTTAACCCAGTCAAAAACTGCCCGCAGAAGTAGGATGTGTCGGCCGAAAGGTGCAAATATCGCCGCTCTGCTGTAAACAGGCACAGCGCAATTTTTTTGTTTTTGTTTTTTGTTTTGTTTTTTTTAGCATATCTTTTACAGGACTTAGCTGTCAAAACCAGTATCTTTCAGCTGTATGTTGATCTCTTGGCAAGATTACGCTCAGTAGTTTGCCATTGCTTTCTGAGCGGCCGGCTCAGTATCCCGCAAGTCACTAGCGGGGGTCGAACCGCCTCAGCTCTCGCTCCGCTACGAGACTCTGCGTGATAAACGGGATTACAGAGAGAAAGTGTTGTAGCCCCACAGTCAGAGAGACCGGCACAGCGCAATTACGTCCAAAAATATTCTGGATGAACGCAGCAGAAGCAGAAGAAATTAAATTTATTCTGTGAATAACCCATTGTGTGTTGGAATCATCACCATCAAGTGCCATGCCGACTGGCGTAGGAGTTCACGACTCTCCACAGATCTCGGTCTTTGGTTTTCTGGATCAACTCTGCTGTTGATATTTCTCCATGCCACCGTCTCAATCCATCCAGCATCATTTCTCTTGGTCTGCCTCTGCCTCTCTTCCCCTCGATCTTTCCAGTTGTCACGATGTTCTCCAATGCCCCTCTTCTCATCACATGACCAAAAAAATGCCGTTTGCCTCTGTCTTTTTGTTGTATATAATGTTCTAGTTTTAATAGCCTCTTTTAGGCAGTCGATGTTAGTTACTTTGGCAGTCCAATGAATTCGCAACATTCGTCTCACAAACCACATCTCTGTTGCTTCCAATTTCTTCCTAATTTGTACACTTACACTCCAAGATTCACAGCCATACAGCAAAACAGGTTCTATGTAGCATTTCAACGAAAATCACGGGCACTCATGTAAAAGAGAATTAAAGTAGCGACTGCTTAAGACAGAGTTCAAAGCCGACAAAGCAAAACTTGCCAGCGGACGAATGAAATCTACAAAAGCATACTGCCACGCATCAAATGGTGTATCGTTACTGGAAGATACCCCCAGATTCAGGCACCATGACTCAGACAAGCCCTGGCTCTAATTTCTTCTACTCCCGGAACAGTATTCATCCACGTCAATACCAAGGACAGACAGGGGAGAAAAATGAGCAAGTCCTACAAAAGCAAATGAGAACCTTAAACTGGTTAGAGAAATTAGATATAGACAGTCTAGATATGTAGTTCACGTTATAACAAGAAATAAATTAGAGAACTTGTTGACAACTGACAAAATTGAGAGGAAAAATAACAAGAGGGAAGCAGAGAAGTAAATACGTCTATGCTTAGACAACTTCTATAGAATGGCATGTCTGTTTTGTTTTCACGTCAAACTCAAGCAGGCAAATCTATGCAATGCTAGCAAAATGCCGCCATCGAATACAGCTTTTCTCAGTGATAACATTAACATACCTGCAATCTATCCAGCATGGGCAATATGAACGTGGAGCTGATCCACGAGTCTGGTGATCGTGCGAGATGGCGAAACATGACTTCCCATGCTTATCGGCATGGCACAAGATGATGATGATTCACATCAATGTCAACTTTAACACTAACTCCCCTCCAAGATTACAGCTGCCGGTCTCCCCGGCGAAGAGATTAAGGACTCTTTTCGTAATCCCGTATACCCACGTATGAAATACAGCTGCGCGAGATTCGGCAACGGATCAGGCCGCGTCGGTTTCTTACGGAAAGGTATTTGAGCCAGTTTTTCAGAAAGAAATAGCTAACTACTGAACGTAAAACTTGCCAAGACATCAACAGCAGCTGAAAAATGCTGGTGTTGACTGCAATATCCTGTAAATAGGATATGCACACACAAAAACTTCCAGGATCAGGTGGGTTCATATTGAACTGAGATAATTAGCTGAGGCTGCGATGTTTACAGTTATCGTTGTCTTGCGACGGAGTTATTATAGTTGTATTTCTTGTTGTTATTCTGGCTTTAACTCTTAAAGTACTAGATCTTAGAAGAGGACAAGAAGTTTAGGTGAAGGATTTCTCTCTCTTTAAGTTTGCATTTTCTGTTAAGGATTAAGAGTTAATTATTCCCATGGTTTTTTGTTTGTTTGTCATTTGTTTGTTTGTTTTCTTTTCAAAAGTGTTTTGACGTTGCATGTCATAATAGAGATGATATATAACATTTATTACCAGAAGAAAAAAAAACTTAAGCAAAATTTAAACATCAATTAATCAGGTGCTGTCTCCGCCCTGGTTGTACATTCTGTCAGACTGCTGTTCGTCCATCTCTTGATATTATCTTACAACTTGTATCGTTATCTACCTCTTGCTCGCTTGTCTTCAACCTTATCCTTCAGTATAGTTTTTGTAAGAGTGGTATATTTTTTAAAAGAGTGTTATAGTTTTTATAAGAGTGTTATGGTTTTTTAACGTGGCCGAAATATTTTACTTGCCTCGTTTTTATTTAATATAACATCTTGCCAGACTAGCATCGTTCTACAGGCCGGTCAGTCGGCTTCAACGTTCTCGTCCTTGATTGGGGACGTAAATTACAAGTACTGCAGACGTCGGCGAAGATTCACCTGATGGTCAGGGACACTTTTATTCATCGTCATAATCAAGTCCCATGCCAGCTGGCGTAGGCGATCATGTCTCTCCACATATCTTTGGTGTTCTGGATCAACTCTGCTGATGATATACCTTCATGCCACCGTCTAAATTCATCCAGCATTATTTCTCTTGGTTGGCCTCTGTCTCTCTTTCCCTTGATCTTTCCAGTTGTCATAATGTTCTCCAACGCCTGTCTTCTTATCACATAACCAAAGAAAGCCGTTTATCTCTGTCTTATTGTTGTATATAATGTTCTAGGTTCATTAGACTCTGTCTCCGCAGAAGTCGGATGTGTCGGCCTAACGGCGCAAGAATGCAGCTCTGCTGTAAACAGGCACAACGCAGTCACATCCGAAGAAAAAAATCCGGATGAACGCAGAAGAAGGAGAAGAAGAAGACTCTGTCTGGCAATCGTCGTTATTAAGAACGCAAAATGATTTGAATGCACTCACTACTAGTAGCAACTAATAGTATTTGTAGCATGTGTGTCAACTACGTTAGAGTTCAAAGCGATTGCAATTACGTTTCGATTAAAGCCTTTCTGAACGAACATAGTGAAAGTATGAATTAATTAGTGTAACTGCGGTGAAGCTGTGGGCGTGTACACAATACACAATATTCTCAAAGAACATAGTTAAAGTGTGAATTAAATTAGTGGAACTGCGGTGAAGCTGTGGGCGTGTACACAATACACAATATTCTCAAAGAACATAGTTAAAGTGTGAATAAGTTTAGTTAGTTAGTTAGTCGTGGTTCCAACTTCACGGCAACGGGTGGTCCCCATATTGCTCCGTTCCTGTGCCAGTGAATATCACACAAAATGCTCCTCACTGACCAATGTGAACAATGGAATAGACAGGAGTATCGACAAGCCAACAACCCGCACAGGTACACTGTGCAAAATGCCGCCGCCAGAATGCCAACACAAAAGGCCTCCATGAAAAATACAGTTCATAGTCGATGGAAATGGCAGTCACCAGAAAGACTTCATTGACCCAGGTTTTATCCCATATGGCTCGGTCTCTTTCTGCAGGACGACCCGCCGAAAGCGCCGCACAATGCATGAACTCCGTAGCTCCAGCGACGACTCCCAGGAGTCTCCTGAAAGTGGACTGGTGAGCCGAAAAGGCAAACCAGTCAATCCAGCAACAGCCGACCGCCATAGTTCCGAACATGCAGTTCACGCTACAAACAACCGCGGACAGATGTAAAAGCATTTCATGCTAACTCACAGCTCACAGTTTCGTGCCACGGTCTCACTCAGTAGCAGGGCGACGGAACCATATCCTCCGTAGTCGTCTCTTACGACGTGCATGGTAGGCGACAGTGCTACTATTCTTTTCTCCCCCGTATGGGCCCCGGCAACACACGGGCGATAAGTGTGAATAAAATTAGTGGAACTGCGGTGAAACTGTAGACATGTTCATTCATTGGCACCTTTCCGTCTTGACAAACGATAGTTTGGTACATTGTGCTTCAAAAAGGCTTAATAACTACGATCCATGGCGGTGGCGAGTGTGGCTGGTAAGGCCAATTCTTGCTGCAAATGTTTGCCCATAGTAGGTGCATGTGAAAACATGGTCATTTCCACCATTTTGCACCATCTTACGTCTCTCACGCTCTGTGTGTGCTTTATCTGCAATCATTTTATCCTTTGTCTGTATTCCATTTCTGATAGTTTCGCTCCATGCAACACGTTCAGCGGCGACGTGTTCCCATTGTGCATTATCAATGCCTATATCAATCATGTCCCGCTTACACACATCTTTGTATCGTAGTAGAGGCCGACCCTGAGATCTCCTACCCATCTGTAATTCACCAAAAAAGATGTCCTTTGGTATTCTACCATCATCCATCCTCCTAACGTGTCCTATCCATCTAAGTCTACGAAGACTGAGCATGGAATACACCGTCACACAACCTGATCTTTCCAATACTTCAGTATTTGTGATTTTGTCTTGCCACTTAATACCAAGTATTTTTTGCAGACACCGCATATGAAAGCTGTTTAAACGTTTCTCTTGGCGTGAGTAAGTTGTCCAGGTTTCACTGCCATAAAGAAGAGTACTAAGGACACAGGCTTGGTAGACGAGGACTTTTGTTTTGGCAGTAAGCTTCCTGTTCTCCCAGACTCTTTTTGCTAACATGTTCATTGTTGTTGCTGCCTTGCCAATCCTGATGTTGATTTCCTGATCGAGGGATAATTTGCTATTTACCTCTGATCCTAGATATGTAAAATGGTCTACTATCTCCAGTTCGGCGTCGTCAATAAAGATTGATGGTACATCATGTGCACCTTGTGACATAATCTGTGTCTTCTTTTTGTTAATTGTTAAACCAAATTCAGAACAAGCATTGGAGAATGATAATAGTAGATGTTGTAATTCTTCCTCAGAGTGGGTCGTAATCGCAGCATCATCCGCAAAAAGCAACTCTCTGATAATTACCCTGCTAATTTTGGTCTTGGCCTTCAATCTCTGAGCATTATAGAGGCCACCATCTGAGCGTGAGTGAATGTATATACCGTCATCCTGATCACGAAAGGCATATTTCAGCAGAAGTGAAAAGTATATCCCAAAGAGGGTGGGGGATAGTACGCAACCTTGCTTAACTCCACTCTTGATTTCAAACTCTTCTGAAGTTGAGCCATCAAACTTGATTATACCCTTCATGCCTGTGTGGAACGATTCCACAATGGACAGAAGAGTTGGTGGGCAGCCAATCTTCTTTAGTGCTTTGAACAGACCCTCACGACTGACCAAATCGAATGCCTTTGTGAGGTCGATGAAGGCAATAAACAGTGGCTGATTTTGTTCCCGGCATTTTTCTTGCATCTGTCGCAATGAAAATATCATATCAATTGTAGACCGGTTTTGACGGAAGCCGCACTGTGATTCGGGGTAGACTTGATCTCCCAGGACTTGAAGTCTGTGCAGGACAATTCTGGCAAATACTTTCCCAACAATACACAGAAGTGAGATACCCCTATAGTTGTTACAGTCGCTCCGATCTCCCTTGTTCTTGTACAGCGTTATGATGTTTGAATCTTTGAAATCCTGTGGGACTTGTCCTTCTCGCCAGCATAGCTCTATTAGCTGGTGGATCTGTAGAGCGAGTGTGTCTTGCCCACTCCTGATTACCTCTATTGGAATCCCATCCTTACCTGGAGCCTTGCCAGATGCAAGCTCATTTATAGCACACTTAACTTCTGTTATTTTTTTTAGTGGGAAGTGTGTCCAGGTGGTCAAGAGTTGGCAGGGCCTCTATGGCGTTGAGGGTATCATCCGCTAGCTTGGTCTCACTTGAGTAAAGCTCTAAATAGTGCTCAACCCATCTATCCATCTGCTGTTTCTTATCAGTGATGATTTCTCCAGTCAAGGTTTTCAGCGGTGCACTTCTTTTGATCATTGGACCACAGGCTTTCTTTATCCCTTCATACATGCTTCTGATGTTTCCCTTATCACTTGCGATTTGAATGGACTCACATAACTTTATCCAATAGTCATTCGCACACTGCCTGGCAGCCTTTTGTACATCCTTCCTCGCTTGCTTCAGCTCACTCAGAGTGTTACGCGTTGGTCTTTCCTTGTTTCTTAAGAGAGCTATCTTCTTTTTATCAATCAAGGGCTGCAGTGTCTGGCTGTTTGCCGCAAACCAGTCCTGCCTCTTATGATCCACAGTGCCGTAAACCCCTACCGCTGTTTTATAAATAGTTTCCTTAAGTTTACTCCATTTATCATTTACTATACAATTTTCTGATGTATCATTGAAAGCGTCTTCAAGTTGCTGTTGAAATTCAAAGCACTTTCCAGGATCGTGAGTGTTAGTAATATTAATCCTGGGGCTAGACTTGTGTTTAGCTGTGTAGATTCTCTTTGGTCTCAGTCTAACCCTTGCAACAACCAAAGAATGATCTGTATCACAGTCAGCACTGTGGTAACTTCGATTTAATGATGTATGGTTCAGATGTTGTCTCCGTGTGATAATGAAGTCCAGCTGATGCCAATAGCCGGATCTTGGATGTTTCCATGTGACCTTATGCATCTCTTTTGTTTTAAAAAAGGAGTTTGTAATACATAGGTCATTTCTAGTGCAATGCTCCAGCAGCCTTTGCCCATTATCATTCATGCGACCGATGTTGTATTTTCCAAGGCACACTGGCCATGAACTCGAGTCCTTGCCCAAACGAGCATTGAAATCACCGAGCATATAAATGTAGTCGGATTTTGGAACTGCCTTGATCGCAGAGTCTAGCTGCTCATAGAACGTATCCTTCACATCATCAGAGGAAGCGAGTGTCGGTGCAAATGCAGTGAGAATGGTGGCAAAACCACAAGAGGTTGCCAAGCGCAGTGATAATAATCTTTCATTACCTCCAGCTGGGATATCAATCATCTCTTTTGTTTTAAAAAAGGAGTTTGTAATACATAGGTCATTTCTAGTGCAATGCTCCAGCAGCCTTTGCCCATTATCATTCATGCGACCGATGTTGTATTTTCCAAGGCACACTGGCCATGAACTCGAGTCCTTGCCCAAACGAGCATTGAAATCACCGAGCATATAAATGTAGTCGGATTTTGGAACTGCCTTGATCGCAGAGTCTAGCTGCTCATAGAACGTATCCTTCACATCATCAGAGGAAGCGAGTGTCGGTGCATATGCAGTGAGAATGGTGGCAAAACCACAAGAGGTTGCCAAGCGCAGTGATAATAATCTTTCATTACCTCCAGCTGGGATATCAATCATTCCCAGTAGCGAATTCTTCACTGCAAAGCCCACACCATGTTGCCTTTTTTCTGCCTGCCCTCTTCCCTTCCAAAAAAGGTGTAATTGTTTTCCCTGAGTGACCCTTACTCAGCGAGGCGAGTCTCCTGCAGGCCAGCAATATCAATGTTAAGACGATTGAGTTCAGCATCAATCACAGCCGTTTTTCTCACATCGTCAATATTTGTCAAGTCAGTGGAAAATCCTGGACACATGGTTCTCACGTTCCAGGTTGCAAGCCGTAGCTTGAGGTTTCTATTCTTTTTATTAGTACCTGGTGCATTGGTTTTACAGCCTGCAATTCAGATTTTGTCCTAGCCCTAAGCACCCATTGAAGCAGGCAGGCTGTGGCGGATCAGCACCCAATTGGCTGGGGGCTGCCCAGCTTGAGGCGGGCGGTAGCTGATCAGTGACACCTGTAGGTGTCTCCCACCGTCAGAGGCAACGCGTGGCGCCCCATGTCTACGCCAACTGACAAGGACTTATAACCCGTAACAGTTGCCTCTCGCTTTGATTCCGAGACCGGTTAAGACCAGGGATGGAGTTATTGCCTCTCCATAGCACAAAGCCTGGGCTAAAATAAAGAAACCATGTGTTGCCCATGCAGCATGATCCCTCTCTCGGCCTGCCTAGTTCACTCCAGTTGACACCTATTATCTGGAACAAGACAAGCTGCAGAAGCTGCCGGATCAGCAAAGCAATGCTCTAACTGTCCGCCTGTCGGAGCTTCGATCCTAGACCAGCTGCCAACCAAGGCTTAAGGCCTGGTCTGCCCTGCCATGACTTATTTTGTCTTTGGGTTGCATTTCCTCGCACCAGGATAAGGCTAGTACCCTCCCAATTGCGCTCTTCCGCCCGAAGCCGTTGGCACAATGTGGGGTGTCGGGTTTGGTCAGCGCCGCCCAACATTCGGCCCTGACAGAAAGCAGGTAGTACCGTCTACTGTCATATGGTAGCTAAGTCATATCTGACTAAGACCTGACTAGTAGACATGTTAGTAGACATGTAGACATGTTACAATAAACAATATTCTTAACGAACATAACATTTGTGTGCAACTGTTGGTTTTCTAGTGACTCATCGCCGATTAACTGTAATTTTAGTGGCTGACTGGTGTATTGGCCTTCTGGCATCGGCCTTCTATATGTATGCTTGTGTGTGCTATTGGTTTGTGGGGACAGCTGTCTGTTCCACTTTTCACATGGGGTAGCGAGGAACAGTTTGTGTGATATTCACTGGCACATAAACGGAGAATTATGGGGTGACCCTTTGCCGTGAAGCTGGAACCGTGGTTATTGATTAACAACGGAAAACAAAACACAGGGAGAAAATAAAAATAAAACGTATCTGTTAACCCAAATATCGAAAACAACACGAAATAGATTATTCAAACATAAAGTAACGACTAAGTGTTCTGATTAATATTTCCGGTGTTAGATGGGTTTTTGTTCGACGTTATTATTACTATTATTATTATTAGTCTTTGGGAAAATATTTTTATTTAAACACCAGATTTTGTACGTATCTTTATGTTGTCGGGTCCCTCAGCTGCACTTTGACAGTGATTTTTCACAATCTTACCTCAGGAGCAGTCGCCATTATCTATAGATACTAAGCAACTCACTGTACGTTGATTAGTTATTCTGTGGCGAAAGCAGGTTAAGATTTTTCTCTCTACTCTTTCAGAACTAAACAATGCCATTAATCTTACCCCACGATCTTAATTGTTATTTTGAATCTTTCGATCCCAGATGTTACTTTAACTTTGTCTGTTCCGGGTAACAATGACTTTATCTCCGACAGTAAGAGACAAAGATAGTTCCAGAGCATATACTGCCATTGGGGTATCAAGTATTAGGTCTCACATATTATAGGTCTCAACATATCAAGTGGGGTGGGAAGTTTCCTTCCTCATTACCTTCCCTCCCCAGAAAACTCTCCGGTATCAATTTTAAGAGGCTGGGTCGACCCCGAAACTGGACTGGTCGAAAAATAAAACCCTATATATGCTGGGAATTAAACCCAGATCACTGTTGTAGCAGGTGAGCGAACTAACCACTAGGCTACCGCGTCTTAACGACTGATAGTATTAGGTTTACACTGTGTCAACGCAACTACCTTCCATTGGTGTGCACATCATGGTTGCTGAGACGACAACTTTTGTGCTAATACACGGTGTATTTTTAATGACTGGGGTTTTTGAAAATATTGCCGTTCCAAGTTTTGTATTTTTTATGTTGCATGAACTCCTCTGAGGGTGAATACAAAATTTGGAATGGCAATATTTTCAAAAAAACCCACAGTAATTAAAAACACACCCTTTATCTTCTTTGTGAAGCATAGTTTATGCAGTGTGTGATCGCTGCCTGGAGCCGCTGTGGCACAGTGGCTAGTTCTCTTGCTTGCCAAGACAGTAGTCCGGATTAAATCCCCAGCTGAGGTAGGATCATATTTTCCGACCAGTACGGCTCTCCTCTGGGAATTATCTGGGAAGAAAATACGACGAAGAGGGAACTGAATACTCCGCCTCATATCTGGCGACCTTGCACTTCATACACACGCTATGTGATTACCTTTGTTAACCGGTGTTTTTCATGTAAAGTAATGGAGACTGTGAAAAATGCCATAAATGGTCTCGGCACAATGAAGGCACCCTGTCAGTTGTACCTTCAATTGGTACAGAACGGAAAAGAATCCTGGAGCCGAGTATCCACAAGAATAAACTGTACATCCACTCATATGGATGTGCAGATCAAGGGGAAACCACCACACAGTCTTTCTAAGTATAAGTTTATGAGCGTGTGACAAATAAAGAAAGGCGGAGTGACATGCTCAGAAACTGCACACCTCTTTTAGGGATAAATATCCCGAGATGCCATGACGATCGTTGCCTTCTCTGCACTAAATCCCTACCTGCCCTGTTTGTTATTTTATATAACCACATCCTGCTGTAATCGTTATCTCTCCAATTTCCAGACGACATATGTGCTCAGACTTCATTTTTGTTGTCATCACGTTCCACAAACGAAAACGTTCTGTTGCGTAGATTCCGAGCAGACTAGTGTCAAATGGCGCCAGACTGACAACTGTTATGACTAGTGCGTACAATCAGGCAGAAGTGTGTCGTCTGCTTGGAGTTCATCGCAAGCAAAGGTCAGGTTATAAATCAGGGGTTTCCAAACCTTTGTTTGTAGGGGACAGCACTACCATTTCTTGTATGAGCTGGTTCAAAAGTGCACTTTCGGCCGTATCAACGCGTGTCATGCCATGAGGTGTTGGTGTTCACCCTCCCCCTACCCGCACGATTCACACACAATCATATGTCTTCTGTATTCTTAATAAGTTAAACTACCTATTGTTTCCCGTGTAAATCTGGCATCTTACTTTCAATCTGAACTAATAAAAGTTAAAAATCGGCCACATGCGTCTATACCCTAAAGAAAACAATTAAAGAAATTGGATTAAAAAGTAGAACACTCGTGCAAAAACCATATCAGATCATCAAGCTGAAGGAATCGAGCAAGGGATAAGCAGTGCAACAGGTAGCAAAATAATGGCAATGGCAAGAGGTGAACGAATCAACGAATCGTAGTCTGTCAGTATGTCACCAAAGACGGAATGTGTAGGAGATCCAAAAAGCTAGCCTTCGTTGTGGAGCTGGCACACGATTAATAACACAACCACATTTATTACGTATTATTGTGTTTTCGTGACAGAAGGATATGATCCTGACCCAGACATTTCAGGGATTCTCCACTCCGAGGAACATGATCACACTGACCTGTGAGGGAACACCGGTGTAGTGAAGGAACACACAATGTTGTTGTTGTTACTGCTGAACTTCTGCTATTGCTGTTATTTTTGTTACTGCTGTTTGAGAACCGCGTCCACTCGAGATGCCAATTGCTGTACAATTTGAAGAATTTGGAACCGGCAATGACCTGGCCCTGAGCTGCTGTAGCGCAGTGACTAGAACGCTCGGCTGCAGGCCCGATGGTCAAGTGTCCGTATCCTCATCAAAGTGAGAATTAAAAAAAAAACAGCTGACCTAAATTCCAAGTCCGAGGCCTGCGCTTGTCGTCCGCTAAGAGAGGGAAAGACTGGACACCTATTCTTCCGTGCATTCAGGCCTACAGAATTTAATGGTCCAACATTTCACAGACCCACAGTACGTCACCACCTAGGGCACCTGTTTTCACCCATATGTCCATTGCTCCTCAATGCTTGGGAAAATGTCCTTAACTTTTAACGACATGGTACTGTCCAGTAGGCAATAAACACTCTCATTCCCAGAATGCATGTGAGTTCTCTAACTGGTGAGTGGAAGGCGTGGGTGCTGATTGACTGTCATCATCGTGGAGAAATAATTATGATTCTCTAGCAGTCTCTTATCGTGCACAGTTAATAGTCGTCGGTTGACACCATCACTGGGAAAACCATGATAGATCCATCCATCCTCCCTTCTTTAATCAGGCTAGTGCCTGCCAGAAAACCCCATCGTTGAGAACAGAGGCCCTTAGAATGAACCCCGGCCCTAGAACATGAGCGTCGCTGCACCCCTGTCACAAAGATTCATGATATTGTGGCATGTGTCTCATCTCATCTCCTCTCATCTCATCTCATCACGGTCTGTCAAAATGATTCACGATCCTGTTGCATGTGTCTCATCGCATCTCCTCTAATCTCATCTCATCTCATCACGGCCTGTCAAAAAGATTCACGATACTGTTGCATGTGTCTCATCTCATCTCATCACGGCCTGTCACAAAGATTCACGAAATTGTGGTATGTGTCTCATCTAATATCCTCTAATCTCTTCTCATCTCATCCCAGCCTGTCATAAAGATTCACGATACTGTGGCATGTGTCTCATCTCATCTCCTCTAATCTCATCTCATCTCATCTAATCCCGGCCTGTCACAAAGATTCACGATACTGTTGCATGTGTCTCATCTCATCTCCTCTAATCTCATCTCCTCTAATCTCATCTCATCTAATCCCGGCCTGTCACAAAGATTCACGATACTGTTGCATGTGTCTCTCGTGCATGTTCAACCCAAGGTGTCTGCAATGTCCCGTGTTCATCTGTGTGATGGTCAACTCTTGTCACCTTTATCCAGGAATGATGCCTTCCATCGATCTTCTTTCCAAACAACTTTGATGTGTAACATGATGCTCGTTTTCAGCCAGTTCTCTTCGATGTTTACATCTTGTACAATGTCAGTATGTTTCTTCTTCTTGATCTACGATATTCTTCTTGATCTACGATATTCTTCTTGTTCTACGATATTCTTCTTGTTCTACGATATTCTTCTTGATCTACGATATTCTTCTTGGTCTACGATATTCTTCTTGATCTACGATATTCTTCTTGATCTACGATATTATTCTTATTCTACGATATTATTCTTGATCTACGATATTCTTCTTGTTCCACGATATTCTTCTTGGTCTACGATATTCTTCTTGGTCTACGATATTCTTCTCGGTCTACGATATTCTTCTCGGTCTACGATATTCTTCTTGATCTACGCTATTCTTCTTGATCTACGATATTCTTCTCGGTCTACGATGTTCTTCTTGGTCTACGATATTCTCAGAATGTTACTGTAACATTTAAATTCTATAGGCCAGATTTAACATCTCCATATATTTCGCTTAGCCCCAAATCCCCAAAATTCCAGACAACGCACTTCCTAGTTATACTACTATCAGGGTTTCTCGGTGTTTGACCTGTCCAGCTCTAGCTCTCTTCCCGGCCGCTTGATTCGTTGAAACCTGTCTAGTTCTCTCCCGCATTGGTGATTATACCATATTATTTTAGTCCATCTACTATGCGTAGGCCCAGTCCGTTGCGAAGACGTTACGGACGCAGTTCGTAATTCAGCATACCGGGTTCGAAACAGACATGTGGGCGATTTGGCAGCAGACCGCCTTGCGTTGAATTTTTATGAAATGGTATGGGTGCCGGTCGTTCAGAAGGCAATGGCAAATTACTGAACGTAAACGTGTCCAGGAATCAAGAACAGCCACAAATGCTGGGGTTGACCGATAGGTCCTGTAAAGGATTTGCAACTAACCTTTTTCTAACTATGAGTAGAAACAAGTTAATTAATGGTTGTAGTTTATTAATAAATTGTTTTTGTGAAGGATTTTTTTTTAGAGAGAAACACCTCGGGATAGAATAAGTTCAATTAAATACTGAGGGAGACTGGAAGAGTTGGAGTAGAACTATTCGAGATAGGAAAAGTTCACAAAATTACCGATCGGGCCTGAAAGAGTTAAAAATCATCTGGGTAGGAAAAGTTTAAAAAGTAACCGAGGGAGACTGGAAGAGTTAAATTAGAACTTCTGGAGATAGGAAAAGTTCAATTAATTACTGACTGCGTCTGAAAGAGTTAAAGTAGAACACCTCGGGATAGGAACAGTTTAAAAAAAATTACTGAGGGAAACTGGAAGAGTTAATCCTACGTGAAATTCCCAGACAAATCTTCTCCATTGACAGCGTGGAAGCACCAGAGTTCATTCACTGCCAGGGACAAGTACACGGCTGGCATCGAGCGGATGTGGCAGCAGTCCCGGTCACGATACGAAAATAGCAATTAGCAGAAAGAAAGACCAGACTGTTTGCACTTCGTGAGTGTCAGCTTCTTTCTCTGGGGGTTGAATCGATCAGCTCCCTGGGTGAATCGATTAGTCTAGACGGTAATTCTTTGACTCTGCCCCCGAAGGTTGTGTCTTTACTTCCGGACTGTCGGGTCATGCCAGGTTATACAGTCGTATTGTCTGGCGCTCATAGAAGTCGGGGTAAGAATTACAGAGCAGAGGACGCACCAGGCAACATAACAATTGAAAGCCATAGTTACCTACCAGGATTCAAACCTGTCACCCCCAAGCAACGATAGCGCCTCGCTGCAGGAACAAGTGTACTTCGGCGTGTCTAGCTGGTCATACGTCGAAGTAGACTAGTTCCTGTAGCGAGGCGAAGTCATCATTTGTAGGTGACAGGTTCGAATCCCGGTCAGTAACTTTAGCTTTCAATTTGTATGTTGTATGGTGGGTCTTCTAGACTTTAATTCTTACCCCTACTCCTATTAGCGCCAAACAATACGTGTATGTATATTTATTTTACTGTTCTAGTAGCCTAAAACGATTCCCCTCTTGATATTTATGTATTATACAGTCGAAAGGCTGGTGCGAAGTTTTGTTTTTGTGTGTGTGAAAAACATGTCATTACACCATAAATCTAATTTGTTACTTCTGTGCATTGACTTATGGTGGTTTTAATGTGATGGTTTCCCCTGTACTTTCACATTCACTCTCGGGTTGAGCAGAGTCATCATATGCCTTGCCGAGCGGTACAGACTAACACTTTTGTGTACAAAGAGCTGGCCTGTGTCTTGAACACTTCGGCCGCTGCTCATCTCCCGTGCCATTTTGCTAATCCATCCAGCATTTTCTCCTTCTCTGTCGACCTCTATCTCTAGTATGTTCCATCTTCCCGATTATCACAGCCGCCTCCACACCTTCTTGTCTCACAAGCTGAACCAGAAATAACAACTGTCGTGTAATGGGTATACATCTGTCTTTCTGAATTAACTCTCATATACTAGGATGCCGCGGTAGCTTAAAGGCTAGACGCTCGCCTGTAGGGCCCAGTTCATATGTTGTCGAGGAAATGGCATATGCAGACAAGCGTGTAGGGAAGTATAGGGTGTATTTTTAATAACTGTGCAGTGTTTGAAAAATTTACCGGTCCAAGTTTTGTATTCACCCTCTGTAAAGTGCATGCAACGTTATAGGTAAATACAACACTTGGAAAAACAATATTTTCAAACACTGCACAGTCATTAAAACTACAGCCTATATTAATTTGTGTTGTTCGTGTTTTAAATAAATAATTGTACAGTTTCATTCTTGTTGCCCAATTAACTGATCCATTGCCGAAGGATACCATATCGCCACATATAAACTCCCTTTTTGGACACAAGGGTGATATATCTCCATACTAGGGTCATCGTATTATTTGTTTCGTTTCGCGGTATATTCCGCAATTTTAAAGCTCAGTGAAACGGAAACTACATTATAATAATTGTTCATTTGATTGTGTACCAGGTTTGGATCAAACCTACTTTTTTGTTTGGCACTGAATCAGTTGATGAAGATTTCCCTCGCAACGTTCGCCCGTATCTGTATATTTTTTTTCATCCACTGAGCTTCTCGGTCATATTGCGCGCGCGCGCGTGTGTGTGTGTGTGTGCGCACGCGCACGCGCGTCCGTACTCCCGCATAGCTGGCGCTGTGGTGAAGGTGTTGCGAACGCGATTCGCAATCCCGCGTACCGTGTTCGAAACACAGCTGTCGGCTATTTGGTAACAGACCACCTGGCGCAAATTTTCATACAATGGTACTAGCGTTGGTTGTTCAGAAAGCGATGACAAACTATTTGAATGTAATCTTGCCTAGTAAATCACAAACGTTAAAACATTCTGGGGGTGACTGTGACGTCCTGTAAAAGAACGTGCAACTAACTTTCTTTTAAAACTCCAGTGTAAGTTCGGCAGTAGCAAATTCCTATATGGATACCTTTGTGGACTGACTTGGCCTTACAAAACGGACAATTTACTGCGGGGTAAGGCGGAATGGACTGACTTGGCCTTACAAAACGGACAATTTACCGCGGGGTAAGGCGGAATGGACTGACTTCGCCTTACAAAAACGGGAAGTGTACTTCGGGGTAAGGCTGGGGGAGTGACTCTGCCAACATTACAATTACAGCCCGACCTAATCATGACACTCTTTCAAAGATGGTTAATTGCCCAGGTGACTAAGCACGCGTCGGGGAAGCATTGCAGCCATTTAGTGGCGCAGAGTTCGAATCCTGTTTGGACACCAGATCCTCGGTGGATATGAGTGAAGTATATAAGTGGTTATGAGTCACAATCTCTACCGGCTCCCTTTCTCTCAATAACCCTCTCATTAACTCTCTCATTCTCCCGCTCTCTCACTGTCTCTCTACTTATAACTCTCTCTCATTATATTTTCCCTCTTTCTTTATCTATATGTCTCTCACTTTCTCTTTCTTTCTCTACGTATAACTCTCTCTCTCACTTTATCTTCCCTCGCGTTCTCTTTGTCTACCTCTCACTCTCTCTCTCACTATCTCTGTACCTATAACTCTCTCCCTTTCCCTCTCTCTTTCTCACTGTCTCTGTACCTATAACTCTCTCTCTCTCTCTCTCTCTCTCTCTCTCATTGTATCTTCCCTCTTTTTCTCACTCTCTCTGGCTATCCACAATGCCCTCTTACTCTCCTACTCTCTCTCTCTCCCCCCCCCCTCTCTCTCTCTTTCTCTCTCTCTCTCTCTCTACGTGCCAATTCTTAACCCTTTGAAAATAAAGGTCACTCGTTAGTTCGTTCGTTCTCCCCCCCCCCCACCCTCCACCCCACTCTCCATCTAAACCCTGTTTTCTATCTTGGTTCTTATTTCTCCACTTTCCCGGAAATTAAATCGTGGATCGGAATCAGCTATTTTCAAGGATTACCGGGTGAGTGACCGGTCATCTGTCGGCTACTATTGATTCGACCTGGCAGAAAGTCATCAGCCTGAGGCTTGACCTCGTTAGGGAAACAAAATTGCAGACAGACACAGGCATAGTCATACACAAACACACACGCACAATATACACTCACTTAATTCGGGCGAAAAGACGGGCCAGAGAACAACACAGACAAGACAATATGTGTTTGACATTAGCACACCGTTATACATATCACTGAGCTGGCGCGTGAGGCCAGACTTGGTTCGTCATCATCTGTCATTCAGAACGCGCGTGCGTACACACACACACACACACACACACACACGCGCGCGCACACACACACACACATTATATAAAGAGATGCTTTTTAGTTTTAGTTTAGTCGACAGATCAACATCACGGCACACGGGTGTAACCCATAAGTGCTCCGTTCTACTCCTAACTCAAGCCTGAGTCCGGATAATCTCAGCTCAGTGCACGAACTCCGTAGCACCAGCGAGGATTCTGACATACTTTGGGTAGACAAAGAGATAAATAGACAGACATACAGAGATATAGACAGAGAGATAGACAGACAGAGAAATAAACAGACAGAGAGATAGACGGAGAGATAAACAAATAGAGAGGTAAACAGACAATGAGATAAACAGGCAGAGAGATAGACATTCAGAGAGATAAGCAGACACAGAGACAAACAGATAAACAGACAGACAGATAAATAGACATATAAACAGAGAGACAGATAAACAAACAGACAGATAAACAGACAGACATAAAGATAAACAGATAGATAATCAGACAGATAAACATATAGATAAGTAGACAGACCGATAAACAGACAGAGAGACAGGCAGATAAACAGACATACATAAACAAATAGATTAACAGACAGATAAAAAGACAAAGAGACAGACAGATAAACAGGCAGATAGACAGATAAGCAAACATACATAGGTATTCCTCATTCAGTTATCAGCATTTATGTTTTGGAATATATTTTATCTTCTCTTCCTTACCCTCCCTTTAATCTGACTAACTCTCCGTATATGAAGATTGTCTTTTATATTTGTATTTCTTTGTCCACACGCTACATGGCACAGGCTGGGTCCATATCCTAGCAGTCACGTAATTTATTTCTCAACTAACGGATATAGGTAGCTCCAGCATTTTAAAACCTGGACATTGTCTGTAAAGGTAAAATGTTGCATATCCTTTTACATGACGTCGCAGTCAACCCCAAGATTCTTTGGCTGTTTGTGATTTCGTGGCATATTTACATTCAATAGTTTGCTATTGCTTTCTGAACGACCGGCACTCATACCATTGTGTGAAAACCAGCGCAAGGCGGTTTGCTTCCAATACGCATGTAGCTGTGTTTCGAACGCGGTATGCAGGGATACGAATTGCGTTTGTAACCCCTTCGTCATAGCGTAGGAGCCTGGAATGGACAGATGGCGATAAAGAGAATTTACTACATCACGAGTCAATCGTGAGGTCGCTTGCCGAAAGCACTACACAAAGCACGAACTCTGTATCTCCAGCGATGACCCTCAGAAGTCTCCGGAGAAAATTGCACTCGTGATCTGAATGACGCTGCCCGTGAACGAACCATTACTTTGAGAGCATGAAGGAGGCGGCTGAATCACTTCGCCACTGAGACCCACTGTATTATCTCCCCCCACCCCCCATCTGCCACGTGTCTCCCTCCTACCCTCACCCATCATGTATCACCTCCCCTCACCCATCATGTATCTCCTCCCCTCACCCATCACAAACGTCTCCCCTCATCCATCACATATCTTCTCCCCTCACCCATCTAAAATCTTCTCGCCTCACCCACCATATATCTCCACACTCACCCATCATGTATGTCTGACCTCACCTATCACATATATTCTCCCTTCACCCATCATGTATCACCTTCCCTCACCCAACATGTATCACCTCCCCTAACCCATCATGTATCTTCTACCCCACCCATCATGTATCTCATCCCCTCACCCATCATGTATCTTCTCCCCCACCCATGATGTATCTCATCCCCTCACCCATCATGTATCTTCTCCCCCACCCATCATGTATCTCATCCCCTCACCAATCATGTATCTTCTCCCCCACCCAACATGTATCTTCTCCCCCACCCATCATGTATCTCATCCCCTCATCCATCACATATCTTCTCCCTTCACCCATCTAAAATTTTCTCGCCTCACCCCCCCCCCCCATGAATCTCCACACTCACCCATCATGTATCTCTGACCTCACCTATCACATATATTCTCCCTTCACCCATCATGTATCACCTTCCCTCACCCAACATGTATCACCTCCGCTAACCCATCATGTATCACCTCCCCTCACGCATCATGTATCATCTCCCATAACCAATCATGTATCTTCTCTCCCCCCCCCCACACATCATGTATCTTCTCCCCCCACCCATCATTTTCTCATCCACTCACTCATCATGATCTTCTCCCCTCACCTATAATGTATTACCTCCCCTCACACATCATGTATCGCCTCCCCTCACCCATCATGTATCTCCTCCCCTCACCCATTATGTATCATCTCCCCTAACCCATCATATATCTCCTCACCTAACCATCATGTATCACCTCACCTAACCCATCATGTATCTTCTTCTCCCACCCATCATGTATCTTCTCCCCCCACCCATCATGTATCTCCTCCCCTAACCCATCATGTATCACCTCCCCTAAACCATCATGTATCTCCTCCCCTCACCCATTATGTATCATCTCCCCTAACCCATCATGTATCTCCTCCCCTAACCCATCATGTATCACCTCCCCTAACCCATCATGTATCACCTCTCCTAACCCATCATGTATCACCTCCCCCCACCCATCATGTATCATCTCCCCTAACCCATCATGTATCACCACCCCTAACCAATCATGTATCACCTTCCCTCACCCATCATGTATCTCATCCCCTCATCCATCATGTATCTCATCCACTAACCCATAATGTATCTCATCCCCTCACCCATAATGTATCTCATCCCCTCACCCATCATGTATCTCATCCCCTCACCCATCATGTATCTCATCCCCTCACCCATCATGTATCTTCTCCCCCACCCATCATGTATCTTCTCCCCCACCCATCATGTATCTCATCCCCTCATCCATCACATATCTTCTCCCTTCACCCATCTAAAATTTTCTCGCCTCACCCCCCCCCCCCATGAATCTCCACACTCACCCATCATGTATCTCTGATCTCATCTATCACATATATTCTCCCTTCACCCATCATGTATCACCTTCCCTCACCCAACATGTATCACCTCCGCTAACCCATCATGTATCACCTTCCCTCACGCATCATGTATCATCTCCCATAACCAATCATGTATCTTCTCTCCCCCCCCCCCCACACATCATGTATCTTCTTTCCCCACCCATCATGTTTCTCATCCACTCACTCATCATGATCTTCTCCCCTCACCTATAATGTATTACCTCCCCTCACACATCATGTATCGCCTCCCCTCACCCATCATGTATCTCATCCTCTCACCCATTATGTATCATCTCCCCTAACCCATCATGTATCTCCTCCCCTAACCCATCATGTATCACCTCCCCTAAACCATCATGTATCTCCTCCCCTCACCCATTATGTATCATCTCCCCTAACCCATCATGTATCTCCTCCCCTAACCCATCATATATCTCCTCACCTAACCCATCATGTATCACCTCCCTTAACCCATCATGTATCTTCTTCTCCCACCCATCATGTAACTTCTCCCCCCACCCATCATGTATCTCCTCCCCTAACCCATCATGTATCACCTCCCCTAAACCATCATGTATCTCCTCCCCTCACCCATTATGTATCATCTCCCCTAACCCATCATGTATCTCCTCCCCTAACCCATCATGTATCACCTCCCCTAACCCATCATGTATCACCTCTCCTAACCCATCATGTATCACCTCCCCCCACCCATCATGTATCATCTCCCCTAACCCATCATGTATCACCACCCCTAACCCATCATGTATCACCTTCCCTCACCCATCATGTATCTCATCCGCTCATCCATCATGTATCTCATCCACTAACCCATAATGTATCTCATCCCCTCACCCATAATGTATCTCATCCCCTCACCCATAATGTATCTCATCCCCTCACCCATCATGTATCTCATCCCCTCAACCATCATGTATCTTATCTCCTCACACATAATGTATCTCATCCCCTCACCCATCATGTATCTCATCCCCTCATCCATCACATATCTTCTCCCCTCACCCATCTAAAATCTTCTCGCCTCACCCCCACATATATCTCCACACTCACCCATCATGTATCTCTGACCTCACCTATCACATATATTCTCCCTTCACCCATCATGTATCACCTTCCCTCACCCAACATGTATCACCTCCCCTAACCCATCATGCATCTTCTCCCCTACCCATCATGTATCTCATCCCCTCACCCATCATGTATCTTCTCTCCCACCCATGATGTATCTCATCCCCTCACCCATCATGTATCTTCTCCCCCACCCATCATGTATCTCATCCCCTCACCCATCATGTATCTTCTCCCCCACCCATCATGTATCTTCTCCCCCACTCATCATGTATCTCATCCCCTCATCCATCACATATCTTCTCCCCTCACCCATCTAAAATTTTCTCGCCTCACCCCCCCCCCCCATGAATCTCCACACTCACCCATCATGTGTCTCTGACCTCACCTATCACATATATTCTCCCTTCACCCATCATGTATCACCTTCCCTCACCCAACATGTATCACCTCCGCTAACCCATCATGTATCACCTCCCCTCACGCATCATGTATCATCTCCCATAACCAATCATGTATCTTCTCTCCCCCCCCCCACACATCATGTATCTTCTCCCCCCACCCATCATGTTTCTCATCCCCTCACTCATCATGATCTTCTCCCCTCACCTATAATGTATTACCTCCCCTCACACATCATGTATCGCCTCTCCTCACCCATCATGTATCTCCTCCCCTCACCCATTATGTATCATCTCCCCTAACCCATCATATATATCCTCCCCTAACCCATCATGTATCACCTCCCCTAACCCATCATGTATCACCTCCCCTAACCCATCATGTATCTTCTCCCCCCACCCATCATGTATCATCTACCCTAACCCGTCTTGTATCTCCTCCCCTAACTCATCATGTATCTCCTCCCCTAACCCATCATGTATCACCTCCCTTAAACCATCATGTATCTCCTCCCCTCACCCATCATGTATCATCTCCCCTAACCCATCATGTATCTTCTCCCCCCCCCACCCATCATGTATCTTCTGCCCCCACCCATCATGTTTCTCATCCCCTCACCCATCATGTATCTCATCCCCTCACCCATCATGTATCTCATCCCCTCACCCATCATGTATCTCATCCCCTCACCCATCATGTTTCTCCTTCCCTCACCCATCATGTATCATCTCCCCCCATCCATCATGTATCTTCTCTCCCCCCACCCATCATGTATCTTCTCCCCCTACCCATCATGTTTCTCATCCCCTCACTCATCATGATCTTCTCCCCTCACCTATCATGTATTACCTCCCCTCACAAATCATGTATCACCTCCCCTCACCCATCATGTATCTCCTCGCCTCACCCATTATGTATCTTCTCCCCTAAACCATCATGTATCCCCACCCCTCACCCATCACATATCTCCTCCCCTCACCCATTATGATCTTCTCCCCTCACCTATCATGTATCACTTCCCCTCACCCATCATGATCTTCTTCCCCCACCCATCATGATCTTCTTCCCTCACCCATCATAATCTTCTCACCCCCCCCCCCCCAACCATCATGTATCACCTCCCATCATCCATTATGTATCTCCTCCCCTCACCCATCATGTGTTACCTCCCCTCACTCATCACATATCTCCTTCCCTCACCCATCATGTATCCCCTCCCCTCACCCATCACATATCTCATCCCCCGCCTATCATGTATCAACTCCCCTCAAATATCATGCATCACCTCCCATCACCCGTCATGTATCTCCTCCCCTCACACATAAAGTATCACCTCCCCTCACCCATCACATATCTCACCCCCTCACCCATCATGTATCACCTCCGCTAACCCATCATGTATCTTCTCCCACCACCCATCATGCATCTTCTCGCCTAATCCATCATGTATCTTCTCCCCGAACCCATCATATATCTCCTCCCCTCACCCAACACATATCTCATCCCTTCACCCATCATGATCTTCTCAACTCACCTATCATGTATCACCTCCCCCTCACCAATCACGATGTTCTCCCTCCATACATCATGATCTTCTCCCCTCACAAATCATGATCTTCTCCCTCCACCCATCATGTATCCTCTCCCCTCACCTATCATATATCTCATCCCCCACCCATCATGTATCACCTGCCATCACCCATCATGTATCTCCCCACCTCACCCATCATGTATCACCTCCCTTCACCCATCACATATTTCATCCCCTCACCCATCATGTATCGCCTCCACTAACCCATCAGGTATCTTCTCCCCTAACCCATAATGATCTTCTCCCGCCACCCATCATGTATCTTCTCCGCTAATCCATCATGTATCTCTCCACCTAACCCATCATGATCTTCTCCCCTCACCTTCATGTATCACCTCCCTTCACCCATCATGATCGTCTCCCCCCCCCACCCATCATGTATCTTCTCCCCTAAACCATCATGTATCCCCTCCCCTCACCCATCATGATCTTCTCCCCTCACCTATCATGTATCACCTCCCCTTACCCATCATGATCTTCTCCCCTCACCCATCATGATCTTCTCGCCCCCCCCCCCCCCACCCATCATGTATCTTCTCCCCTCATCAATCATGATCTTCTTCCCTACCCATCATGTATCACCTCCCCTCACCCATCACATATCTCATCACCCCACCCATCATGTATCACCTCCCCTCACCCATCATGTATCTCCTCCTCTCACCCATCATGTATCCCTTCCCTTCACCCATCATGTATCACCTTCCCTCACCCATCACACATCCCCTCCCCTCACCCATCATGTATCACCTTCCCTCACCCATCATGTATCACCTCCTCTCACCCTTCATGTATCACCTTCCCTCACCCATCATGTATCACCTTCCCTCACCCATTATGTATCCCCTCCCCTCACCCATTATGTATCCCCTCCCCTCACCCATCATGTATCACCTTCCCTCACCCATTATGTATCCCCTCCCCTCACCCATTATGTATCCCCTCCCCTCACCCATCATGTATCACCTTCCCTCACCCATCATGTATCACCTTCCCTCACCCATTATGTATCCCCTCCCCTCACCCATCATGTATCACCTCCCCTCACCCATCATGTATCACCTTCCCTCACCCATTATGTATCCCCTCCCCTCACCCATCATGTATCACCTTCCCTCACCCATCATGTATCACCTCCTCTCACCCTTCATGTATCACCTTCCCTCACCCATCATGTATCACCTTCCCTCACCCATCATGTATCACCTTCCCTCACCCATTATGTATCCCCTCCCCTCACCCATCATGTATCACCTCCCCTCACCCTTCATGTATCACCTTCCCTCACCCATCATGTATCACCTTCCCTCACCCATCATGTATCACCTTCCCTCACCCATTATGTATCCCCTCCCCTCACCCATTATGTATCCCCTCCCCTCACCCATCATGTATCACCTCCTCTCACCCATTATGTATCCCCTCCCCTCACCCATCATGTATCACCTTCCCTCACCCATTATGTATCCCCTCCCCTCACCCATTATGTATCCCCTCCCCTCACCCATCATGCATCTCCCTCCCATCACCCATCAAATATCTCATCCCTTCAGCCATCATGATCTTCTCCTCTCACCTATCATGTATCATCTGCCCTCACCCATCATGTATCACCTCCACTCACCTAACGTTATATTCTCCCATCACCTATCATGTATCTCCTCCCCTCACCCATCATGTATTATCTCCCCTCACCAATCATGTATCTTCTCCCCTCATCCATAATATGTCACCTCCCCTCACCCATCATGTATCTTCTCCCCTCATCCATAATATGTCACCTCCCCTCACCCATCATGTATCACCCCCCGTCACCCATGATGTATCACCTCCCCTCAGCCATCATGTAGCATCTCCCCTCACCCATAATGTGTCTTCTCCATTCAACTAGCACGCATCCGATCTCCTCTCCCAACTTACATCTCTCTACTTCTTCCTCCCCTACAATTTATCTCGTGTTCCCATAAGTACAGTAACTCCACAACCCAACTTTGCCTCTCCATCGCAGTGGCTCTGTCTCCCTACAACTCTTATGTATCTCCTCGTCCTTCTATCGACGCGTCCTTTGGCGTGGATCTAGTCTATCATGTTTAAAAAGAAAACGTGTTCCCGTATGATGTATTACATATTTCGTTTTCGGCATGCTGTATATCATTAGCGTTACAGATATGTAATAAGAATTCCTCCTTTGTCCACATGATTTAGAACTTCGTGTAACTAATTATTTTGCTACCTTTTTTCCCTTTTCATTTTGGTTTTTCGTATGTGTCGTAATATTCTCTTTATTAGAAATGTTCTCTCTCTCTCTCTCTCTCTCTCTCTCTCTCTCTCTCTCTCTCTCTCTCTCTCTCTCTCTCTCTCTCTCTCTCTTTCTTTCTCTCTCTCTCTCTCACACACACACCCCACACACACACTATCTATCTATCTATCTATCTATCTATCTATCTATCTATCTATCTATCTATCTATCTATCTATCTATCTATCTATCTATCTATCTATCTATCTATCTATCTATCTATCTATCTATCTATCTATCTACCTAACTACCTACCTACCTACCTACCTATCTATCTATATATCTGCCTGCCTGCCTGCCTGCCTGCCTGTCTGTCTGTCTGTCTGTCTGTCTGTCTGTCTGTCTGTCTGTCTGTCTGTCTGTCTGTTTGTCTGTCTGTGCCTTCTTGTCTGTCTGTCTGTCTGCCTGTCTGTGCCTTCTTGTCTGCCTGCCTGTATATCCTAGTCTGTCTGTTGTCTGTCTCTGCTATCTATTTAGCATTTCTACCACTATAACCTTCATGCTGCTTTCCTAGAAACGAGTTGTCTTAAACACCGCCCCTCCCCCCTCACCCCTTTCCCCTTTTATTTTTGGGTCACCCATTGCTTCATGTTAAATCAACTTAAATCTATCACAATAAGGACATTTCACAAGCAAACAAAGTGAAATAAAGTTAATAAACTAGTAACAATCTTTGTAACAGTTATTAAGCCGCTTCGGTCACACATTAGGGATGATTTCAGTATCACTCCGGCCGTCTTTGCTTCCTGAGACATTCCTGGCACCCACGTTAGGCTGGGTCGATCTGGGAGCCCAGGTCGGCGAATCGAACACAAGCCCACCGGGTCGGCAGGTGAGTGAACAAATTGGAATATCTAAGGTTAAATGCCATAGAGACAGTGTGCTATTCTGAGATATTGGTACACATACATTTACTAAACCTTTTTTGCCGAGCGTTGCTCTCATCCTAGTCCGCCAGACCCTCGGTCTTCCATCAGTTCTCCCGACTCATGAATTGTTATGATTAAGGGGGTCTTTAATCTATTGCGTTCACCGTTTTTTTTTTAATTTTGCGCTCGCTTGCTATGAACTCCAGCATAGTCTATACACGTTACTTCTAGTAGCACTGGACTGACTTTTGTGTATGGATTAGCTTTCCCTAGTACCAGTGTCCCTCGCCATCAGGTGAAACCACTCCGACTTCAAAGGTACTTATAAATTACGTCCTCAAGTCAAGGGTGATAGGTCAACATTTTAGTCCCAACTGACCCATGTAGGGTTTGAACCCGCTACTTCAGCATCAGCGCACCGGCTGTTTGAGAACGGGGGATCTTATCCATTCGGCCATGTGACCTCAACGTTGGTTTAATGGGCCCAAGCCTGATCTTCAAGGTGCCATGCCTTCCATTACTGCTCTTTCTGAACAAATGTTTGAAGATAGGCTTGTAGAAGGAACTTGCTATGGGTAATTGAAGTGTTTGGATTCTCACATTTTATTGGCCTGAGTGCAGGGAGGAGTAGTCGCCAAGTCTTACCCTCCCGTAGCGGACACCGAGAGCTGACTTCGAACCCTCGTCCGATGGCGCTCATGTTTTTTGTCAGCGTTTAGTTATAACGGCCGGTGCTGTGGCCAGGAACGCAATTCGCAATCCAGCATACCGCATTCGAAACGCAGCTGCGGGCAATTTTGAAGCAGATCGCCTTGCGTTGGCTTTTATACAATGGTATGAGTCTCGGTGGTTCAGAGGGCAATGCCAAGAAATCACAAACAGCCAAATGATATGGAACTAACGTCGTTCTTTGTTTTTAAGTCATAACCGTTGCACCAGCGCGCCCGCTGGATGTTTCGTGTGACTAAAGCGTTATAGTTCCCGAGAATGATTATCAGTCAGTTTTATTCGATGTGTTAGTAGAGATCTAGTAGAAAGTCAGTATTTGTTGCATTCCTGATTTACAGTTTTCTTCGATGTTAAAATCTAGTAGGAAGCCAGTATTTGTTTTCTTCCCGATTTACAGTTTTCTTCGATGTTCATAAATAGTAGAAAGCAGTTATTATTCTTCCTGATTTAAAGTTTTCTTCGATGTTCAGATCTAGTACAAAGCCAGTGTGTGTTTTCTTCATGATTTACAGTTTTCTTCTAGTAGAAAGCCAGAATTTGTTTTCTTCCTGATGTACAGTTTTCTAAGAATGTTTCTGTCACATGTTAGGTCATACGCCTGGCATTTTGTCTGTAGTGTTTGTGAAATTGTTCAGCGACTCACGTCTTTATTGTGATGTCACAGGTAGGATGCATAGTCTCAACATTTTATCTGATCTATTATATTGACAGATGCAAAATCCGTAATAGAGGCGCTCCTGTCTGGGAAATTGCCAGTTCTAAGGACACTACTTTCTGAACTTAGCAGTCAGCGTAAGGTCACAATACAGTGGATACCATCGATTGGCTAAGAAAGGAGCAAAGGTAGAACAACCTGATGTGCCCATTACACACCACCAAAAGAAAAGAATGCTCAAATAAGTCAGAAGGCTACCAAACCTTACTCAAGACGACTACCACGTCATGGACAGACCAGAACAGGTCATTCTTCTGCGCCTCAGAACAAACAGGACACAATAGATTACGCAACCACATGTATACAAAATTCAAGATTGGTGAAACAGCCATGTGCACATGTGGTTTGGTGTCGCAGACAGCAGAGCACATACTCCAGGATTGCCCAAACTACAACATATCCAGGCGAACCTTCTGGCCTAGAGAGACAACAGTGGAAGATAAAGTCTATGGACTGCTGAGTGAACTAAAAAAGACTGTTAGATTCATACAAGAGACAACATTGCAGTTATAGACATATTTCAGGCGAACGAAAGAAGAAGAAGAAGATCTGATCTATGTTTTTTTTTCCTTTGCATTCGCTGCTTTGAACTTTAGCGTAGTCCACACAAATTCTACTACATTTAGTAGCACTGAAATGATTTTTGCGTGTGGATTAGCTTTCCCTATTACCAGTGTCCCTCACCATCAGGCCAAACCACTCCGACTTCTGAGGTACATTAACTTACGTTCGCAAGTCAAGACCGATAAGCCAGCATATTAGTCCACTGAGCCTTTTATGGCACACAGGAAAGTTTAACAGCGAGCGCTTTTATCTATTCGGCCATGCTGACCTCTAACTATTGTATGTTTTCTGATGCTGTGCCATAGGTTCTTCTTGCTGTTTAATCTGTGCATCGCTTTTACCAGTCTCCTGCCCACTTCTTTTAAATATGATAATGTGCACGAGTACGTCAGAGAGTAGTTTTTTGAACGCACCTTGAACTGATTCAGTGTCAAACAAAAAACATGGTCCACAATCAAATGATCAAGTATTATAATTTAATTTCCATTCACTGCGCACTGACATTGCTGAAGAAACCACAAACTAGAGCAAATAACATGATGACCCTTGTATGGCGATATATCGTCCTTCTGTCCAAATAGAAGGTTACATTTGTCAATATATTATCCCTTGGTACTGCATCAGTTAAATACTTCTTGTATTTAAAAATTGACTGTTGCAATATTTTCAACATACTTATCCATGGTCTTAACTCACTTGCATAAACAGGAGATCATGAACCAAAACCCAGTCGGTAGAAGTCTGGATACTGTTTATTCAACCATTTGTGCATGGTATACTTGACATCATGGTCTGAACTTAATCAGTTACCACATATCTGTTTGTGTGTGGGAAGAATGACAGTTTCAATGTTTCAGATAAGGGCTGTAGACCCGGTGCTGTAGGATTTCTCAGTTGAAACATCACAAAAGACTTATTTTACCGCGAGCTTTGCGAAGCAGGCGAGAATACATGCCACAACCGTTGTTGTTAATTTTGTAGCCGAGCTATTCACATTTTGTGACATTTTCAATTTCTTCATCGTAGATTATAATTTTTGGTTGATTTGTAGTTTTGTCTGTGGATATTGTTTCTTTGTGCATTTTTTCTTAAATTTTAAAAAGTGTTTGATCTTCACGATTGCCTGTAACAGACAGAATTTACTGTCTTTTTTTTAATAGTTTGAGACGAAAATCGTATATCCGAGTCCTAGAGCCGAGTTTCTACCAATAATGAATCGAGCAAAATTTTCACATATTTCATTACTTTTGACATTTCTCATTACATTTTCTACATATATGTTGAACAGATATGCCGAGAGAATGCTGCACCGTCCTACTCCCTGTTGCACGTCAAACGGTAGAAAACATTAACATTCAAATAGACAGTTCTAGGTTTTGTTTCTCGCAGAGAAAGAATTATGCAACGATTGTCTGTGTGCCTGTGTAGTATTGGAAACATGAAACCTGTAGAACACAGTTCGAGCCTGGGTGTAAATAAAAGGTTGTGTAAGTTAACTATTAAACTATTATCAGCCTCTGGAGAAGAATACTCATCACTGAGAAATAGAAACTAAACGTATTGGGGAAGAGGACACGTTTGGGTTGATAAAATAATTCCTCTTCTTCTTCCATCCCCCGCCTTTCATTTCCTAGTGCCGCATAGACTCTCTACGAATGAAAGCGATGCGCTTTGTAGGCTAATTCATGTGTGGTTGGAATTTGGGTTTCGACTT
>OY992880.1:102923158-102963158 GCA_963921405.1 Cepaea hortensis
CCTGTTTGATCGGTTTGATGGTTTGATGATTGGTTTGTTGGTTGGTTAATTTGTTGCCTGTTTGGCTGGTTTTATGGTTGGATGATTGGTTTGTTGGTTGATAAATTGGTTGCCTGGTTGGCTGGTTTGATAGTTGGATGATTGGTTTGTTGGTTGATTAATCAGTTGCCTGTTTGGCTGGTTTTATGGTTGGATGATTGGTTTGTTGGTTGATAAATTGGTTGCCTGGTTGGCTGGTTTGATAGTTGGATGATTGGTTTGTTGGTTGATTAATCAGTTGCCTGTTTGGCTGGTTTTATGGTTGGATGATTGGTTTGTTGGTTGATTAATCAGTTGCCTGTTTGGCTGGTTTTATGGTTGGATGATTGGTTTGTTGGTTGATAAATTGGTTGCCTGGTTGGCTGGTTTGATAGTTGGATGATTGGTTTGTTGGTTGATAAATTGGTTGCCTGGTTGGCTGGTTTGATAGTTGGATGATTGGTTTGTTGGTTGATTAATCAGTTGCCTGTTTGGCTGGTTTTATGGTTGGATGATTGGTTTGTTGGTTGGTTGATTCGATGGTTGGATTAGAAATTACAGAAAGTGGGCAGTTGTGAATATATAGGTTCATTGCTGATGGCCGTTGGAAATCTGATCACACAAACGACAAGGAGCAAAAACACACTGGGCGGCAGACACTAAAGTAATTAAAACCTTTATGAATTGAAACAGATAGAACAACACGTCAGAGATTTGACAGCATGGGTATTTCCTGCCTGTTGTTCCAGGAGTATTTATATTATATTTTTATATGTATAGTTTCATGTTGAGTTTTTAATGTAGTCGTATCGGTCTGTGTTTGTTGTTTGTGTGCTGATCAAGGCTTTGGCCAAAAACGTTAATTTTGTTACTTGTGATCGTGTTCTTGAGTCATTGATTACCACCAATGGTGACACAATGAAAGAAGTTAAAAAACGAATATCTATTGCTCTTCAAAGACTAAAACAACTGAATACATTGTGGAGAGGGACAGATAGAACTACGAAAATTAGGTTTTTAAGACCATGCATCTTTCCCATTGCAACAGACTCCTGTACGACATGGACACTTACTAAACAAACTGAACAGCGCATATATGCTTTTGAATATAAATGTTATAGACGATTTCTAAGAAATCTTGGATGAAGAAAAGAACAAATGCAGCCATAGGATAAGACTTGAATATTGAAGAAGGTTGGCTATTAAAACCGATAAAACAAAGAAAATTCAAATATTTTGGTCACTTGAAACGTCACGAAAGTTTGGAGGGAACAATAATGGAGGGGTATATGCCTGGGAAGAGAGGAAAAGGAAGGCCAAAGAGAAGAAGGGTGCAGGATGTAGCGGATGATCTCCAGATCGGTGTATCGGACGCGGGACATCTTGCTTATGATCGAGAGGTTTTCCTGAAGGTTGTTATGGGAGCGAGGTTCTGCAAAGGATATGCTACTGATTGAATGAATGATCGTATTCTACGAGATAGTAAAACTAACCGATTATATGTCTCGTTTTTTTCCCTTTTTTGGCGATTCATTCATTGTTCTTTCCAAACCATTGTGACGTTTGATATCACCAAAATATTTCCGACACATGATGTTTATGAGCCGTTTTCTCCCATTGTCAGTTCTGGTTAAATTCAATATCTTTCTTCTTCTTGGCCCACGAACTGTAAGAACTTGTCTATACCATTTAAATTATTTCTACTTCTTGGTCCACGAACTGTAACAATTTGTCTATAGTATTTAAATTAAATGCCTCTCTTCTTTTTGGTCCATGAACTGTAAGAACTTGTCTACGACATTTAAATTCAATAGCTCTGAGTTTCTTCTTTAGTACGAGGGTAAGTTAATAAGTAAGTCACAGATGACGGTGGAAAAATAACTAAATATGATAACAACTTGAAACCAGTTTGTTTGTATACTTACATTGTTCCTTTATTTCTCAACATAATTTCCACCAACATTGATGAACTTATCCCATAGATTTATCAGTTCTCCCAAACCGGCTGCATAGAACTGCTTCGGCGTCATTCGCGAAATGTCTCCCGCCAATGTGTTTCTTCAGTGGACTTAGCCCCTAGCGATTTCCAGAAAAAGCGGTGCATAGTTGGGTAGAAAAGTTACGAGGGTGAGTCAATAAGTAAATCACACAGTTCTGTTGGATGGCAGGCAAATGAGAACAGGGCACGCAGATCTATGCAGTCGGTTTGGGAAAACTGATAAAATAGTAGGATAAGTGCATCAATGTTGGTGGAAATTATGTTGAGAAATAAAGGCACAATGTATGTATGCAAATAAACTGATATCAAGTTGTTATCATATTTAGTTATTTTTCTACAACCACTTATTACTTACTTATTAACTTACCCTCGTAATTGTGAAATGTAAACTACGATGTCTAAAGTTTAGAATAATAATGTATGTTTATATATACAGGCCTATTTTACCGCTATCTATTCAGGCTGTATTTTGCTTGTTATTTCCAGCGCCACGCCTCAAAAAACAAACTCACTCAGACGATATCTGTCATCGTGTTCAGATTATATCTACATACCTATCTAGTTACACATCTTGTTTTCAAGCATGTTTAGCTCCGCCGGAAGCCAGGCGCGCATACATGTATATATATGCGCGCCAACTCCGACTGCAGCGTGAGTCCAGGACAGTGCTTCCCAAATTTCTCTGAATGTCACCGCCACACTTTAACTGACTCAGTGCCACACAAAATATAGGTTTATACCAAACATGGTATACAATAGAATTAACAACGTATTATTATATAGATTTCAATTCACAGAGGATTGAAATTGCGGAAGATGCCACGGAAGAAAACAACCAACACAATGATCAGAGGATGACGACATATCGTCCTTTTGTCCAAATGGGAGATCATATTTAGCGATCCATCGGCACTGAATCAGTTAATGACGTTTTGTATCGCCATTTCTTGGGAGTCTCCGTGGCAAAGTGGCCAAGCCGTCTGACTCTGGCTCCGAAGGTTTTGCATTCGATTCCGGGCCGCGTCCTTAGGTTCACAGGTGCATTTTTTCGGAGACTCCTGGAGTTTGCCGCTGGAGCTACGGAGTTCGTGCTTTGTGCGATGCTTTCGGCGGTTCGCTACGGAAAGAGACTGAGCCATATGGGACAAACCCCAGCGCAGTGAAGTCGACACTATGGACTTTTTTGTTTTCTATGGCTATTAAGTACAAATCCCAAAACACTGCTTCGAGTATGTGAAGTGTTAAGGCCGTCACATTTTGTAGGTCTGAGTGCAAGGAGGAATAGGTGGTCAGTCTAATCCTCTTTTAGCGAACGGGGAGCACAGGCGCCTAACCCCAGTCCTACCGCGATCATGAGATTATACACTAAAGCTCCTATCGGTTATACAGGGTGTATTTTTAATGACTGTGCAGTGTTTGAAAATATTGCCGGTCCAAGTTTTGTATTCACCCTCTGTAAAGTTCATGCAACATAATAAGTAAATACAAAACTTGGAACGGCAATATTTTCAAAAACTGCACAGTCATTAAGAATACACCGTGTACAAGCACACCCGCTTCTCGCACCGTGTGTTCCAAAGCATGAACAAGCTATGGATCTGCGCTGCGATAGGGCCAGTGTCGCATAAATAAACTTGAGATTCGATCAATGACAAACAAGACCCGACAGTAATCGGCAAAAACAAGTAATCCTTTCATGTACAGACTGAGAAGAATACGTCGTTAAAACTGGTTACATAGGATCGGCATTTCTAACGGGGAAGCCAAACACGTCGCGTCAGAATGTCTACATCTGGTCGGCGAATCTGTATGATGTGGATTGTTCGGAACAAATACGTCACGTTACAATGTCTACACCGGTCGGCATTTTGTTAACAAAATTGTTGCTCGAGACGAACAACGGCGTCATTTGTCTGCCACGGCGGTAGTGAGCTTTGAAGTGATAGACGGAGAGTCTGGAAAACAGGCGGGATGGATCCTCTGATGTGGGGAATTCTCTGGTTCCCGGACGGACTGGAATTTCCCCAAATGAAAGCAAATTTGACCGCGGGTTGACTCCAGTTAGTCTAGAACAGGAGGAGGAACCAGACTCTGGATTGGTAAGCGTCTGGACTTTTTGGTGACGTCACTCACAGCCCAATATAAAAAGCGTTGCAGTAAACAAGAGGAGTGAGTTGACCAGATTTCTGAAGTTGGAAAGAGCGATGCAGTATTCCAAGTTGTGTTACATAAAAGAAACTAGGGGTGTCAAAGTGTTGATAGTTATCGGCGGACATAGATCCAGTCTGTGATCGCCTAGTTTCGATTAGCAACTGGAATAGGCATATGGTGGGATATTAATCATATCTAACTTAGAGTATGATTAGGAATAGAGTACAGTACTGTGCGGTAATATAATGTATCATAGTGCGGTAATATAATGTATCATAGTGCGGTGATATAATGTATTATAGGTGTGATGATATAATGTTTATGATTAGGGATAGAATGTTCTATAAGTGCGGTGCTAGAAAGTATCATCTGAGCGTCGGCACTAGTATTCTATTGTGTGGCTTCAACTAGCTTGTGTGATATATCATTTTACTCAGGGAGTTGAGGACAATGTAGTGGAATAATAATTAGAGAGATTACGGATGGTTGAGAGGGAGGACAGGAATGTGAAATGGTAGGATCTTCCAGTAGGGCATCTGCTGGGTTTCTACCCGTTCCTTTATTCTTTCCTGGTGTTGCCATGTCTCAGATCATATGATGAGTTATTTGGCCGTATGACAGAGATCGGATCTCTGTTATAGATCTGAGTGCTGCTATTGGCCTACACTCACCTAATTCCGGCCAGGACTGAGTTGCCCTCACCATGGTATTCTCTATTCTACAGGTTCCATTTTACAGGTCCACGTATGTGTGCTATGATTTTCACCAGTGAAGTTAACACATTGTTAGAAGATGATGGCTCAGAATTTGGAGACAGAAGTTGTTGAGAGGCCGCTACATTGGGCTTATACCCAAGTTGGTTTGCGGGAAGCTGACTTCTGCTGAGCAGGATATGCTGATGATACCTATGTTTTAGCAAGTGATAGGTGTATCACTGAACAGTCAGAACATTATATATATTCTACATATACAACACTGATACCAGAAACAGTCATATAAATATTATACTGATACCGGGAACTTCGGATTGTGTTGTTAATATGGGGAATCTTTAAAACCAGAGACACTAAATCAAGTAAGATTTCCCCAGTAACAGTGATAATAGTGTTAGAATTTTCTAATTAACATTCGGTTAAATAACAGAGGAAATTCATAGTGTAAAACAGATTGAAGACTCTCATTAGACAGTGTTTGTCATGGGTGTCCAAGCATCCTAGTGGTTCAAGAGACAACGGAGGAAGTCTTCACGTGACCGGAGGAGCATCACCTTGGTGAGGTTGCTTGTCTGGACTGAATGGTGCTAGTGTGTTCTCAGCACAGTGATGTGAATGACTATACTCCTGAACACTGATCTGAGTCTACAGACACTTTAGAATATACGTCACACATTCTACACTTTATATATACACACACACTTCTCCTACATATACTCTTTGCTTTAATAAATTTCTTGTGTTTATGTGTTGAAGCTAGAGTTGTCACGTATGTTATGTTGGGGAAGAATGAGAGGGGGCATGATCCAGGGGTGAGTAAGAGTGAGAAGAAGGGGTCTTCAGATTGAGGGAGTGTTGTGGACGGAGTCTGCTGGATATCTTTAGGATAGTGATATTGAAATAAAAGAAATGTGGGTGTTGATTCCCCTCACTCCAGGGACGACACTAAAGTGGTAAAGAAGAGCAAATAACTACTACATTCATTCTTTACACACACGACAGCCAGCACTCTTTGTAGACCTGAATACAAGGGGGAATAGGTGGGTGGCCAGCCTTTCCCTCTCTTAGCGAACGATGGGTGTTGGCTTTTAATCCTCCTCCGAAAGCGATCATGACATTATGGCCAGAATTTCCATCTCTTAGCGAGACATGAACGCATCTTTCGTTCCCTCTTCCGACTTCGCTCATGAATTGTCGGCGTAGATCCCTATCAACTGAGCTTCTCGCACGAACTCAATTTGTTATCAACAGAATATTAATTCATAACTATATGAATGTGTTTTATCTGAGTATATGAGATCTGTCCTTATCAATCATATTGTACTAAAACAATATTTCTACATATATAGCGTTTTCATGAAACTTATATTGTCTCTGTCATATTAGTAAATAAACACAAATTACACAAATCACACTGCTTGTGATTATTAACTACAATAGTATTTCTTAAAGTTTGTCTATTAAAGAACATTTCTGTTGACCTGTTTCTGTTTTCTTATGTATTTTTTTCGCCAAAATCAAGGGCCCAAGAACGGTTGTCATAATAACGCAGGCGTCTCGCAGAACAGCCAACCGAGCTTCATTATTTTACTGTACTAAGTTTTCGACATACAACACAATCATTGAAGAGCAGAATTATTTAAAGGTTAAAGACTTTATTTGCACCTAATTTTAACCGATCTGGCAGCCTACCGAACGTACAGCACAAAGCACGGACTTCGCAGCTCCAGAGAATAATATATTATAATCATCATAACATGATGTGTCATATAACCAATACATAATAATATTACATTCATGTTCATGTAAGATATTTAGATCTTTAAAAATGTTTCTGTTAATGTTATTTAGTGTTGTTGTTGTTGTTGTTGTTGTTGTTGTTGTTGTTGTTGTTGTTGTTGTTGTTGTTGTCGTCGCTGCTGCTGTTGTTGTCATTGTTGTCGTCGTCTTACTCCCCTGAAAGATGTAGGGGTTAACTCAAGTCTGATGCAATGTGTTGTTCGGGTCGCTTGAGACCCAAACAGGGCTTTCATCTGTCGGAGTGAGGCCGATATGGACTTTCATCCGCACCCGGTACCAAAGTATCATCTCCCCGAGAACTGTGACCACAGCTCTTCTTCCCCTCTCCAAGCTCAGAAATCAGCGAGGTGTGCAAGACCGATACTGAAACTTCACGCCTTCACGGAGACACATACTAAGATGTACAAATATGCAAGTTCTTCAAGAAACAAACGACAACCGTAAATTGATTAGTGAAATTAGACGTAGACAGTAAAAACTTTTTCGGCACGTTATGAGAGGAAATAAATTGGAGAACTTGGTGACAACGGCAAGATTGAGTGGGAAAGAACACAGAGAACGCAGAGAGGTAAATATCTAGATGGCTCGGCCATATGCCATAATAGAGACAAAAACACAAGAGCTGATCCGAGACTCAGGTGATCGTTGCAGATGGCGCAACATGACCGGCAACGCATATCGGCGAGGTACACGATGATGATATTAGGATCTAATCAAACATGATGCTGTACATCATATACTAACTAGCTTAGCTTAAGACAAAGTTAGCAATCTTCAGGGTAGCCTGTTAGTGCAGTTGATAGATGGGTACGCTGATCAGGAGCGCGGTCGGACAAGAGTTCGGATCCACCGTTCGTCACCAGGTAATAGAGGGCTAAAACTGGCTATTTATTCCTCCACGCATTCAGGTATATGAAATGTGCTGGTTCTTGCACATCACAGACCCATGCCATCCTCCTGCTTCCATACAGGTTTCTTGTGATGTCCAGCAATGTTCCTCCACAAGTTTCGTGGTGTATTATGTATTAATGTTCCACCACAGGTTTCTTATCATATCTAGCATTGTTCCCCCAGAGGTTTCTGGTCATGTCTCGGTGACGAAGTGGTTACACCGCCTGCTTCGCGCTCCGAAGGTTGTGGGTTCGATTCCAGACTACATCATTCGGTCCACGAGTGCAATTTTCGTCGAGACCCTCGGGGTCGTCGCTGGAGCTACGCTACAAAGTTCATGCTCTATGCGACGCCATCGGCCAGTCGTCTTGTGAAATGAAAGAAACCGAGCCATATGGAATAAAACCCGTGCAATGAAGTCGATCCGACTACCTTTAGACCATTTTTAAAGTCCTAACCTGTCTTCCAAAACTAGCATCCCGTGTGCCACGCTGGTCAGTTTCTGAAGCCCCGATTCACGTGAAATGCCAGTACAACTGGACTTTTTTCAATTACTAATTCTGAGCACGAGCTCGGTGCTACCTTATTCAAGAATAATCTGTCTTTGGAAGGAATGCCATAGCTCGTTTCCCCACAACCTGCTTCTGTGCTCCATCTGTCAGCATTCTGAAAGTATGTTGTTTACATTCTATTCCTCTTTTAAAACAACAAGAAGGAAGTAATTACACAGATCCGTTGAAGATAACTAAATTATAATTCACATATGTGAAGCTTCATTATTTGGCATTTCATGTGCTTTGAAGTGCTTAAAAAATATTTGGCGGTTCCAGAAAAAGAAAACAGTTCTGAAGGTCAGTAGTGCATAAAAGCATATATCATTTAAGAGTTAGGTGTACATCCTTAACAGGACGTCGCAATCAACCTCGAATTTGTTGCCTGTCTGTGATTTACTAGGCAATTTTTGCGTTTAGTAGTTTGCCATAGGTTTCTGAAAGAAAAAAAAACGCAAGGCTGTCTGCTTTCAAATCGTTAGCGGCAGATTTCGAAGCCTCGACTCAGTGTGTCGGAGAATTGTGAAACGTGTTCACTGTCATTAAGCCAAAGCGTTGGTTGTGGAGACATATAAGAGACAGGATCTACAATCATTGTGTGGCTGTGGAGACATATAAGAGACAGGATCTACAATCATTGTGTGGCTGTGGAGACATATAAGAGACAGGATCTACAATCATTGTGTGGCTGTGGAGACATATAAGAGACAGGATTTACAATCATTGTGTGGCTGTGGAGACATATAAGAGACAGGATCTACAATCATTGTGTGGCTGTGGAGACATATAAGAGACAGGATCTACAATCATTGTGTGGCTGTGGAGACATATAAGAGACAGGATCTACAATCATTGTGTGGCTGTGGAGACATATAAGAGACATGATCTACATTCATTGTGTGGCTGTGGAGACATATAAGAGACAGGATCTACAATCATTGTGTGGCTGTGGAGACATATAAGAGACAGGATCTACAATCATTGTGTGGCTGTGGAGACATATAAGAGACAGGATCTACAATCATTGTGTGGCTGTGGAGACCTATAAGAGACAGGATCTACAATCATTGTGTGGCTGTGGAGACATATAAGAGACAGGATCTACAATCATTGTGTGGCTGTGGAGACATATAAGAGACAGGATCTAAAGTCGTAGTGTGGCTGTGGAGACATACAAGAGACAGGATCTACAGTCGTTGTGTGGCTGTGGAGACATATAAAAGACAGGATCTACAATCGTTGTGTGGCTGTGGAGACATATAAGAGACATGAACTACAATCATTGTGTGGCTGTGGAGACATATAAGAGACGGGATCTACAATCATTGTGTGGCTGTGGAGACATATATGAGACAGGATCTACAATCACTGTGTGGCTGTGGAAACATATAAGAGACGGGATCTACAATCATTGTGTGGCTGTGGAGACATATAAGAGACAGGATCTACAATCATTGTGTGGCTGTGGAGACATAAGAGACAGGATCTACAATAATTGTGTCGACTGCTAATACAAGCAGGCAGGCCCCGTGGCTAAGGCGTTACAGACTCAGTTCGTAATCCCACATACCGCGTTCGAAACACAGCTGCGGACGTTCGGCAGCAGACCGCTTTGCTTTAGTTTCTTATGAAATGGTATGGGTGCCGAACGTTCAGAAAGCAATGTCAAATTGCTGAACGTAAATTTGCCAAGAGATCACAAATAGCCAAACAAATGCTGGGGTTGACTGCGACGTCCTGTAAAGGATATGCAACTAACTTTTTTTTTTAAACAAGGAGACGTCGTCGTGGTCGAAAGGATAAGAGCACTGGCTCTTAAACTTCCGGTGCACTGAAAGCAAGGTAGGCGGGTTCAACCCCTACATGGACATTAAGCTGGATTTTAGGTCGTCGAGCCACTACGCTATCGCTGCTATCAAATAATGAAATACTGACTTAAAATTAAATACTGATTTGTAAGGGAAAACAAACTGTATAATTCAGCTAAATAAACTACGTGTATATTTCACCTGAAAGCGGGGAATTTGTCAAAAGTTAACGCCTCCTGCCCCAAGCCACGTACCATATGGGTGCAGCTGCTGTCTGTGTGTATGGAACAATTCGTGTCTTAAAGTTTACCTTGGTTCTGTGCATACTAAAGACAGCTGGCCAGACAGTGCACCATGCACAAACATATATTTTGCATGTTTGGAATTATTAGGTTAAAGGTTTTGTCGTTATGGTTACAGCCCCCTTCCAGCATGTACTGGTAAATCATTTGGTCCTGAAAGAGCTTAAACATTTCAGCAACAGCTTCTTATAATAAACTCAAGAAGTCATATAGTGCACAGTTGGTTTTCAAATTGCACCAGGGCAGAGTTCAACAACGTACTCGTTATACAACTAGTCAGCAGCCCGGGGGGGGGGGGGGGTCACATGTCACGGAAAGGAGAATGCTGAAAACTTATTCTGTATACGTCTTTGCTCCAAAAGAAAACAGAAAACTATTCTAAACCAAAAACAATATACCAGTAAGTATCAGGATTTTGTTAGGATAACCCGAAGGCGGAAAGATTTAGTAACTATTCCAAAGTTAACAGTATACATCTGAAACTTGGCGGTGGAATCGGCAAGTATCTGTAGTTTTCCTGCGCTTTCTTTTTTCAAAGTCGCGTCGGACTATTTGACTACAGGAACAGAGCAAGAACAGTATGTTGTGATTACATTTTTAATGAAACAAGGTTCAAAACCCGCTGAAATTCATCTTAGACTGTCATGTGTGTTTGGAGAACAGACTGTAGCACGTAGATCGGTGTTTGAATGGTGTAAACGCGTTTCTGAAGGTCATGACGAGCCCCTGGCTGAGCTCGTATTTCGAGGGGGAAGAGGGGGGGGGGGGGTGGCATGAAGATTTGAAAAGCTAAGAATTTAGTCAAGACACTGTTTAACTCTGGGCGGATTAATTTTAGACTGTTGTGTAGGCTGTGAACATCCCAGTCATTGTGTGACTCATCTTGATGTGGGGGGAGTTATCAAACATATCAACCCTACATGACTTCACAGTATCATTGATGCCTGTTTTAGGTTTCCTATCTCTGTTTCGAAGGAGGTTACGAATGCAATTCGTAATCCTGCATACCGCGATTCAAACACAGCTACGGGAAATTTAGAAGCAGATAGTCTTACGTTGGTTTCCATACAATGGTATGAGTGCCGGTCGTTTAGAAAGTAATGGCAAACTACTGAACGTAAACTTGCCAAGAAATCACAAGCAGCCAAAAATGGTGGCGTTGACTCCGATGTCCTGTAAAGGATATGCAGCTAACTTTTAACCATTTACTCAATACGTCTTAGGGCGTGTAAACAGGCACTAATAGCAACGTAAAGTGACCATTGATAAAAGTCACTCTACACATCATAGTGCGGGGATTCAAATACTCTCAATATTGCCTACCAGCCAGGCTGGTTCACACACACAGAACACGTGGATACCATTGTTTGGTCGGGTTGCGACATCTATACCTTGCAATAGAAATGAGGTTTCGCAATCTGCACTTGGAGGAATGTCTTGTGACATAGTCTTTCAGCAGTGCATACAACCTCACTGAAAGTGCGAACATTCAGGTAGTGTTGTGTTTGCGCTCCTTCTTGTTCTTTTGCGTCTCGTTTTTCTTCATCTCTGCTCTTGCTTTTGTTGTAGTTTACCTCATGCCTCTTCTTCTTCTTCTTCTTCTTCTTCTTCTTCTTCTTCTTCTTCTTCTTCTTCTTCTTCTTCTTCTTCTTCTTCTTCTTCTTCTTCTTCTTCGTAGTCGTCGTCGTCGTCGTCATCGTCTTGTCGTCGTCGTACCACAGAATTGTCTATCGCATTGCGTTGGTTTTAATGAAACCATGGTATGTGTGCCGATCGTTCAGAAAGCGCGGCAAACTACGGAGTGGAAACTTGCAAAGAAGTCAGAAAGAACAATTGTTGGAGGGAGCCTTAGTAGTTTTGCCTTGACCAGCTGTGTGGTATTTTCCGTGTTCAGCTGGTGTTTCTGTCGGCTGGAATCGCACCAAACTAAACGGGAATATCCCGTTATACCGACATTGTTACTTTATATATCTATGGCACTGAAGCAAATTCGAGTTATAAACATGTGCATTGAGAATATCTCTCTATATGAGATAGTCTCATCTCATCTCATCTCATCTCATCTCATCTCATAATGTTCCTCTTGTATCATGCGGCGTCGAGGTGAAGTATAAAAAGCGGGAGTGAGCCCGCTTATGGGCTTCATGTATCGATATTCTTATAGACTATGTTATTCCCTGCGTCCATCGTTTACGTGGTCGGTCTCTTCCTCTGCTTCCCTCTGGTCTGTACATTGTGAGATAGTGATGTTTCCAAAACTCACGTCAGTGTTATCAAAACAACCAGCACTGGCGATACATCAAAGAAGATCTGCTAATACAGCAAGAGGACGCCGAGGAAGAGGAAGAAAATGGATTGGCGACATTAAAGACATTGTACAATCACGCGGAACGACACTTTCCAGTGCCACCCATGGCCATCGGGCTCTGGAGCGCCAGCTATTCTTCCACTCGACGGCAAAAGTGGAAGATGAAGATAATGAATGATGAAATTCATGAAGTCACTGTGATCGTGGAATGATTTGCCATTCAGCTAATGAAATACCGGGACATTAAATTCCAGAACAATTACAGTAAGAGCATACGTATGATAGTGCATATAGTCTTATCAATCCGAAATATTTGCTTATCGTGAATTGAAGTGCAACACAGAGTAATTTATTCGTCATCGTCTTCGTTCGACTTTCGAGGGGAGTGGGTTGAACTTAGATTATGCACCTCCAAGTTCAGTGTGATCAACTTCAGCATGTACTTGTGTCAGGTGAGCTTCTTTGTTGCCGTCTCTGTAACCATGGGGTTGCGAATGCGGGCGATTTGAAAGCAGACCGCTTTGCGTTGATTTCCATACAATGGTATGAGTGCCGGTCGTTCAAAAAGCAATGGCAAATTATTGAACGTAAACCTGCCCAGGAATCATAAACAGCCAAAAATGCTAGTGTTGACTGCTACGTCCTGTAAAGGATATGCAACTGACTGACTGGCGTCTTTTAGACCGATTCCGTCCAAGGTAATGGAATCTATCCACCCGTGGACATGTTTACTTTTCCTATCAGTTTTACCATAGTGGTGGCCCTAAAGCCTACTCTTTGCGTTTTCAAATTACAATGACATTTTTTAAGTGCATAACATGCTGTTTTTAGCCCTTGTCTGAGAAGGCTAACTTTACGATAGCATTGTCCAAGAGATCACGGGGTGTTGTAATATCATTAGATACCAATCGTTCTTAGAAAAATACCCAGTTCTTTGCGGTGATCGAGCCGGTATATTGTTAGTCTGAAGCAGACGCTGTAGCCTCTTAGCCATGGCATTTATAAAATCCATCCATCCATCATGTGCCATGCCGGTTAACGGGGGCGGTCATGATTCGCCATCTCACTCGATCACCAGAGTCGTGGATTTGCTCAGTATTCTTGTCTCGACTATACCACGTGGCCAAGCCATCCAGGTATTTACTTCTCTGTCTTCCTCTTGTTCTCCTCCCCTCGATCTTGCCAGTTATCACCAAATTCTCCAATTTATTTCTTCTCATAACATGGCCAAAAATTGTTTGACAGTCTGCGTCTAATTTCTCTACTCAGTTTACGATTTTCGTTTGTTTCTCGTAGGACTCGGTCATTGGTTTTTCTGTCTGTCCATGGTACCCTTTGTATTCTCCTCAGAAACCACATTTCCACGGCCATCAGATGTTTTGTTCAACTTGGTTGCTCATTTTTGTCCAAGCTTCACATCCATACAACAGTATAGGCTCCATATAGCACCTCAACGCTCTTTTTCTCGTTTCAATTGACATCTTTTTATTGGTCAGTATGTTTTTCATCTTGCAAAAGGCTACCTTCGCCATGGCAATTCTTATTCTAATCTCTTCAAGGCATCTTCTATCAGATGTTTTGACTGTTCCGAGATTCGGAGATAATTGTACCGATTAACTTTTTGAAGAATGTTCCCATTTACTTGCATATTTTTTTTTTTTTTTTTTTTTTTTTTTTGCGTATCCTTTTACAGGACTTAGCTGTCAACAGCAGCATCTTTCAGCTGTCTATTGATCTCTTGGCAAGATTACGCTCAGTAGTTTGCCATTGCTTTCTGAGCGGCCGGCTCAGTATCCGCAAGTCACGAGCGGGGGTCGAACCACCTCAGTTCTCGCTCCGCTGCGAGACTCTGCGTGATAAACGGGATTACAGAGAGAAAGTGTTGTAACCCCACAGCCAGAGAGACCGGCACTTGCATATTACATTGTGATATTTCCTTCGTCCTAGTGACGACCATAATATGTGTCTTCTTACAATTCGATTCTAACCCTAGTTGTTCACTGTGAGCAACAACCGCATCTACTAATTGTTGCAGGTCCTGCTACTATCTAGTTATTGTCGAAAATAGCTAGCCCATTGGGAATATGGTAGCCATTTCACGATCAAGCAACTAAAGTATCGTAACATACGGGTATTTAAATTTAACTAATTTGTAGCGCATTCTCTCGAAATATGCTTCATTCTGCCAAAAATTACATTAGGAACCTAGTTGCCAGTTTACGTCCAAGCAATTAATGTATCGTAAAATACTGATATTTCAATATAAAATACCCGTGTAGTCAATCTAACAGATTTGTAGTGCAAGACAAAGGCGCTTCATTCTGCCGAAAAGTACACCGGGAATATAGTAGCCATTTTGCGATCAAGCAACTAATATATCGTAAAATAAAGGTATTTCAATGTAAAATACGCGTATATTCGGTTTAACTAATTTGTAGTGCATTCTCGCGAAAAATGCTTTATTCGGTCAAAAGTACACTGGGAACATAGTTTACGACCAAGCAACTAATATATCGTAAACACTGGTATTTCAATGTGAAATACGGCAATTTCAGTTTACGATATCACAGACGTTTCAGAAAGTGTGTTTTAATGTGTTCGATAACGAGCTGGGGTGATATAGTTTAAATGAACACCAAAGAAAGCCGGGAACTGTGATAACTTTAAATTCAGGTTACACTGAAATAATCAAACAGGAATAGCTTATATCGTTATATTTCTAAAGGTTGATGCTTCGCCTCAGCAATTGAAACTACCACTGAAGTGCTTAAAGTGACTAGGTGTTTACGCTCTCCGACCTCATTCGAAGAAAGAAATGTTAAATATGTCTGCTTGCCGCAGTGAAAATTACACGAGAGCTGCAGAGACGGGGTTTCATTGAACACCGTGGACGGGTAAGTAGTAATAAAGTTACCTTGAAAGAAGTTAACTATACACTGTTAACTCTCTCTCTCTCTCTCTCTCTCTCTCTCTCTCTCTCTCTCTCTCTCTTTCTCTCTTTATCACGCTTTATCTTCCTCTCTCTCCCTGTGTGTGTGTGTGTGTGGGGGGGGGGATGTTGTATGTCCTCAGCAGAACGTTACGAACAACTCCCCAAGTGGATTTCCTAGGCAAGTGTACATTCAGTAATTTGCAATTGCTTTCTGGACGAAAAGTCAACATTTCAGTCAACCGTTGGGAAATACCCCACTACCCCGCCATCAAGGCACAGCAAGTTTAAGAGCGAGTGCTGTTAACCTTTAAGCACGCTGTTCTTCGCCCCTCTGTGTGTGTGTGTGTGTGTATGTGTGAGTGTGTGTGTGTGTGTGTTGTGTTGTGTTTTGCATATCCTTTTTATAGGACATCTCTGTCAACACAAGCATTTTACTGCTGTTGTTTATGTCTTGGCGAGATAACGTTCAGTAGTTTACCATTGCTTACTGAACGACCGGTTCCCATATAAAACTTGTTAAAACCAAGCTCAATGCGGTATGCTGCCAAATCGGTGCAGCTGTGTTTCGAACGCGAGTAAGCGGGCTTACGAATCGCATCCGTAAGCCCACCTTTGCCACGGAGACCGGCCCTGTGTGTTTACATGTATATATGTATGTATTAAAGAGAGCACCGGTGGCCTGTTGGCCCTGTAGTCATGTATTCGAATTCCCCGCGAGGTGGACATTTTGTTTTATTGACCCGAGCTCCCACGCCCGTTCAACCCAATGTTGGTTAGTTTTGTTAAAAGTTAGTCATACGGGAGTGCGGGGGTAATGAACAGGCTGATAGGCCGGCGGGGAATGCACCTCTTGGTGGTTGATTACCTATGGACAAGGGAGAGGTGGTTGTGGGCCTGTGGGACCAGGTGGAGAACGTGGAGGAACAGATTGAGAACCCGTATGTGGAAAGGATGAGATTGCTGGGGATCGGCAGGGGTTCTGGTAGAATCTGAAAACTGAGAGGGAAGACCAGGAGAACTTTCAATCGGATAGTGGTGGTGTGACGAAACGCGTTTATCTGTCTTGGGTCGTCAAGTTCCCGCACTATTTTGGCGCGTCATCGGGGACTTTCCCAGCTAAAAATAGACTGAGGGAAGCCGATGGAGGACTTATTATCTAGAATCGTCTCGAAACACTGGAATTCGAGTAACCCGTGATGTTGGGTATCGCTCTAAATTCCCGTGCAGAGAGATCTAGAAACTCTAGGCGGGGAATGACGTTTTCCCGAGAAAGTATCTTTTCTCAAGAAGCACTCGCTTCTTGTGCGCATCGAGTTGGCACGAAGCGGGAAATTGGCTAAACCAGCCATTCACTTACTTTTGTTCGAAGAGAACAGACGCTGGCCTGAATGTGAGCCATTTTTGTGTTGCGTCTCACCTCAACCATGATTCGGCTGACTGTTATGAAAAGGAAGCTGAGAAGCCCTTGAACAGTTCGGAAGCTGACTGGAGAGCTGGTTTCACCATCCAGGTAGATATTTGGTTAAATCATTTAACTTTGTACGTGTGTTCCACACGCCATTGTTCTAACCTCATTACCTATGCGGATGTCCTTGCATACTAATTAGCAAACCGATCGATAACGCAGGTGACAATTAATCGTGGGTTTGTTTACCGTGTGCTCGCGAATCAGCTGTTAGGAACGCCGTAATGTGATGTGGGCGATTTGGGTTCCAAATATATGTACCATATATTGCCAATCGTTGCATCTATTAGGGTGCTGTGTTAGAATAAAACCTAGTTACTTGTGCCGGATGGAAACTTAGATTATGTCAGTCAGTTGCTGAAGCCAGTAGAACGGTTAGAAAACCAGGTAAGTTGGTAGGTGGAGAGTCAGACAAAAATGTGCTTAGTTACTAAGTAAAGGAAGAACTTAGTTCTGTGCCACCAGGAATGCTGTAACTATTGTGTAAAAACTTAATAGTGAATTCATTGTGTGGAACAGCGGATTTCTGTGGAAAGGTAAGTGGCTTTGGTGCTATATCTATATATATATGATGTGACATTGTGTATATATATTAGGTCATAGCATGTGATACTTCCTGGGGTAATTCCGAACACCGAATAGCTGGACGCGTGATAACACTGCGTGCCGTCGCGATGTAAATATGCGTTCTGAAATCTTGTCTAAGCTATCCTGTTTCTTTCATACTGGCGCTAGTGCGAGTGAATGCTAAGGTGCTGGAAGTATGGAAGGATGCAGGAGGCTGTATGAGACTGGGGAAATATAGAATATGGGGATGTGAAAGCAAGTTATGAAAGTATGTGTTGGTAGACCAAACCAACGATGAAGTTCAGTCCAGGCCAAGGCTAAACCACTTGGGAGGACAGACTTGGAACAGTACCCTTGGAACATGGGGGGGGGGAACATGTATTCTCAAGAAGGCTTCTTGACTCTAAGGCAGAGTCTGATAAGAAGAGTTTGCTGTGGCGTGGGCAGGTGGTCCCACCAGCAAACAGGCTTGTGTACATATTGGATGTGATCATGTATTGATCAAGTTTATGTTTCTTAATGTACATTGATGATGTTGGGAACGAGTCTAGGGACTCTTTACCTAGTTGTTTAGTTCGATTAAATTAGAACAATAACAGCCTTGTATCATTACTGACGTTAGCGACGACTGGTAGATGATTAGGGATAGGTGAGACCAATGATCAGACTCGTCATTCTGATGTCTAGCTCTGTTTGACGGGCTGTTCTGTGAGGCCAGCTGACATTGGTGAACCCATGCTTGACTACTCTCCATATAGAGATAATGCTTTGGTTATATGAATAACTAACTAGCATGACTGAGAATTGAGTAGTTTTGGTAGGATGCATGTGAACTAATGTTTGGGCCAGTGTACTCTCACCGGTCGCTCTTCCGTTTCAGGAGTTTGCCTGTTGAGGAACCAGTCAACTATAATTGTTGTTGGCAGGAAACCACTTCGTGTGACAGAGCGAAGGGTTCAGTTCTTTACTTATCACGCCAGACTCCATCACACCAGGTACCCAATGTGATTCACCATGCGTGAAGGTTGCTTCAAGACATACAACTGCCCTGAAGGTGCACGTGTGGGAAGTGATGGTTTGTGATCGTTTAAAATAGAAGATACTCTGTTTTTGCCAGGAACATTTCAGCATGTTGAGTAATCATGCTCGACAGGGAACACCGGTCCGTCTGGTTTGACGGGGGTTCTGCCTAAACGCAGAAGTAACTAATCTTCAGACACTTGAATGGTTCTTTGGACAGCTCTAGTGGCAGGTCTTGAGAAGAACTACACCAATATTGACGTGTGTCAAGTGTAACACGGTGGAAGGGACTATGGATTATAGTCCAACCTGAATTGTTTCCGTAAAATAGATGTCTGATTCTATTCATGTACTGTTTCCGTATCCAGATTATCAACTGTGTTCTAGAAGGACTCAGTAACTTTTCAGTAGCCATATCTGATCCTACAAAGTGTGACTGTAAGAGACCATTGAATTGGTCAATGCCATATCGGTTCTGCAGTGGGACTGTGCTATGAGTGACAGACCATTCGGTTGGTCAGTGACTATTTAGTTCATCGAAGTAACCAATACTTGGAGCCAAGTCCAGGAAGATTGTCTCCAACTCGGTTGTGTTCGAGAACTGTATTACCAGTGACTCCGTGGGAGTGTTATAGATGCAGTTGGTCCAGTGAAGTGTGGTCCAGCAGTGACTCTATTGTTGTGGTTCCACGTTCGGGAGACGGAGTGGTCTCCAAGGTTCTAGTCATCTCACTGGAAGGAAGCCGGGTGAGTGGCGGACCGACTGGACGGGACATCTGCATCCACTCTACTTCTCAACTCGATGAAGACACCTACATCTCTAAGTCTTTCTCTACTCTATCTTCTATTTGTGTAAATAGATTCTTCTATCAGGATGTTCATTTCAGTTCTATATTCTCAAGGGTAGAATAAACTTTATGTAAGTTGACTTGCTCTTTGTATAATGATTGAGTGTGGTCTCGGACGATGCCTAAGTGTTCATTGTTCAACAGGTGTAGGTAGTTAGTAGGGGTCTAGAATCTGGAGGGGTGTGTAGACGTAACTAAATAACCTGAGATCAACCACAGAGAAAAAAAGTGTATCTGCTCGTCCAACCCCTGGGGCTAGAATACACGGGAGTGCTAGAGACACCTCGGGTGTGGTTCACTCTCACTACCCAAGGTGAACCCGAAACACTCCGTTACAGAGTGGGGGCCCGTCCGGGATTATTCCAAGATCTTTGTGTGTTGTAGACCTCTCACTTAGGGATAGGAACTTTGTCTTTATCCTCTACTACAGTCTACATAAGATTCTACTACTTCTACCTATTTCCTAACTGTCTGACGGACATTTGTGTTGTGGTGATTAGTTAGTACTATTGATTATTGATTCATTGTATTGCTTCACCCACACATACTTGAGTACCCACCTATCATAGTCAACATGTCTACCCAAGAGTTAGACTTGGACAAAGTTCAGGAAACTGGACGTAAGTCTGGTCTTGAAGGAGATGCTTTGAAATCCTATGTCCAAGAGGTGGAAAGAAATTTTCGCCAAGAGGAAAGAGAGAGGAGGAGAGCAGAAAGAGAACTGGAAGCCAGTAAAGTGGCTCTTGAGGAAAAGAGGATAGCGGCTGATACTGAAATGAAACGGCTTGAGTTGGAAGCCGAGAAAGAAAAACGTGACCATGAGTAGCGAATGAAGCTACTTGAGGCACAAGTGCCTGCTACAGGGGTAACTGATGGAGCTATGGGAGGAGGTGTACCTCCTGGCTCAGAGTCAACCAGTAGACGTGACTACCAGGCTATGAAATGGCCTTTACAGCCGTTCGAACCCGAGAAGGAACGGATAGACCAATACTTAGAGAAGTATGAAGCCATGTCTATTGCAATGGGTCTAGACAAACAGAAATGGTGTTTGAAACTCTCCCAGGGACTCCGTGCCGACGGTTATGAGGTGTATGCACGCTTACCACCGGGTTTACAGAATGATTACCCGGCATTGAAAGCGGCTCTCTTGAAGAGATTCGAGATCACAGCGCACTCATACCGAAGGAAGTTTCGAACGGCGAAGCGAGAACCTGGTGAACTGTTTTCAGCATACAGTGTGAGATTGAACTCATACCTTCTTAAATGGATGGCCTTGGCCGGATTTAAGGAGGAGTATGAAAGTTTGCGTGAGTTGATGGTTGTAGATCAGATGCGAATGCAAATGTCTAAACCCTTGCGAAACTTCTTAGGTGAGAATGGGGCTGAGAGATTGGATATAGTCACCAAGTTAGCCGAAAGATACGTTGAAGTCTATGGCGAGACTGGGGACACCAGTCCAACAGATCCGAGATCGAAAGATCCGGATCAAGGTAAGTCAAAGAAGAAGTCAAAGAAGACCCAAGGTTCTGATGAACCAAAGAAACAGGTAGGCTCTTTAGAGAAGATCTCTAACGTCAACCAAGGTAAGAATAGCCCACCTAGTTCTCCAAAGAGGAAGTGGAGTGAACGTTGGTGCAAATTCTGCAAGTCCAGCACTCACAATACGAGTGAGTGTAAGAGTAAGCCCAAGGACTTTCACTTTGCTTGTCTTGCTGAGGTTAGGGATAGATCGGGCAGGAAAGTGAAGTCGGTTGATGGGAATGGAGAAACTAGACGACCTCCAGTGGTTGAGAGAGTAGAAGTGAATGGGCGACAGGTGTTGTGTCTCTACGACACGGGATTGCAATTTTCAGCTGTAATTGCATCCCACCTGACAGGCCCAGAGCAACTCACCGGGGAGATGACGGAGATACAGCCAGCCAGTAGGAGTGCTGTGGCGTTACGTTGCCCGATTGCCAATGTGGAGATTCGGAGCAAGTACGTTACTGGACGCATTCAGGCGGCAGTCGTACCGGATCCTCTCTATCCCCTAATTCTGGGCCGGAAGTACGTGTTTCTGGGCGAACCAGAACACCCTAGCATCCCTAAGTCTAGGCAGGTCAGAGATACAGAGGAAGAGGGTCTTGAAAAGGTAAGTCTCCGAAATACTCACCCGGATAGAATGAGTAATGCTCGGAGCAAGGATGCGACGGAGTGTCCTTGTTCGGAATGGTTGTCCAACAATGGAAACCCGTTAACTCAGGGTAAGTTCAACTCTGATAACCAGTCAGAGTTAATTCAGACTGGAACAGAGAAAAGGCAGAGGGGACGTAAGTTGGTTCCTGAGAGCTTCAGAGCTAATCTGCTGCGAACGGTACATGTCAGGTCCCCAACCCGACATCTGACTGTAGGGACAACCAGTAAATGTCTATCCCGGTACTATTGGTGGCCGGGAATGACAGGCGACGTGCGCAGGTATATTAGGTCTTGTCCGGAGTGCCGTAAATGCACACCTGAGAAACGGACGAAGACGAAGATATCCTTAGAGGTTGGAGACCGAGTTCTAGTACTCCTCCCAATCGAGGGGAACGAATTCGAAATCGGGTGGCAGGGCCCATTCCTAGTGGATAAAGTGGGGCTCCACAAGCACTATGGAGTGGTGATCCTGGGAAAGTCTACTACTTTCCATTCCAGTCTCCTCATGCGCTATGAGGGGAAGCCCGATGATAAGTCCACCAGCCCAAGGGCGCAGAGATTCGCTGAAATAACGGTTCGGGGTTCAGGTCAGGTAGCGGAAAGCCTGTCACACCATAGGAAGTCCTATATGTATGTGCAGGTACCTTCTTCGGTTCAGCCCGGTGCTCGGGGGAACATGACCGGCCAAAGGAACACCCGCAGTGCTAGCTACACTGAGAACCGAGGTAGGAAGAGGTGGGTTGTGTCGGAACGGACACATACCCTTGGTCCCTCAATCCGACCGACTGCAGTCCAGCTGGGTCCTCGAAAGGGGAAGCTGGAGTTGCAGAAGTCCAGTAAACTCTGGCAGGAACGATCGTTAAATCAGGTCGAGACGGGAGCTCTGGTCCGCAAGATACTGCGAGATGCCCGATCGCAGTAGCGGAGTAGGCGTTGATCACCCGTGATACTGAATAGCTTGTCACCCCACCGAATGTGGTAAAAGTATTCTATACAATATTGACGGGTTAGACTTCCTCACCCGCCATCCGGTCTCTTAGAAAGAGGAACGAACGACATAGACAGCTTCTGCGTAGAAGTGGAACGACGGGGTCGATCCTCTTAAAGTGGGGGCCTATGTGACGAAACGCGTTTATCTGTCTTGGGTCGTCAAGTTCCCGCACTATTTTGGCGCGTCATCGGGGACTTTCCCAGCTAAAAATAGACTGAGGGAAGCCGATGGAGGACTTATTATCTAGAATCGTCTCGAAACACTGGAATTCGAGTAACCCGTGATGTTGGGTATCGCTCTAAATTCCCGTGCAGAGAGATCTAGAAACTCTAGGCGGGGAATGACGTTTTCCCGAGAAAGTATCTTTTCTCAAGAAGCACTCGCTTCTTGTGCGCATCGAGTTGGCACGAAGCGGGAAATTGGCTAAACCAGCCATTCACTTACTTTTGTTCGAAGAGAACAGACGCTGGCCTGAATGTGAGCCATTTTTGTGTTGCGTCTCACCTCAACCATGATTCGGCTGACTGTTATGAAAAGGAAGCTGAGAAGCCCTTGAACAGTTCGGAAGCTGACTGGAGAGCTGGTTTCACCATCCAGGTAGATATTTGGTTAAATCATTTAACTTTGTACGTGTGTTCCACACGCCATTGTTCTAACCTCATTACCTATGCGGATGTCCTTGCATACTAATTAGCAAACCGATCGATAACGCAGGTGACAATTAATCGTGGGTTTGTTTACCGTGTGCTCGCGAATCAGCTGTTAGGAACGCCGTAATGTGATGTGGGCGATTTGGGTTCCAAATATATGTACCATATATTGCCAATCGTTGCATCTATTAGGGTGCTGTGTTAGAATACAACCTAGTTACTTGTGCCGGATGGAAACTTAGATTATGTCAGTCAGTTGCTGAAGCCAGTAGAACGGTTAGAAAACCAGGTAAGTTGGTAGGTGGAGAGTCAGACAAAAATGTGCTTAGTTACTAAGTAAAGGAAGAACTTAGTTCTGTGCCACCAGGAATGCTGTAACTATTGTGTAAAAACTTAATAGTGAATTCATTGTGTGGAACAGCGGATTTCTGTGGAAAGGTAAGTGGCTTTGGTGCTATATCTATATATATATGATGTGACATTGTGTATATATATTAGGTCATAGCATGTGATACTTCCTGGGGTAATTCCGAACACCGAATAGCTGGACGCGTGATAACACTGCGTGCCGTCGCGATGTAAATATGCGTTCTGAAATCTTGTCTAAGCTATCCTGTTTCTTTCATACTGGCGCTAGTGCGAGTGAATGCTAAGGTGCTGGAAGTATGGAAGGATGCAGGAGGCTGTATGAGACTGGGGAAATATAGAATATGGGGATGTGAAAGCAAGTTATGAAAGTATGTGTTGGTAGACCAAACCAACGATGAAGTTCAGTCCAGGCCAAGGCTAAACCACTTGGGAGGACAGACTTGGAACAGTACCCTTGGAACATGGGGGGGGGGGGAACATGTATTCTCAAGAAGGCTTCTTGACTCTAAGGCAGAGTCTGATAAGAAGAGTTTGCTGTGGCGTGGGCAGGTGGTCCCACCAGCAAACAGGCTTGTGTACATATTGGATGTGATCATGTACTATTCCTATATCCCGAGGGATGGTATATTGATCAAGTTTATGTTTCTTAATGTACATTGATGATGTTGGGAACGAGTCTAGGGACTCTTTACCTAGTTGTTTAGTTCGATTAAATTAGAACAATAACAGCCTTGTATCATTACTGACGTTAGCGACGACTGGTAGATGATTAGGGATAGGTGAGACCAATGATCAGACTCGTCATTCTGATGTCTAGCTCTGTTTGACGGGCTGTTCTGTGAGGCCAGCTGACATTGGTGAACCCATGCTTGACTACTCTCCATATAGAGATAATGCTTTGGTTATATGAATAACTAACTAGCATGACTGAGAATTGAGTAGTTTTGGTAGGATGCATGTGAACTAATGTTTGGGCCAGTGTACTCTCACCGGTCGCTCTTCCGTTTCAGGAGTTTGCCTGTTGAGGAACCAGTCAACTATAATTGTTGTTGGCAGGAAACCACTTCGTGTGACAGAGCGAAGGGTTCAGTTCTTTACTTATCACGCCAGACTCCATCACACCAGGTACCCAATGTGATTCACCATGCGTGAAGGTTGCTTCAAGACATACAACTGCCCTGAAGGTGCACGTGTGGGAAGTGATGGTTTGTGATCGTTTAAAATAGAAGATACTCTGTTTTTGCCAGGAACATTTCAGCATGTTGAGTAATCATGCTCGACAGGGAACACCGGTCCGTCTGGTTTGACGGGGGTTCTGCCTAAACGCAGAAGTAACTAATCTTCAGACACTTGAATGGTTCTTTGGACAGCTCTAGTGGCAGGTCTTGAGAAGAACTACACCAATATTGACGTGTGTCAAGTGTAACACGGTGGAAGGGACTATGGATTATAGTCCAACCTGAATTGTTTCCGTAAAATAGATGTCTGATTCTATTCATGTACTGTTTCCGTATCCAGATTATCAACTGTGTTCTAGAAGGACTCAGTAACTTTTCAGTAGCCATATCTGATCCTACAAAGTGTGACTGTAAGAGACCATTGAATTGGTCAATGCCATATCGGTTCTGCAGTGGGACTGTGCTATGAGTGACAGACCATTCGGTTGGTCAGTGACTATTTAGTTCATCGAAGTAACCAATACTTGGAACCAAGTCCAGGAAGATTGTCTCCAACTCGGTTGTGTTCGAGAACTGTATTACCAGTGACTCCGTGGGAGTGTTATAGATGCAGTTGGTCCAGTGAAGTGTGGTCCAGCAGTGACTCTATTGTTGTGGTTCCACGTTCGGGAGACGGAGTGGTCTCCAAGGTTCTAGTCATCTCACTGGAAGGAAGCCGGGTGAGTGGCGGACCGACTGGACGGGACATCTGCATCCACTCTACTTCTCAACTCGATGAAGACACCTACATCTCTAAGTCTTTCTCTACTCTATCTTCTATTTGTGTAAATAGATTCTTCTATCAGGATGTTCATTTCAGTTCTATATTCTCAAGGGTAGAATAAACTTTATGTAAGTTGACTTGCTCTTTGTATAATGATTGAGTGTGGTCTCGGACGATGCCTAAGTGTTCATTGTTCAACAGGTGTAGGTAGTTAGTAGGGGTCTAGAATCTGGAGGGGTGTGTAGACGTAACTAAATAACCTGAGATCAACCACAGAGAAAAAAAGTGTATCTGCTCGTCCAACCCCTGGGGCTAGAATACACGGGAGTGCTAGAGACACCTCGGGTGTGGTTCACTCTCACTACCCAAGGTGAACCCGAAACACTCCGTTACAGGTGGGAACGATTAGTAGTGTGACTTTTCGCTGGTTGTTGAACGAGGGGGCGGAGCGCATATTGGATTGTCCTGAGTGCAGTGATGTCGGTTCTTAGCTCAACTCAGCTCAATTTAGTGGCGGTTCCAAATTCACGACAAAAGGTTTCCCCCTTTCCCCCGTATTGTTAATAGTTGCTCTAATCCTGTGCCAGTGAATATCACTCAAAATGCTTCTCACTGTCCCAAATGAAAAGTGGAACAGACAGGGGTCTCGACAAACCAACAGCCCGCACAGGTATACTATGCCGCTACCAGAATGCCAACACAAAAGTCCGCCACGAAATATTTAGTTCATTTTCGATGGAAGTGGCAGTCAATAGAAACCAGCATCCACACATTACTGACCTAATATAGGAACCGAGGTAGAATTGACCACATCACTCACCGAGCGCCCATTTGTCTGAAAATATGGAGCTAGCACAATATACATGAAAACACATGTTCTTTTCTCTTCTTTACTTAATATTTTTGACTGTTTGTGATTCTTCCATCTAACTTTGCCGGCGATATGGCGAAGGGGCGCAATTCGCAATCCCGCCTACCGCATTCGAAACACAGCTGCGGGTGATTGAACAGCAGACAGCCTTGTGTTGTTTTTCATACAATGGAATGAGTGCCGGTTGTTCAGACAGTAATGGCAAACTACTGAACATAAACTTGCCAAGAAATCACAAAAAATATAATAAATTCTGGGGTTGACTGCAACGGCATGTAAAGAATTTGCAGCTTAAAACAACAAATGTGGGCAGTGAGGAGCGACGGGCCGAGTAGCTAAAACGTCGGACGCCAATTAGAGAGACGCAGGTTCGAATTCTTGGTAAGGTAATGTCATTTTTTCTGTAGGGGAAAACAAAAAGAAAATCCTAACCTGCATAGTTCGCGGCGACTGCCCAAGCCAGTCGGCCTTAATTCCTTAGACTCAAGAGATTACCACACCTTCTCCTCTCTGACCTACACCTCAAAGTACTGTAGGCAGTAATGACAGTTTTTGACAGTTTTTAATGTGGACAGTATTACTTTCCCTGGTCTAGAGGTTACACGACTTTCTCCGTAATCTCGTATACTCTCGTAAGTAACGTGACGTTGCGCGAGAATCGGTAACGGTTCTCTCCGCTTCGGTAACTTACGGGGTATGTGAGTCGGTGGCTCAGAAAGCAATGGCAAACTACTGAGCGTAATCTTGCCAAGAAATCAACAGTCAGCTGAAAGATGCTGATGTTGACAGCGATGTCCTGTAGAGGATATGCGGGGAAAAAATAATAAAGTATTACTGTATTTTCCTCTGAGACTCTTCTTTTAATTCTCTCTCTCTCTCTCTCTCTCTCTCTCTCTCTCTCTCTCTCTCTCTCTCTCTCTCTCTCTCTCTCTCTCTCTCTCTCATATCAGCTCTGTGGCAAAGGGATTGCGGATGCAATTCGTAATCCCGCATACCGCATTCAAAACACAGCTGCAGGCGATTTGGCAATAGACCGCATTTCGTTGGTTTTCATACAATGGTATGAGTGCTGGTTGTTCACAAGCAACTAAAAAATGCCATGTTCTGTAAAGGATATGCAACTAACGCTCTCTCTCTCTCTCTCTCTCTCTCTCTCTCTCTCTCTCTCTCTCTCTCTCTCTCTCTCACACACACACACACACACACACACACAATATATATATATATATATATATATATATATATATATATATATATATATATATATATATATATATAGGTCTCTCAATTATTGGTTTATACGCCTCTCTGCCCGTTTACCTGTTGTATATACGACGCTGGCATAAATGTATATTTTATCAATAAAGAATGCGTCTTTCATCCGGTTGGTTTAATTCTACGCTGTCCCGAACTGTCAAACAATCGCAGACCAAAATCAGCATTTGTTGTGACGGCCAGCCCAAACATCCAGCCAGATCCTTTTGAGAAGCCTGTATTGTAAGTCTAAACTTTAAGTGAAATGGCCCACACTGACGGATAATGGAAGGAACTGTTACAGCCACATGTTTCACGCGACTTTATCTGTAACAGTTACTGTTAATTTTATCTGTAACAATTACTGTTAACTTTATCTGTAACAATTACTGTTAACTTTATGTTTAACGATTACTGTTAACTTTATCTGTATCAATTACTGTTAACTGTGTCTTTAACAGTTAATTCGTAAATGTTAAATTGTATCTTTAACAATTACTGTTAACTGCAATTACTGTTAACGTAGAACAATTAGTATAATGAGCCACATCACGAAGAGTCTGCTGAGAATTATCATGCAAAGAGTTAGGAAGAAAATACAACCCGAAATAGGAGAAGAACAATGTGGGTTTGTAGAAGGCAAGAGCACAGTAAATGCTGTGTATATACTGAGAACAGTAATTGAACATTCTATTGAAGTAAACAAAGATCCATACCTTTGCTTTATTGACTACACAAAGGCTTTCGATAAAGTGAGACATGTCGACATGATAAGGATGCTTGAAGATCTAGAAATTGATGGAAAAGACCTTAGACTGGTAAAAAAACATATATTGGAAACAACAAGCTGCCATCAGAATTGATAACGATGTAGGTCAATATCAGCCTATTAAAAGAGGTGTGAGACAGGGATGTGTAATATCTCCAGATCTTTTTTCTCTGTACAGTGAAAATATATTCAGAAATATAGAAGATTTGGAAGGAATCAACATTGGGGGAAGATACATCAATAACATTAGATATGCATATGATACAGTCTTGATTGCAGACAATGAACAGGACCTGCAAAATTTAGTAGATGCGGTTGTTGCACACAGTGATCAACTAGGGTTAGAACTGAATATTAAGAAGACACAGATTATGGTCGTCACTCGGAAGAAGGAAATACCACAATGTGATATACGAATAGATGGGCATATTCTTAAACAAGTAAATCGATACTGTTATCTCGGCAGTCATAACATCTGATGGGAGATGCCTTGAAGAGATTAGAACAAGAATTGCCATTGCGAAGGTAGCCTTTTGCAAGATGAAAAACATACTGACCAATAAAAAGATATCAATTGAAACGAGAAAAAGAGTGTTGAGGTGCTACATACAACTTGTGCTTTTGTATGGATGTGAAGCGTGGACAATAAGCAGTCAAGCTGAAAAACATCTGATGGCTGTGGAAATGTGGTTTCTGAGGAAAATGCAAAGAATACCATGGACAGACAGAAAAACTAATGAGCAAGTCCTTCAAGAAAGAAATGAAGATCGTAAACTGACTAGAGTCATTAGACGTAGACAGTCAAATATTTTTTTGGGCATGTTATGAGAAGAAATGACTTGGAGAACTTGGTGACGACTGGCAAGATCGAAGGGAAGAGACCAAGGGGGAGACCGAGAAGTAAATACCTGGATGGATTGGCCACATGGATTGGTAGATACAGGAACACGGAGCTGATCCACGACTCTGGTGATCGAGTGAGATGGCAGAACATGACCGCCCACACCTTAGCGGCATGGCACATGATGGATGGATGGTTAACTGCATCCGCAACACTTACTGTTAACTTTACCTGTAACAATTACTGTTAACTTTATCTTTAACAATTACTGTTAACTTTATCTGTACCAATTACTGTTAACTTTATCTTTAACAAATATTGTTAACTTTATTTTTAACGATTGCTGTTAACTTTATGTTTAACAATTACTGTTAACTTTATTTGTAACAATTACTATTAATTTTATCTGTAAACAATTACTGTTAACTTTATCTTTAACTATTATTGTTAAATTTATCTTTAACATATACTGTTAACTTTATATGTAACAAATACTGTTAACTTTATCTTTAACAAATTATGTTAACTTTATCTATAACTCCTTTTGTTTCGGCCGATTGTTTTTTCAGATAACATCTCGGGTCAGAATGAGTTAAGTAATAACTGTATGTGACTGAAGGTATTAATTACTCTTGAAAATAGGAAACATTTACATTAACAACTAGGTTAGACATATGAAAAGTTATTCTTTAACAAATATCGAGAGTCCGTTTGCGTGTATTAGAGACATATTAGGTAAATGTTAATTAAAACAGTAAGTAAGTAAATAAGTACATTATTATTTTACACCCCTTAAGGCGCAATGGGCATACGGTGCTAGACTCATATTCTCTACAGGCCAATAGGTCCTCGATGGGCGATGTGATCAATGTCTCGCTGACCGCCTCTAATTCTCTGGCTATGACCTGGTACCTAATTCAGGCTGGGTGGACATGCCATCCCAGGTCAGGTTTAGAAAAATCTGTTTCGGTGGGGATTGGAACACATGGCCACCAGGTCGAAGATAGCAAGTAGCGTAGAAATATTTAATTAAAGTAACAAATAGGATATAATTATTTACAGTAAGAGCTGGGATAGAAACATTTTAAGTAACAATTTGCAAACCAAACAAAACATTGTAAGTAACGACTACAAAAGAAACATTTAAAGTAAGACCTCGGATATAGATATTTAATGTAAGATCTAGGTTGGAGACAGTTAAAGTAATAACTTGTGTACATATATTTCAAGTAACTTGGATAGAAATATTTTATGAAACGATGAATAAAGAAACATTGTAAGTAACGACACCAACTTGGACATAAACATTTCAGGTAACAGTTAGAACTGAGACATTCAAAGTAAGAATTAGGTTTGAGACATTTAAAGTAGTAGTTAGTGAATACATATTTAAAGTAACAACAAAGATAACGACACTTTAAGTAACAAGTAGTGCATACATATTTGCATACACTCATTACAGTTACTCAATTTATTGCACGCATTAGTATTACGTCATGAAGCATAATTTCCATCAGTCAAACTCTCTCATCTACAGCTGATTTGTCGGTTCATGTTCTCCAATACCTGTCTTTTCATTATATGATCAAAGAATACTGTTTGTTTCTTTCTTATAGTTACTTAGTTAGTCGTGGTTCCAACTTCACGGCCAAGGTTCGCCCCATAATGCTCCGTTCCTGTGCCAGTGAATATCATGCAAAATGCTCCTCACAGCCCCATGTGAAAAGTGGAACAGACAGGAGGAGCGACAAATCAACAGCCCGCACAGGTATACTATGCATAATGCCGTTGCCAGAATGGCAACACAAAAGTCTGCCACGAAAAATACAGTTCATCGTCGATGGTAGCGGCAGTCACTAGAAAACTAGCAGCCAATCTCTTTCTTATGGTTGTGCGTAATGTTATACTTCCATTAATATCAGTTGTGAATCCTTTGAGACTAGTAAGGCTGATCATAAATATACACAGATGTATTGTTTGGAGCTCACAGAAGTAGAAGAGGCAAGTATAAGCTATAACACTCACTAGAAAACGTATACATTGAAAACTATAATTACCGATCGGGATTCGAACCTGCGTGGACTTGCGTGGATGAGCAGTCTCTACTTCCGTCTTCTTCTTCTATGCGCGCCAAACAACACATCGTGTATTTATTTATATACTTCCGTTAGCCTCTTCCACGCAATCGGTACTAATGACTGGCCGTCCAAGGTAATCACAACATGGATCTCAGAATCTACGTCCACACTGCCTCCAAGCTCTTCCTACAAAAGCAACTATTACCTCATTAATGGCCATGGGGTGATAAATCGTTGTATTCAAACTTCACGTAATTGCCATGGGCTTATAAATCAAATTATAGTTAAAATATCAATATGGTAGTTTTCCCTATACAACCCCCTATAACTTGATACATAATGCGACATAAATGCTACCATATTAAGTACTCCTACACTCCATTTTTTCGCCATCCATTTTTGTTTGATCCATACCTACTTTATGTCTGGCACTAAATATGTTTAAGTTTCACCCTCCGCCTGATTCCAGAGAGCCCACACTACATCACCCTTATCGTAAAGTACCTGTCCTCCCAGAAGAATATTAGCATCCAAACTATCCTCATGTTCATTGTCCAGCACACCTAAATGCCCTAGGCAGAAAATACATATGCTCGCAATCTGCATCTTATCAAACGTTGAGAGGCACTCAATTCAGAACATGGCAGTTTTGCACTTTTTGAAGCGTACTCTGTGAGTCTGTTACTAGCACAGGTATATCTCTGCTGTCCTCCAACAATTGGAAGTCTTGCGTTCCAGCCTCAAGTTCCACATGCTGATCGCTGAGTCTCATGAGCCAGAATACATATCCTCTTTTAAACATTGTCTATTTAACTTTGCAATGAAACTCTTGAATGTATTTGTCTATACACCCTTGATTTCATCTGTCTATTTCTTTGTAATCCCCTAGCTCTATAACCAAAGCTTCTTCGGTTGTAGACATAGCTGATTAGGATTAATCCCTACACAAAATGGGCAGCCGTTGCTGTGTAGTGGCTAGATGCCCGATTGCCATGAGTTCGAATCATGAAACTGTACCCCTTTGACCCAGCCTAAAATGAGTTCCCAGAAATATCAGGACAAGTACGGGTGTCTGGCGTGGTACTGACGTCATCACACACTGAATGTCGATGGGTCAATAAATATGTGGGTCTAACATCGTATGTCCAATGAGAGCCGCGGTAACGTAGTGGCTAGACATTGGCCTACTGCCCCGGTGGTCATGGGTTTAGATCCGCAAACCGGGCGTATTTGAATTGGTTACAGTTGACCAGGGCTCCCAGGTCTGCCCAGCTTACAATGGGTACCAGGAGATTCGTGGGAAGTAAAGGCATCCGGTGCGGTGCTGGCTACACCATTCTCTGAGTGCCGATTGGTCTATAATAATATGGATCTAGCCCCATATACACAATGTGTATACAGTGTGTGCAAGTGTCTTTTACTTTTACTTTTACTTCAAGAACCAAATAGAAGCAGAGGAAGAGGCCGACAACGTAAACTATGGACGGAGGGAATAGCAGAGTCCATGGAGATATCGATACATGAAGCTCATCAGTGGGTACTCTCCCGCTGTTTATACTTCACCTCGACACCGCAAGGTACAAGAGGAACATGATGAGATGAGAGATGAGACTTAAAAGAAGGCCAAACAGCTAGATTTTAAGCCACACTGCAACTGGCATTGGGACTCTTTGCTGGCTGTTGACGATGAGGATGGAGCACATATGAAAATGTCCCAAATGCTGTCATGTCGGTATGGAATCAGATGTCGGATTTGTTCATTTTCTGTTTTAATGTAATAGGTTCCAACATCGTTTTAATGTAATAGGTTCCAACAACGCTTTGATGTTAGGGTTCCAACATCTTTTTAATTTTACAGGTTCCAAAATCGTTATAATGTTACGGGTTCCACCATTGTTTTAATGTAATAGGTTCAAACATCGCTTTAACTTTACGGGTTCCAACATCGTTTTAATGGTACATGTTCCAAAATAGTTTTAATGTAATAGGTTCCTACATCGTTATAATTTTAAAGGTTCCAACATCGTTATAATGTTATAGGTTCCAACATCGTTATAATGTTATAGGTTCCAACATTGTTATAATGTTATATGTTCCAACATGGTTTTAATGTAATAGGTTCCAAAATCGTTATAATGTTACAGGTTCTAACATCGTTTTAATGTAATAGGTTCCAACATCGTTATAATGTTAAAGGTTCCAGCATCGTTATAATGTTATAGGTTCTTACATCGTTACAATGTTATAGGTTTCTACATCGTTATAATGCCATAGGTTCCAACATCGTTATAATGTTATAAGTTCCAACATCATTATAATGTTATATGTTCCTACATAGTTATAATGTTATAGGTTCCAACATCGTTATAATGTTATAGTTTCCAACATTGTTATAATGTTATAGGATCCAACATCGTTATAATGTTATAGGTTCCAACATCGTTATAATGTTATAGGTTCCAACATCATTATAATGTTATATGTTCCTACATAGTTATAATGTTATAGGTTCCAACATCGTTATAATGTTATAGTTTCCAACATTGTTATAATGTTATAGGATCCAACATCGTTATAATGTTATAGGTTCTACATCGTTATAATGTTATAGGTTCCAACATCATTATAATGTTATATGTTCCTACATAGTTATAATGTTATAGGTTCCAACATCGTTATAATGTTATAGTTTCCAACATTGTTATAATGTTATAGGATCCAACATCGTTATAATGTTATAGGTTCCAACATCGTTATAATGTTATAGGTTCCAACATTGTTATAATGTTTTAGGATCCAACATCGTTAAAATGTTATAGGTTCCTACATCATTATAATGTTATATGTTCCTACATCGCTATAATGTTATGGGTTTCAACATCGTTATAATGTTATGGGTTCCAACATCGTTATAATGTTACAGGTTCCAACATCGTTCTAATGTTATAGGTTCCAACATTGTTCTTATGTAGTTATAAGTTCCAACCTCGCGCTACACCCAACGCAACATGCCTTTACAGGACATGGCAACCCTGTCCTTAATTTCTCTACATATCGACGCACTGAGTCAATGCCCTTGCCTGCCAGATGTTTGCAAGCTGTGATGATGCAGTTCTATTTCTCATCAGCCGTCGCCGTGTTCGAGGGGGCAATGAACGCCGCTGACAATTCCCCGACATATCGCGTCGAAGGTTAGAAATCACCCGCAGACGATGTGGGAGAAGTGCACCTTGGTTTGATTTCAGTGGTATGTTCGTCGGTCGTTCAGAAAGCAGTGGTTAACTACTGAACGCAAACATTGCCTACTCGTACAAACAGCCAACTCATGTTGGGTTTATTTTTGTGCTCGCGCGTTTTGAACTCAAGCGTAGTCCATCCACACTACTTCAAGTAGTGCTGGACTGAATTTTACGTGTGGATTAGCTTTCCCTATTACCAGTGCTCCTCGCCATCAGGCGAACCCACTCCGACTTCAGAGGTACTTGTAATGAACTTTCCCAAGATGATAGGTCAACATTTCAGTCCAACTGTCCAGTGTAGGGGCTGAACACCGTACTTCGGCATCAGCAAACTGGATGTTTAAGAACACGCGTTCTTATCCACTCGGCCATGCTGACCTACACGCTGGGGTTGACTGCGTTGTCCTGTAAAGTTCATGTAATTAACTTGAACACTTTCTCATCTTTCTGTGATTCTAGTCACGTAAATGCAGGCGTGTTCTTAACTGATTCAGTGCAAACAAAAGGTAGACTTGGACCAAACATGCTACACAATCAAATGAACACATATCATAATGTAAAATTCAGTTCACTGAGCATTGAAATTGTGGAAGATACACGAAACAACCAGTGCGCAATGACAATCTACAGAACGCTAACTTGCCAAGACATCAACAACAGCAAAAATTGCTGGTGTTGACTGCAAACGTCCTGTAAAGGATACGCAACTAACTAACTTAACACGAAACAAAATAAATAATACGATGATCCTAGTGTGGCAATATATCGTCCTTCTGTCCAAATGGGAGGTCACATTTAGTGATATATTATCATTTGTCACTGCTTGCTTGCTTGTGTTCGTTGGCTTGAGCTCCAACTGGAAATCATGTATGTCGGATGAAGGCATCCTGTTGTCCAACATCAGTGTGATGTCATACAGGACCTGAGGTTTGCATGAGTATCCGTTGTCCCATGTCTAGCTTATTGGTGTGCAGACTGATGGTTTCTCGCCGTACAGGCAGACACTCTCCGACTTCGGAGGAATCGGCGATCCTACTTACTTTAGCCAGGACCCCGAAGGGACCTGTTGCCCAGGACGCTCGACGAGGACGCGTCAATAGGTCTTGGCCAGTATATAACCCGGCCCTGGTGCCTTGGAAATACCTCTGCATCCCATTTGTCACTGAATCAGTTAATCTTACAGCTGATCTTAATTCTTTTTGTAACCTTATCCTTTGATCAGTATAGTTCACTGCAAACCCACGAGAACTTTAGTTCTTTATAGCAGTTGTGCTCAAACAAGGCAATTCACCGAAAACTATCAATAACTTTAATTCGTAGATGTATGCTTGAAACAATGCAGTTTGCCGAAAACTAACGAGTACTTAAGTTAATTCTTAGAATTTGTAACCATAACTTATGAACCACAAAAACTTGTATAATACCTGCTTACAAAACAAAATAAATGCTTTAAACACTGAAAGTTTACTGCATAAAATGGACAGAAGACCATCCACTCTAGATTTTAAAAAAGGATAATGCGTTTCTTTAGTTTCAATGCAACATCCAGTCATGCGTTTCACTTTGCAAACAGGATCCTACAGATTGAAATATCATCTTCATCACAAGTTGAATATAGGCTCGTCGGATATTTGTGTGTGTAGCAGTAACCCCATTTCGGTTGGTCTACCTTCTACAATCATGCCCACCTTACAACAATGAGCGTAAACAAATGCTGGCATTATCTATCTAACGTCATTTCACCAAATATTGTACTGAATGTTATGAACATAACGTACACCTGCCCAACCGCCTGCCTGCCTCTGTGTGTGTGTTTGTATGTTTGTATGTGTGTGTGTGTGTGTGTGTGTGTGTTTTTTTTTTTTTTATAACACTGCTCAAACAATAAACATACATTAATGTTCTCCCGTAGTGAATTTGACTAACGAAGACACAAACAATGAATTGCACAATTTATTGCCTGGGATATTTTTCTGCGTCTCGTCGGGCACATACAACAGAAATAACACAACATAAAATAAAGTAATTAGACAAATCCTTTGAGCTGAAATATTCACATATTCGTAGAGTAATTTCAATTGTCTACTGCGGTAATTTTAAATTGATTATCATGTCTTAAAATAGTTAGTTTAAAATTACCGCGGCAGAAAATTGAAATTACTGAACGAATATGTGTATTGATTATGTGGTTGTTTCGGGATTTGAAATTTAAATATTGAGCACAACCCACTACTGGCAACGCCGATCGCATTCCGGTATGAACCTAAGGCCTATCCACGTCAATATGGAAGCACTATACTCGAGTTTCGCCCTTGTTTGAGCTCGTCAGTAGTGCATATCCCTGACCGGATCCGGAAACAGTCCCGGATCACGCGTGTGAAGCGGGTGTGTAACCACGCGGCACACACTGGACACACCAAATTATCACAACAGAACACCACAACGCTACCCATCGTAGGCTTCACACGCGTGATCCGGGACTGTTTCCGGATCCGGTCAGGGATATGCACTACTGACGAGCTCAAACAAGGGCGAAACTCGAGTATAGTGCTTCCATATTGACGTGGATAGGCCTTAGGTTCATACCGGAATGCGATCGGCGTTGCCAGTAGTGGGTTGTGCTCAATATTTGAATATGTGTATGTTTGACCATAAAGGGTTTACCTAATTACTTTATTTTATATTGTGTGATTTCTGCAGTATGTACCTGGCGAGATGCGGCGATATATGCCAGGCAATAAATCGTGCGATCCATTGTTTGCATCTTCGTTATTCAAAACCACACATCAGTTTAAAGCAGACACAATGCTTAATCCCTTTCCGTCACATTTCCTCCGTCACAAAAACGAACACTTAAAACGACTACACGCCATCTTTGAAAGTTTGAGCGTAAAACGTTTCCACCGATGAATTCTCTGACAGCTGCTTTCTTCTGTCACATCCTTTCACACGCATGCGTCTTGTTTAATGTCAAATCTCATTATCACTTCCGGTGAAGAGCTTGGCAACATTATGCCGAGAAGCGAGGTAGCCCCGTCTCTCTGGAAATTTTAAACTCTTCAACTGATATCTTGGATGTTTCCAAATTGTTTTTATTGCTGCATAAAAATTTGGCAGACTCACCCCCTAAGAGTGAAAAAGAAATACTCAAAGGAAAGCTAGTTTTTTTTTCTCTACCTTACTTGCTCCGGAACTGGTAATCTAAGTTAAATGCGTGCAATTTATAAGACTTCGTGAGATTAATTAAGCTTTGTGGTCTACGCCAGGTACTTAGTAGGAACTATTTTAAAATGCAGTGTGCGCTGGCGCATCAGTCTTGCACTGCTAATTCTTGGAGCAAATGTGCTAGCTGTAGTGGATGTACAGGTAACGATATACAGGTGAGAGTACAAAAGTAAATAAATAAGTTCAAGAACTTTTTACATGCCTTAAGGTGCATTGGGCATGTGGTTATAGACCTATATTTGTATAAACCAGTGGTTCTCAACCAGTGGGGAATTCCCCACCTCACCCCCTCCCCCCACCAAGGGGGGGGGGGGGATTTTAAGGTTTCCGGGGCGGGAAGGGTGATTAAGACCACATATATTGACGGCCTCAAAATGGCTTTAGGTACAATATCCTGGTTTTCTATTGAGCGTTTTGTTTGATGAAGCACAATTTCCTGGCATTCTGGTGTCGTGTATTGTTTGACAATTCTTTGACATTTTACTACACAATAAAATTAATCTATGCATATAAAGGTTATGTATATATATGGAAGAAAATAACGATTTTCAGTATTACAGGCATGTTATTTTGAATGCACATGTTAAGGCTCACAATTTTGAAAAGGGGAGAATTCTTCTTCTTTCGTTCGATGGAAAGGGTGGAATCACATTCTGACATATGGTGAAAGGGTGCATGGGCCAAAAAAAGGTTGAGAACCATTGGTATAAACCAATCCACATTCGATGGGTGATGTGGTTAGTATCACACCAGCCGTGTTTATGTCCCAAGACATTTCCGTGTGCCCTATTTAGGCTGGGTTCACCTGAGAGCCCAGGTCAATATTACAGATTCGAGTCTGCCCTGATACTGACCTAACCCATAACTACCGGCCCGACAGGAAAGCGTCTATCCACTACGCCAGCTCAGCTTCCTGGAGTACACACGTGCGTGTAAGTAATTTACAGAACATTACCCTCTTTGGACAACAGTCACCTTCAAATTACATAAAATCCTATTTGTGGCTGACTCGGTCAAAGGATTATTAATCTGAGCCTGGCATGGCCCCTAATATAACTTCTCTTCTGAGGTTGAGCAGGGTTGGGGTAAAGGTTAGTTAAAGTTTGTTGCATATCTTAATCCTTTACAGGAGGTGGCGGTCAACCCAAGTATGTTTTAGCTGTTCGTGATTTCTTGGCAAGTTAACGTTCTGTAGTTTGTCATTGCTTCCTGAAAAGACCGGCACTCATACCATTTTCACAAAAACCAAAGCAAGGCTGATATGCTGCCAAATAGCCCGTAGCTGTGTTTCGAGTGCGGGTGCGAGATGACGAACTGCGTCCGTAATCCCTTTGCCACGGAGTCGACAGGAGTAAAGGTATAATAGAAAACGTACAGGACTTTAAGGTGTTGCAAAAAGAAGAAAGGGAAGATATTAACTTTAGGGGGCTATTACCTTTAAAATGTCTTGTTGTACGACACGGACTGGCGCTCTTTCAGCGCAATCTGATCCAACAAACTGAGGCTAGGAGGCACAGGTATAAAATGTAGTCACTTACTGCGGGACCTGCCTCGTCTTACAGATGTGGAAACTGTGACAGAGACTGTCACTCTCGCATTGGACTATACAGTCACCAGCGGTGATGATAGGTGCCTCCCCAGCGGCACAACTCTATAGTCCTTCAGGACTGAAAGAGGCTTACTACTATTCGAGATCATGCGTCTTTGTTTTCTGTCCCTTTATCTAGTTAAATATTTTGAACACAAAAGATACAACCGACTGCACAAATTTGAAGCGGACGTCGAAAAGCTTCAGCTACTTCGCCCCCCCCCCCAATAATAATAATAAATTAAAATAAAACAATGCACGTATAATGAGTTCGTTCGTATGTCACGAGTTAAGAGAGTTACAAGTGTCCGGATGAAGTCATTGTTCAGCTTTAATTCAGTTCCATTGTACAAATGTTCAATGACTACAAAAATATCGTGACATTGTCCACAAGAACAACTCAAAGTGCTAAAAATAACCCAGGATTCACAGCTAGGATGTTTATAGTGTGAGTGGGACCCCATGAATGGAATCTTTATTTTTTTGTTTTGTTCTCTGTAAGGCAACTTCCCGCACATAATGTTAACAGCTTTCGTCCGGCAGGAAATGACGCTGGCTCTTTTCTGTTTTTATATTACTGTGGGGATGTTTCCTCATTTAACTTATTTCCTATTTCCTTCCTAAGTGTACGTTGTT
>OY992880.1:102965658-102968158 GCA_963921405.1 Cepaea hortensis
CTATCTGTCTGCCTGACCCTGTCCGGCTTCATTAAATTCATACAACAACAAAAGTAACTTAAAAGAACGTTCTTCCACACACCATCCATTATTTTTAATGAAAACTCTTTCTAATCACCTGCATGACTACAGTAACTTCTTAAGCAAAAAAAGATGAGTTACAATGTTATGCATTGTGCATCATTTTTATGAAAACTTTGAAAATGCCTTACAGATTGTATCATTATTTATTATAACTCATATGCCGGTATATAACTATGGACAAAGAGTTTATAAATCTTTGAAAACGATGCCACAATATGACTATAAGTTATACAGAAAAGTTATGCCCCTTGAAATAACTTTTACAGAGTTAGGTCCCCTGAGATATATGAAATTATGATGAAAAATGAAAAATGAAATAATACTGAGTAAGCAGGCGATTTCACACTAACAAAATATCACAGTTGGCAGCTCTGGAATGAAAGGAAGGCGTGTAGAAAATTTCATCTCAATCGGATGGGCCGTTCGCGAACGTATAAAGGACATACAGACATAAATACATACGGACATACATTTGGACGGAGATCCTTTTTTATATATAAGATTCTCGTGCGCTTTCGTTCGGAAAGTGTTGAATTTTAGCAAATTTGTAAACTTTTGGTGCTATTTTCTTGGTAAGGGCGTGAAAATTAGAGCTCCAGTTTAAATGTCTGTCAATTAATAGACCTAATTTTGTAATGTTCATTTACATTAACTATAGGTAACGTGACCAAGCGAAATACGAGCGGTGTCCCAGTAATGTCCAGTGTCTGTAGTTTTGTCTGGTCGTTATTAGCATGGATGTGGTTTTGTTGATGTTAATTTGCATGCGGTTTTCATTGCTGCATCTAGTAAGATTATCAGGTTATTTTTGTAAAGAACTTTGGAATTCATTACGGTGTTTAAAAAAAACAACTAATATATATAGTACAGTCGTCTGCAGATAGATCACACGTTGTATTGAGATATAAAGGAAGATCATTAATATAAACTGCAAAAAGCAGCGGACCTAGGATTTAACCCATAAACACACAAATAGTAAGCTGTATGGGTCTTGATAGACAGTTTTTGATGGACACGACTTGTCTGTCCATTCTTTTCCATTCTTGATTCTAAATTGCCAGTTATTGGTCATGTTTGTTAGCGTACTATAGCAACAATATTTAGGTCGTAATCCAGATTGACTGTCAATTATTGGATCGTTGTTAATTAAATGAAGTAATGTTATTTTATGTATGTGATTTTTTAACGGCTTTGACAGCGACGATAGCAATGAGATATGTCTATAATTACCCAAGATGCTAATATCAACTGAGCCATTTTAAGTAGAGGCTAGAATTTAGCAATTTTAAATGCAGATGTAAAGTAGTGTTTTGGTAGGCACTGGTTATATAGGAACGTTAAGTTCTCACTAATGGGTGGTGCAGCACAGCGATGAATTCTATTACTGACACCATCTAGATCGTGTGAATTTGCTGCTTTGAGATTTAAGAGATATTTATTATACTTCTGCAACAGATATCAAGGGAATCTCAGCGGGAATATTTTTAGTGCACTTCTCCTCACTGAATGATGACAGTGAACTTAAAGTACATGATGAATCTGATGTTGAAGATTCTATATTTCTGATTGAAATAATCTACTGAAATAATCGCAGAATTTGGTATTGCTGACTCCGATGAGTGTTTCTTATTGGTTAGCGAGTTAATAGCGGTCCACATATTTGTGCTGTTTAATTTATCTACAATAAAATTTGTAACATTATCTTGCTTTACCCTACGAATTAAATATTTAACTTTATTCCTTAGTCTGTGGTAGTTGATGAAGACAGCTGAAATGTCAACTAGTAAAGAACACTTGTACACGTTTCCAGGGTCTTAGGTATATGGTTCTAGCCCTATAGTTTTATAGACCAATCAACACTCGATGGGTCATGTGGATAATATAACGCCGGCCGGCTTTACTTCCCAGATCATTTCCTGGAATCCATATTTGGCTTGTGCGAGCTGGGAGCCCAGGTTAATTTTAAAAATTCGGCAACGATGGGGATTCAAACATGATTACCTAGCCGGCACACTAGCGTGCTAGCTACTGCGCGAACACTGTTAGATTAGTGAATAGAAGGCGAGTAACTACATAGAGTGGCTAATTATACACTCATCCAATCCTTGTATTTACGGAGGGGGGGGGGGAGGGGATACAAATTCGGCCTCGTTCAACCAGCTTCTGAGGTGTCGGTTATAATTGATGTCCGTTTTGTGTCTGTGCGTTTTGATACTCTGTGTTTGTTCTCTTTCCAGTGAATCTTAAAAAGGACTGGTTATATTTTCTCCCCTCTGTTCTTCGAGTTCGGTTGGGTCTTATGCGGCTCATGCTGAATGGCATTGTAATTATTGAGTTGAATTGGTCCTGATGAGGACCGCTCCTTGGGAGGACTTGCCAGATTCAGTAGCCTGCCAGTTGTTCGTTGCTTACTCTA
>OY992880.1:102970658-103073741 GCA_963921405.1 Cepaea hortensis
ATTACAAAATCAATGGGGGTAATTTCAACATGCTGTTAAAGAAACTAAATTACATTAGAAAATTACTTTCTAAGCGTCATAGATTGATGCTTATTGACAATAGCGAACTAAATGTCACTATTGTGAACAAGTGAATCAAGTTATGATTCTCAGATTCCATTCTATCAAAATCCTTACATGCAAATTGCATATGTAATGTTTCAGCTCACAAAGTTTAAATACATCGTCAATTCTTTGTGAAGATGACATTATAGTCTGCTACTTTTCGAATAAATTTAATAAACACCGGAAATACACAGCACAATGTTCTTTCATCTGGATATTACCGAAAGATACGGAGGATACAGTTCTTAAGTACAGCTGTTGGATTAACTCTTTTTTTCACGGTGTTGTTCTGTGGAACTCAGCTGTCACAGTCTCTCTCGCACTGGTTAAAATACGTCTGAACTTTCTGCGTGGCAGGTACTACGGATATTTTCACAGTTCTAGTGAAGTAAGTCTTGACCTCCTGTAGCACTGTTCGTAACAATGTTTCTATATAATTTAAAATAATGTTTCCTTTCTAACACATACACACAAGTATTCATCACATGCATTACTATAATTATAAAGTATATACACAATATATTTACATGGGACATAGTCCCTATCACATAATCTGTACAGCGTTACTGAAAAAACATTTCATAGTGCGCTGTGTTGCTGAGCGTTATCTTACTCTGCAGATTTTTCATTCATCTGCTGTGTGCGCTCAGACACCAATGGGCTTATGGGTGTGTCGCAAGGACATCGTGATAGAAGATCAGCAATCGTATTATCGGTGCCAGAGATATGCCTGACTTCGAAACTGAAATCTTGCAATCACAGTGACCATATTGCCACTCTGTGGTTGGTAGGCGTTTCTGTAGTAATGATTTTCAACGGACTATTGTCTGTCTCTACTTACGACATGTGTTCTCACAGAGTAAACTGGGTGGAGAATTTGGGTCGTGATGTTGCACAAGTACTGTCCCAATCACTACGGAGTTCGTGTACGTCGTTAATCTGAAAATAATACACAAAGTTTGGTAAATTAAGAATGGGATTTGGAAAAATAATACAATACTTTTGTAAATGCAGGTCTTAGGCATCCGTTGTGTACAATTTTGTTAATAGGTTAGTAAAACACTCCGTGTATATGGCAAAATTTTGATCTAAACTGTCTGTAATCATTTAACAGACCAAGGACATTTTTAAAAATTCTTTGTCGTAGGAAGCGACAATTTTAAGAATTATTGACATGATGTTCTTGTCAGTCATGACAAAGCCATTCCAAATTTTACAATCCAAAAATGAAATTTCTTGGAAGGCTATGTTGACTTTAGATAGTTTGTCTGTCATTCCGTGTTGTCTGATACGGTCGAATGTCTGCTGTATCGTTAACCGTTCTGTCAGAAGAAGTTTCGTCTTCCGTGCAGATGTCGCCGTCTTGTAACAGTTGTCTGCAACTGTCAGTCTCTGTCTGAGTCAGATTAGGATTTGTCTTGATGTCATGTCGATAGTTTGTCGTGTCAAGTGATGAGGTCGGTATTTCGTCGGTCTCGTCATCGTCTGTGTGGTCTATTATCGTTGTGCTTGCTACTGTCTCGTCTTAGTCTCCTTCTCTGTTGTAGTACGGTTTTAGCATGTTGATGTGAAATATTTTATGTTTGTCTTTCACTGCTATTTCATAGTCAACGGTCGAGATTTGTCTCAGTACTTTATACGGACCTTGCCATGAGTCTGTCAAGAGATGTCTGTCGCTTGGCAAAAGAAGTAAGACGTCCTGTCCAGGTGTCAATGTTATTGTCCTATTTCCCCTGTTGGCATACTGTCTGTAAATAGCACCAGATTGTTTTAGTGCTTCTTTAGCTAACACACAAGATTTCATTATCCTATCACGCAATGATGTGACATGTTCATATGATGATACTGGTTTATGAATAGTTATACCTTCAGTTAACATAGAATGGTACGTAGATAATGGGCCGCGTGGTTTGGCGCCATATACAAGTTCAAATGGTGAGAAACCTGTACTGGAATGAGGTACTTCGCGATATGCAAATAGTATGGCAGGTAAATAAGTATCCCAGTCTTCAGGGTGTTCCTGGGTTACTTTTGATAACATATGCTTGAGATCTCCATTCATCTTCTCTATGACTCCTGTCGAATGAGGGTGGTATGGGCTGTTAAAGCATTGCTTTACCCCTAACATTCTAGTAAAGGTTTGAGTGGCTGCAGCTATGAACTGGCTCTTACGATCTGAGAGAATGGTATAAGGAAACCCTACTCTAGAATAAATATGGAAGAAAACTTCTATAACATCCTTGGCAGTTAGGTTCTTAAGTGACATCGCCTCGGGCCTTCTACTGCAGAGGTCAATTATTGTTATTATAAACTTATTCCCTCTCGATGTTACGTGGTTAAGAGGACCTACAATATCAACAGATATCTTTCCAAATGGTCTACTTGCTAGATCTGTAATTTTTAACTCCGCTTGCGGGTGTTTACCCTTTTTAACAAGCAGATGTCACAAGTTCTGCAATATTGCGTGGTATCACTGCAGAATTTGGGCCAGTAGAACTGATTAAGTAATCGTGATCTAGTTTTCGAATAAGCCATATGCCCAGCAAAGGGTATATCATGTGCTAGATGTAATGCTTGCTTACGGTGTTCTGTTGGCAACACTGTTTGCTCTGTGGTGCTGGTACCTTTGGTATAGTACCGTGTAAGGATACCGCCTTTCAGTGCAAAATGCCATCTAGCATTTTTAGTAAGTCTTGGCCTTTGGCCTATAAGATTAAAATACTTGTGCAAAGATAAATCAGCCTTTTGGGCTGTTATGAAATTCTCCCTCATGGTTTTAGGAGGTAATATCACTGGGATTAACATTTCCAAAGCCTCAGTCTGATCAATTTGATCTTGCACTTTGGCAGCAGATATAGTTACTACATTTACACTCTCAACAACATGACATGGTGGTGTTACATTCATATCAATACATTCATGTGATGATGTCAATGAATTGGCAAACATACAATCAATTACAGGTGACAATACATTTTCAACAGTATGGTCAGTTGAAGATGATAGAGTATTATCAACTATACATTGGACAGATGATGTTGCACTGTCATGTGGCATGTCATTCACCTCAGGAAGGGTCCCAACAATTATGTCGCAACATGGGTTGGATAATGCTGCGCATTTAACCTTTCCTGTGAGGAATTGGGTGTCAATATATGCCCATGCAAGTGGGTATTTCTCAATATTACCTGAGAAAGTTCTGCATGTAACATGTTTGCCAGTATAATCTGAAGGTAAAATAAAGTATCTCTTTAGACCAATGAGAGTACGTCCACTATCACGTAAGACGGTGGCAGCTTTGCCATTTACAAATCCGTGGTGGATGTTAAGTTTACCTCTGGAGTTTATTACCAAATTAGCTTCTTCATTGGCAATAGGTATTGCATGGCCGCATGTTAGTAGGCCATCTTCATGAAAACGATTACAGATGGTACATTTGTTAAGATGGAATACATCAATGGCCTGTGCTGAATTTACAGGATGATTTTCACATGTTTCTTCATCTGAGGAAGAGCTATCAAACATGGCTGCATTAGCCTTTCTTGTCATTTGTTTGCCTTTACAAGCATGACGCCAGTGGCCATACACTTTGCAAAGGAAGCATTTCTTTAGTCGTTTGTAGCTCTTTCGCTCCTTATCTTGCTTATCTATATAGTTTTGCAAGTATGTAAGGTACCCAGGATGTTTGTCACACATATCATTTTCGTTATGTGACAGATGACAATATCTGCATTGATAATATTTCTCAGCAGATTGTTTAAAGAGTTTCTTGTTAACATAGGGACCAGACTTCGTTCTGTCATAGGTAGCGGCTGCTACAAACTCAGTGTCAGTCAATCCACTACTGAAACAATGTTTGTTGGCTGTAAAATACGCCGACCCTCGTTTCTCAATATGTTGCACACTATCACACTCACATTCTTTCAGGAACTTAGAAAATGGTGGTGGTAAAGATGAAATGATCTTATTTCTTAAAATGAGATCTTTCAATTTCTCAAAAGTATTTACTTTGGCTGATGATAGCCATATGCTAAATACATCCTGTAGTACTGAGATGTAGTCAGATAAAGTTTGCGTTGGTTTTGGAGCTAATTTGCTAAACTGTTCTCTGTAGCCTGCTTCATCTAACAGGAAATGTGACATGATTTTAGATTTAATATTCTGGTAATCTTTTCTAAGATCTTTGGGAATGGTCTCTATCACTTTCAGAGGTTCCCCAGAAAGACTCCTCATATATATTATGTTCCACTCAGTCTCGGGGATCTGATAATGCTCCATTATCGTTTCAAGGTTCTTGGTAAATGCTGCAATGCAGTCCCCAGTGGTGAAATTTTTCACAATCCCTTGGTACTTTTTGTACTGATTCTCTTTTTCTAGTCTTTCTGACTTTCGAGAATCTCTCTCTACTGATGTGTCAGCCTCCAACTGTTTAATTTTCAGTTGCATTTCAAGTTCTTCTTTCTTCGTTCTTGCATTCATTTCAAGTTCTTCCTTCTTCGTTCTTGCATTAATTTCAAGCTCTTCTCTCTTGCTCTGGGCTAAGATCTCAGCTTTCTTTAATTCTGCATCTGTTTCTGCCTGTTTGGTTTTGGCATCTAATTCTGCCTGTTTGGTTTTTGCATCTAATTCTGCTTGTTTCAAAGCAGCGTCTGATTTTCTAGCCTCAGCTTCTAATTCTGCCTTTTTCAAAGCAGCGTCTGATTTTCTAGACTCAGACTGTAATTCTACCCTTCTTAACTCTCTCTCTCTCTCTCTCTCTCTCTCTCTCTCTCTCTCTCTCTCAGCCGCTCTGTCTTCGCGATCTCTAGCATTCTCCTGCAAGGTAATATACTCTGCATACTTTGTCTCACTCCATTTCGTCAACTCATCACCAGTTAACTTTAATTTCAAACCAGATTCGATGAAATCATTCAATGTAGACATGATGAAATATATGCAATACGATGAATGTACACAAAGAGTTAATTAAGGTGTTAGTAAATAATGTTTAGAGGATTTATAGAATACAACCTGTGCCTAAGCCTACACACAAAAGTATATGTGAAAAAAATAATACTTAAGTGATCTTTGGAGCTCTGGACAACGATGGAGAACTGTTCCAGAGAATGGCTGCCTAAACGTTACTACTCGGAAAAATGGACTTCACTTCTTAGTCACTTCGGATGACACAACAAAAACCCTGTTGCTTTTGGAATAAGAAAATATTAGGACATGTATGTTTATGTGGTGTATGCGTTGTCAACTAAGTTTTGTAGGTTTGCGTGCTGTCAAGTATGTTTGTTAGTCGTACTGTCGTCCGTTCAAAACATTCAAACACTTGCTTTCCATGTTACTTTCTTCCCAAAACTTTCCGCTTACATACACTTTCAATCCTATTTGACAACTGATTCAAGATGGATGACACAATCATGTTTCAAATAATCCAATAAGGACGATGCATCCACGTTTACACTGTTCAAAACAACAAACAAACAAAAAACCGGACGAAAGCACCCACGTTCACACTGTTCAAAACCCGGACGAAAGCACCCACGTTCACACTTGTCAGGGTCTTGCTTACAGCAATGACACTGGCTCGTACATACCAACAAGTGTGATACAAAACACGGTCACAGAATGACTTAACGTGACGAACTACACGTACAATGCAAACACTTTATTCACACATCTCACTCGTCGCAACAACTACATGTATCATACAATTACAATTACAATGCAATAATACATTCAATAAATATATCAATACACTACTACACAACTCACAGGCGCACAGTCATATCTTCTCACAGGCGTTCTCTCTATGGCGTTCATACATACGAGCCTCATTCACTCACGTCTGTCTTCGTCAACACTCCCAAGCCGTCTGCCGACTACACGCTGTGAGTCTCACTACGCGGGCCTGCGTCACTGCGTGGAGATCATGTCTCACATGCGTTCATCGACTGGCCCTTCCTGACACAGTGTGGTTAGCGTCGCTCACTGGTAAACCCCTGGCCGTATTCGCCAGGCGTCATAGACGACGACGCGGTAGAACTAATGGGGAGATTATGACAATGATGATGATGATGATGATGATGATGATGATGATGATGATGATGATGATGATGATGATGACGACGACGACGACGACGACGATGATGATGATGATGATGATGATGATGATGATGATGATGATGATGATGATGACGATGATGATGATGATGATGATGATGATGATGATGATGATGATGATGATGATGATGATGAGCCAATATGTAAGCGCGCTAGCCACTGGGTCACGGCGGCTCCCTGTCCTAGATCTACGTTTTACGATTTACATTACATATACATCGTGTTTGTAAAATCTCACTACACTTTGTATGTAGAACACATTTGAAAAATGTACATGATGTCATCAAAATATGTGTATAAGTTTGTAATGTACAATTTCATACTTTTGTTTGAACTGTAACAGTATGTAATGTAGCATTTCATACTTTTGACCTAACAGTATACATTGGTAATGTACAATTTCCTGCTTTGGGTCGTACTATGACAGGTTGTTCGTTCTACATGCAGTGCAGTGAGACTTTACAAGCACCCGATAGAATAAGATGCCGTATATTTTTTATGTGCATGTCCTCTAATGGGCGGTACAATCAATCCCATCTCCCATTGACCGTTTGTGATTTATTAGGCAATTTTACATTAAGTAGTTTGCCATTGCTTTCTGAACGAGAAGTTATCATTTAAATCCAACTGACCGGCGAACCCACAATGCGTCGGTTAGAAGAGAACGTTTAAGCTATTTAAACCTCTCAGCCACGCATGTCAGTGCGTCAGTGTGCTATCTGTCAGTGGATGTGTGGGCGGGTGTGAGTGAACGGATGGGATGTGTGTGAGTGCATGTATGAGTGGGTGTGAGTGATGTGTGGTAAGGTGTGAGTGGATGAGTGAGTAAGTGTGTTGGCGAATGTGAGTGGATGAGTGAGTAAGTGTGTTGGCGGATGTGAGTGGATGGGCCGATATCGTATGAGGTTGGCGTATGTGAGTTGATGTGTGTGAGTGGATGTGCGGGTGTGTGTAAGTGGATGTTGTGTGTGTGAGTGGATGTGTGTGAGTGTGTGCGGATGAACTGGTGAGTGATGTGTGGTTGTGTGTAAGTGGGTGGATGAGTGAACTGATTTGGAAGGGGGGAGGGGGTGTGAATGAGTGTCTGCGAGTGAATGAGTGAGTGAATGTGAGTGAATGGGTCGATGAACGAAGGGTGGTGTGTGTGTGTGTGTGTGTGTGTGTGTGTGTGTGTGTGTGTGTGTGAGTGAATGTGTGAGTAAATGTGTGAATGGGTGTCAGTGATATGTGGTTGGTTGTGAGTGGATGGGTGACGGATGGGTGGCATATGCGAGTGTGTGTGAGTAGACGTACAGATGGGCGGTGCGTCCATACATATGCGTGTGCGTGTGTACTGTGTATGTTTTGTTATTTAAATGTTCACTTGAATTGCCCAGTAACTCACTCACCTGCCATTGATGTCCCAACCAGGTTTTTCAAGACAGTGCATAACGCAACGAGTAACGCAAGTGAGGTTTGTGTGTGTGTGTGTGTGTGTGTGTGTGTGTGTGTGTGTCTGTGTGTGTCTGTGTGTGTATGTGTGTGTGTGTGGGTTCGTGTGTGTGTGGGTGGGTGGGTGGTTGGGTGTGTGTGTTTTTTTCCCTCTTTTTTTTCTTTCTCACATGAACTCTCCACACCCCAGTACATACCTTGATGTAGACTAGACCACATTTTATTTTCTTCCCTGTTCCTTTCCGAAGGAACAACTTAGGCAAACACGTGCAAAAGCACGTTTGCTCGTCCTGGGTTGCATACAACGAATACAAAAACGAGCGTCGGCGTAGACAGGAGCAATTTGCAGATGTACTATCTGTCTTTCTGTTTAGCATCGTAGCACAGACTGCCAGGTCGGTGTATCAGACTAGAAACAAATGACTGGGCAGGTATGGGGAAAAGGGAGGGGAAAGAATTAAGTTGGCTGCAGAGGAGAAGAAAACGTTTGCTTACAGATGATGCAACAGTGTGAATCCAGTCACACAGCTGTTCTCTCTCTCTCTCTCTCTCTCTCTCTCTCTCTCTCTCTCTCTCTCTCGCTCTCTCTCTCTCTCTCTCTCGCTCTCTCTCTCTCTCTCTCTCTCTCTCTCTCTCTGCCTGCCTGTCTTTCTTTCTTTCTCTGTCTATCTGCTTACCGGTGTAGGGGTTGAAGCCGCAACATCGATATCAGCACACTGGAAGTTTAAGAGCGAGAACTCCTATCTATTCATCCAGGCTGACCTCCGTCTTTAAATATAACTAACGCAGAAATATATTCACAATCCATTGGGCAGAAAGGATAACAAACAGGGCTGTTTAAAAAAGAAATAAATATGTTAGATGGATGGGTTGTTAAGACTCCCCATAAAACATCATCATCAAGTGCCCCGCCAGCTGGCGTAGGCGTTCATGGCTCTCCACAGATCTCGGTCGTTGGTGTTCTGGATCAACTCTGCTGATGGTATCCCTCCATGCCATCGTCTCAATGCATCCAGCTCATTTCACTTGGTCTACCTCTGCCTCTCTTCCCCTCGATCTTTCCAGTTGTCAGGATGTTCTCCAGCGCCTCTCTTCTCATCACATGACCGAAAAAAGCTCTTTCTCATTGTTGTATATAATGTTCTAGTTTCATTAGCCTGTTTCAGGCATCGTTGTTAGTTACTCTGGCAGTCCAAGGAATTCGCAACATTCGTCTCAGGAACCACATCTCCGTTGCTTCTAATTTCATCCTAATTTGTTCATTTACATTCCAGGATTCACTGCCATACAGCAAAACTGGTTCTGTATAGCATTTCATCACTCTCTTTCCGACATTCAGTGATAGTGACCTATTGAATAAGATATTTTTCATTTTTTGAAATGCGGTTTTTTCTTGCTTTATTCTTCTCTTTGTCTTTATTGTACACCTTCCATCTGATGTTATAAATGTACCTAGGTATTTAAAATTATCCATTTGGTTAAGAATGTTCCCTTCTATTTCTATGTCACATTTTGATGTCACCATTTTCCATAAAACATGGAAATAGTAATGAATACTAAAGAACAAACACGTATCAATAACTACTAAGAAAGCACTCTACAATACAATCTGGACAATGACAGAAAAAGAGAAAAGAAAAATCACAACAGAAATAAGATTCCTGAGAAGAATATTCAACGTATCAAGAAGAGATAAGATCAGAAATGAAGAAATCAGGACTAAAGTGAGGAATAAAACAGCACTAGATTTTACTAGAAAGAGGCAAGTTAAATGGTTTGGCCATGCAAGTAGTTTACCAGTCAACAGCATACCACAACAAGCAATGATGTACAGACCAGATGGAAACAGAGGAAGAGGCCGACCACATAAACGTTGGACGGAGGGAATAGCAGAGTCCATGGGAATATCGATACATGAAGCCCATAATCGGGCACTCTCACGATGTTTATACTTCACATCGACACCGCAAGGTACAAGAGAAACATGATGAGATGAGGTGAGATGAGGGAAATGAAATAGTTTTGACGTGTAAATAAGAGATAATTATGTCACCTTAATCCGCGGCGTAGTTTGTATCACTGTTGGGACGCTTACATGAGAGGCTGAAGAAGGGGACCATGACAACGGAGATGATCAGTATGGCCGAATAGATAACAGCGCTCCTTCTTAAACTTCCGGTATGCTGATCTGAGGTGGCGGCTTCAACCCCTACACCGGTCAGCTGGACTAAAATATTGACTTATCGTCGTTGACTTGGAGACGTAAATTACAAGTACTTCAGAAGTCAGAGTGGGGTCGCCTGGTGTCGAGGGGCACTGGTAATAAAGACAACTAATCCACAGGCAAATATCAGTGCAGTGTACTAGAAGTAGTAGCACGTGTATGGACTACGAGAGAACGACAAAACAATAACAAAGGTGTAACAACTAAGTCATGGCCGGTTACGTGGCGAAGTGGTTACGGATGTAGTTCGTAATCTCGCATACCCACGTTTGAAAAACATCTGCGGGTGATTTGGCAGCAGACTGCCGTACATTGGTTTTTTACGAAATGGTATGGGTGCCGGTTGTTCAGAAATGAATGGCAAACTATCGAACGCAAACTTGCCAAAAGATCACAGCAGCAAAAAAAAATGATAGTTTGACTGCGACGTCCGTAACGGATTTGCAACTAACTTTGTTTTAAAACTAAGTCATGGCTGGTTTAAGATATAACAGAATGCACTACGAATGAAGATATAATATTGGTCAAATAAAGAATAAACAATGAAGCCTTGTTCGGAACGTATTGTTTTAAAAGACTGCCCAGTTCAAATAGGTAAGACAATGAGGAAACTGTTGTGAGTTCAGTTCTAAAATTAGAGTTAACTTCCCATCCCCACCAGAGCTCCAACCTCGTATCTACATCACAGCTACGCCCCTGTTTTATTTTACCCCACTTTTCAACAAAAGACGTCAAGGCCGAATGCCAGCGAAGGTGAAAAGTTACGAGTTATTGCCAGTTCTTGTACCTATTCGTCTTGGCATGTGCGCCTCTCGTATGGCCTGACCTTCATATCTGACCTTGAAACTGAAATGCTCGCCTTCTCACCTTTGCCTGGAGCACGCTAACATGAACATACAGCTACGTTGCCTCTGTGCCGAGTCTGTCTGTCTGCCAACTGATACACTCGCTTTTGTTTTTACGTTCACTCGCTTTGAGCTTAAAAGTAGTCCACATAGTGCTACTATATACGTGCTACTACATACGTGCTACTATATAGTGCTACTACAGACGTGCTACTATATATGTTCTACTACATACGTGCTACTACAGACGTGCTACTATATGCGTGCTACTACATGCGTACTACTACATATGTGCTACGACAACTATAGTCTATTCACATTTGTGTGCCTCCATATCTCAGTAACCAACTGAGGGACAATGATGAGAGTTAGCATATAACCTTATCATTATGTCCACCCAACAAAAAAAATATTTGTTCTGGAGATTGTACAGCAGATTTCAATGTTTGTTTATATGCGGTATATAATTTACGGATCAGGGATTAAGTCCATATTTTTTTTAATGTATTACACCTTCACCCAGACACATCCGCGCTTTAAACAAAATTTTCTCGTGGTACAAGTTGTGGCAAGAACGGCGCGTAGTTAAATGGGAGTGTTCAGAGGTGTCGTCGTAATGAGGATCCTTTCATGAAACGTGATTATTTTATAAGTCTTACCATTTATCGTAAACATTGTAATGTTTGAATATTGTTGAAGGGAATGAATGTGAAATTTTGTACACTTCAAAACATCACTATGAAGTTGTACACATATTTTTGTCAAGAAGCTGAACGCAGGAAACTGTTTCATATTATTACAAATCCCGAAAAGAGAAAAGTACATGCACTGGGTTTGAGTAAACGGCCATTTCGTCGATGGGTGCAAGAATCTGGAATGAGGCAAGCAATTATATAAGGCAAGCAATTATAAACATGCTGGATACCAAAGAGACAGTGACTGTAAAAAAATATAACTTAGGGTTTGGTTGAGAAACAACAATGGCATAGAGCTATCCAAAACAGCTTTGTGGAAAATTATAAGGACATTAGGCTTCACGTTTAGAAAGTCCAAGGGAGGTAGAAATATCATTTGCGAGCAACCGGTTTAGGAGCCATGAGAAGCTACCTACGTGAAATAAGGGAAATGGCGTAAAGAAAATTATGACATAGTGTATTTGAATGAAACCTGGATCAATGCGCACCACACAAGTGAAAAGGATAGCAATCAGTGGACGAAAGATAAAGTGATATGTGCCCAGTAGTAAAGGACAGCGATTGGTCATAGCCCATGCTAGTAGTACTCATACTGGCTTACTACAGAATGCTGGACTCGTGTTCGTACCAAGGCATACAGACAATAGGGATTATCATAATGAAATGAATCGTAATGTATTTAGCGATTGGCTCGAGAATACAATGCTTCTATCCCTGGATAAACCGTCTTGTCTAATTATGGAAAATGCATCATATCACAATGTAGTTGCCCAAGAAGACAAAATACCTACGGCATCGATCACAAAGGAAGCGATAAAGATATGGCTCCGAAGGGAAAACATACCATTTCCAGAAACGTGTTTTAAGCTATAATTGTTGTCCCTTGTAAAACATGCGCAAAAAAGCAAGAAATATCAAATCGACAAGTTGATAGAAGAGCATGCCCAAAGGTGCTTGAGACTTCCGCCGTACCATTCTCATTTAAACCCTATAGAGCTTGTGTGGGTTAAAATTAAAGGACAGGTGGCAGCTGACAATACTACATTCAAATTGTCTGACGTCAAGATACTAACCCAGACCGCGCTTTTAAAGATTGATAAAAGTTGCTGGAAAAAATGTGAGGACCATGTGTTGAAAGAGGAAGATAACTATAGGAGAAAGGATGAGTTGAATTTTATGCAACCGAGAGCAGTCATCAACCTACTGGAATCGTCCGACACAGATTAAGGTCTGGACAGATCGCAGACATTAATCCACATGCACACCTACTGGGATATTTTGCTCCAACTATTCAGACGAATTTCAGGTCCTAAACATTATAGCATCGGCACAAACAATACAACTTGTCAATGGCAACAGTGTGTATTCCATAGGTGATTAATTTTCAGTTCCGCAAACCCTCAACGGTGACAAACAACAGGCGTTGAAAAAAAAAAAAAAACAACAACAACAACAACACTTAATGCATTGAATACCAACAGAAGAGTTATATTGCGGTGGAAACTGACATATTGTGGCATAACAAGAAACGTGAGAGCAAACACGTTGTCAAATTAGGGGACAACGCACGTACATACGAATCAATCTATAAACTTCAATGAAAAGAGGACCAACATCTTAGCCGTTAAGAAGAAAGCCCACTACAGAGACATTGACAACTATTTTCATGGTGCAAAACGTAATAATCATGTTCCGTCTCTGAACGGTAAACAGCAGAGTAGACAATCTTTCAAGAAGACTCAAAGCGGGTCTGTCACCCATGTGTACGTGTGAATAAACTACACAGACAGCTGAACATATCCTTAAAAACTGACACATGATGATTAAATTGCGGTATCATTTCTGGTCACTCCATACGCACATTAACGCACAGCTATTTGGAAGCTTTCACGAACTCAAAATAAAAATCTAAATGCATCCTAGTAACATTACTACTTGTGTACACATTATTAACCAGCAGCTGAAGAAACAAAACGGAAATTAAAAATAAGGTAAGAAATATATTCCTTCTACTTTCCTGTCAATTTACACATTATTTATCCTATGCCTCTGTAAATTCTCTGTCTTTACTAATATTACACATTGCACCCCTCTCGGGAGTCTCCGTGGTGAAGTGGTCGGGCTAATTTGTCTAATTCGAGCTCCGTTGTATGTTCGATTCTGGGCCACGTCCTTCATTTCACGAGTGCATTTTTTCAGAGACTCCTGAGGGTCGTCGCTGGAGCTACGTACTTCGTGCTTTGTGCAAAGCTTTCCACGCTGCGGAAAGAGACTGAGCCGTATGGGATAAAAACCCGGTTCAATGCAGTCGACCCTGTCGACTTTTAAGCGCATTTTTTTTATTGCACCCACTCCCATACGAATATGGCTACGCCTTGTACTTGTGTCATTACCCGAAATGACGTGCTTTACTGTAAAACTAGTTTGTTAGCATGAATTCACTAAATTTTCGTCAAAACATCAAAGACATGTCGTCGCTTTCTATGATTTAAGTTGCCTTTGGACTTATCAAAGACATATTCCTTGCGTGGGGGTAAATATAAGACGGCAGGAAAACTTTCATAATGATGCAACAGACAGTTTTCATAAAAATTGATCGTGAATGAAGGCATTCATTTCTGAACAGACTATAGTAGTTGTCACTACTAAGAGGTACACGGGACTGATGTTTGAGTGGACGTTTTACAGGACGTTTGCCGTCAACACCAGCATTTTTTGCCGTTGTTGATGTCTTGGCAAACTTACGTTCGGTAGTTTGTCATTGCTTTGTGAACGACCGGCACCCATACCAATTTGTAAAAAACCAGCGCATCGCGGTCTGCTGCCAAATTGCGCGCAGTTGTATTTCGAACGCGGGTATGCGGGATCACGAACCTTCGCCACGGTGACCGGCGCGTGTGCATTAGTTTTCCTTATTACCAGTGCCCCACGACATTAGGCTAACCAACTCCGAATTCTGAGGTACTTGTAATCCACGTCCCCAAGTGGAGGAGGAGAAGTGAATATGTCAGGCCATCTGACTGGGCAAATATACCAATACATAAATATGTGCTATCGTGTACATCTGTCACCCGTCTTGCTGGTTAAACATGTCAGTCGTATGCCCTTTACATGGCGTTGCAATCAACACAAGTATTTATTGACTGATTTATTAGATAATGTAAGCTCAGTAGTTTGTCATTGCTTTCTGGGCGGTCGAAGTCTCATTCCATCGAAATCAAATAAACCCTGTCTGTATCCAATTCTCCCGCAGCTGATGTTCAACCCCCGACTAATTGTGACGAGGAAATATGAAACTGCGCGTGTTACTAACCCCTAAACCACAATGATTTATCTTACAGGTTAACGGTTGGTTGCATGATCTTTATAAGACGAGACAATCATCCACAGCATTGTCTGGCTATTTATGATGTAACGGGAAATTTTGACGTTCAGTAGTTTGTCATTGCTTTCTGAACGACCGACGCCTCATACGCCTCTCTATCTCTTGCCAGTTCTCCTGCCTCGTGCACCCTCACGCCCTAAGTGTCTGCAATGTCCTGTGTTCATATTAGTGTTGTTCGAGTCCTGCTTCTTTTCCCGGGAACCATGCCTCTCATCACTCTTCTTTCCAAGCCACTTTGACGTTTAATATCGTCTAATAGTTCAGTTTCCCAGAATTACTTCCGTTTATCAGCCAGATTTCTCCGATGTTCAGGTCTAATTTCTTTACAGCTGTTTTATATTTCATGCGTCTTCTTCTTCTTCTCCCGTCTTTTGTCTACCAATGTGGCGTATGCCCACAACCAACTCAAACTAAGCCTACATACCCATTGCTGTCTCCTGATGTTACTTCCATGCCCTCCCGATGTTATTCCTCCATGATTCTAATTCGTTTCCCGTGTGTTGGCCCACCAATTCTTTTGCCCTGCGATTTCCAGAGAAAGGACCTTCTAGTTGTTTTAGAAACAGGATTTCTCAATATGTGTTCATTCCAGCGCGAGCGTGTTTTCCTATATTTTGCTTCACATAAATTGATTTAATTCTTGCTTTGAGCTTTACGTTGGTGATCCTAGCATACCATTTTGATCCTTTTCACCTCAGTCACCATTTAAGGATTGTTTTATAGTTTAATCGTGATTGTTTTAAATCGTTCTCCTGGCTTCTTCTGATTCATACTACAGTATTGCTTCAACGTTAGAGTTAAATATTCTAAGTTAGGGACAATATTTCATTTCTTTTGATTTCCACAAATTCCATACAGCTATTAGTCCCATTTTGCTGTTGGAATTATGTTTTAATCTCTCTCTCTCTCTCTCTCTCTCTCTCTCTCTCTCTCTCTCTCTCTCTCTCTCTCTCTCTCTCTCTCTCTGTTTACCCAACTTTACCAGCATTGCTACCTTGATTGATGCAGGAATCCGACTCTTGTAGTGAGGTTTCATTGAAGGACATTGAGTTATCATTTCTTGATTTATTTCATTATCTGTGTCATTTCCGTATGTATCTGTAGACTTAATAGATGTGATCTCTCATCAAGTGTCGATATCTTGCATCTGATTGCGTGTGTGAAGCAGGAGGAAATGTGTTCAGTGAAGTCCTGATCATCAAGCCGCTCTGTCAAAGGCCCACTAATTCATTATCTAAGGGTAATTATTGTTATCCAGACAGTAAAAATAATTTTTCCATTTTGCTTATTTGTTTGTTTGTTTTTTTTGTGTTCGTTCACTTTGAACTCAAGCGTGGTCCATACATGTGCTACAACTTCTAGTGCACTGGACTGATTTTTGCCTGTGGGTTAGCTTTCTCTATTTAACAGTGACCATCGCCATCAGGCAAACCCTCTCCGACTTCTGATATAATTTACGTCCCCATTCAAGGACGAGAAGTCAACATTTTAGTCCAATTAACCGGTGTATGGGTTGAACCCGCTACCTCGGCATCAGTACACCGGACGTTTAAGAATGAGCGATCATATCCATTCGGCCATGCTGATCGCCATTCTGCAGTATGATTTTAAAGCGGTTTCCCTCCGAGAAAAAGACTGGACTCTGCAGACACTGAACTACCTCAAACCTGGGCCGGAATCACCGCTAACCCAGCCCGGTACCACAAACCTGGGCCGGAATCACCAGCAACCTATCCCGGTACCACAAACCTGGGCCGGAATCACCAGCAACCCATCCCGGTACCACAAACCTGGGCCGGAATCACCAGCAACCCAGCCCGGTACCACAAACCTCGGCCGGAATCACCAGCAACCTATCCCGGTACCACAAACCTGGGCCGGAATCACCAGCAACCCAGCCCAGTACCACAAACCTGGCCCGGAATCATCAGCAACCCAGCCCAGTACCACAGATCTGGGCCGGAATCACCAGCAACCCAGCCCAGTACCACAAACCTGGGCCGGAATCACCACCAACTCAGCCCAGTACCACAAACCTGGCCCGGAATCACCACCAACTCAGCCCAGTACCACAAACCTGGGCCGGAATCACCACCAACCCAGCCCAGTACCACAAACCTGGGCCGGAATCACCAGAAACCCAGCCCGGTACCACAAACCTGGGCCGGAATCACCAGCAACCCAGCCCGGTACCACGAACCTGGGCCGGAATCACCAGCAACCCATCCCGGTACCACGAACCTGGGCCGGAATCACCAGCAACCCATCCCGGTACCACGAACCTGGGCCGGAATCACCAGCAACCCATCCCGGTACCACAAACCTGGGCCGGAATCACCAGCAACCTATCCCGGTACCACAAACCTGGGCCGGAATCACCAGCAACCCAGCCCGGTACCACAAACCTGGGCCGGAATCACCAGCAACCCAGCCCGGTACTACGAACCTGGCCCGGAATCACCAGCAACCCAGCCCAGTACCACAGACCTGGGCCGGAATCACCACCAACCCAGCCCAGTACCACAAACCTGGGCCGGAATCACCAGCAACCCAGCCCTGTACCACAAACCTGCGCCGGAATCACCAGCAACCCAGCCCGGTACCACAAACCTCGGCCGGAATCACCACCAACCCAGCCCAGTACCACAAACTTGGGCCGGAATCACCAGCAACCCAGCCCAGTACCACAGACCTGGGCCGGAATCACCAGCAACCCAGCCCTGTACCACAAACCTGCGCCGGAATCACCACCAACCCAGCCCAGTACCACAAACCTGGGCCGGAATCACCACCAACCCAGCCCGGTACCACAAACCTCGGCCGGAATCACCACCAACCCAGCCCAGTACCACAAACTTGGGCCGGAATCACCAGCAACCCAGCCCAGTACCACAGACCTGGGCCGGAATCACCAGCAACCCAGCCCTGTACCACAAACCTGCGCCGGAATCACCACCAACCCAGCCCAGTACCACAGACCTGGGCCGGAATCACCACCTGCCCTGAGCAACACCAGCCAGTACGTTCATGTTGCGCTGATTCACGACCTGTTTATGTTTTAATGTGCCTCTCTCGGAAGCCTTGCAGGTGTGGTTTTATAGAAAAATACTGACAATTCATTGGGCAGCCAAAATGAGCAATCTTGACATTTTGAGGGAAGCAATGTAGCAAAGACAACCTATCACAAACGTCAGAAAGAGGTAGTTTTTTTTTGGCCACATTATGAGAAGACAAAAACTGGAACATGTCGTGACAACCGGAAAGATTAGCGGAAAAAGAGACAGAAGAAGACAGAGGGAGAAGATTCTTGACAGCCTTGAGTCATGGCAAGGAAGGGAGTCAACATACGAATTGATCTACGCCGTCGCAGATCTCAATTTGTGGAGAGGCATGATAGCCCACGCCAGTCGGCAAGGCAATGGATGATATCTTTCCACAGATGTGAAGATTCAGCACCAGTTTTGTACACCTCGTAGATTTCTGGGCTTGGAGATGGGAGAGATCAGTTCTGTAACACATCCCCCGTGCAGATGATACTTCCGTTCCGTTCGGGAGAAAAGTTTCTACATCAAACCCACTCCGACAGATGCACGCCCTTTTCAGGATCAGCGACCCGAACGCCAACCAATCAACCAACAGTTACCAGGGCGTACTCTACTGACTTATATATTTATTTCTCTGTGAAAACAATCGTGAATTCATAGACTCTGAACATGAAAACAAACAACACAAAAAATAAAAATCACGAAAAAAATAAAAATCTACAGCGACATTTTATCACAAACTGCAGACATCAAACGGCTGTTAAACCTCATGGGATGTGTATTCCTGGCGCATTAAAAGAAACACAATTCTGAATAAATTAACCGAATTGCCCCATGTCTGTCCCATATATTGTGCTATTTATAGAGAGGAATACATTATTTTGTATAACTATATACTACCGTCCGATCTCCGTGGCAATGAGCTTACGGACGCAATTCGTAAGCCCTCTTAACCGCGTTCGAAAGACCTCTACGACCGATTTGGCAGCAGACGTTTCTGGGTTTTAACGAATTGGTATGGGAGCCGGTCGTTCAGAAAGCAATGGCAAACTACTGAAAGTAAATTTGCCAAGACATCAACAACACCAGTAAAATGATGGTGTTGACAGCGATGTCCCGTAATAAAGGATATGCACAATATATATATATATATATATATATATATATATATATATATATATATATATATATATATATATATATATATATATATATATATATATATATATTCCTCTTCATGACTTATGCACTATAGTCCTCTTCATGACTTATGTACTATAGTCCTCTTCATGACTTATGCACTATAGTCCTCTTCATGACTTATGTACTATAGTCCTCTTCATGACTTATGCACTATAGTCCTCTTCATGACTTATGCACTATAGTCCTCTTCATGACTTATGTACTATAGTCCTCTTCATGACTTTGCACTATAGTCCTCTTCATAACTTATGCACTATAGTCCTCTTCATGACTTATGCACTATAGTCATCTTCATGACTTATGCACTATAGTCCTCTTCATGACTTATGTACTATAGTCCTCTTCATGACTTATGCACTATAGTCATCTTCATGACTTATGCACTATAGTCCTCTTCATGACTTATGTACTATAGTCCTCTTCATGACTTATGCACTATAGTCCTCTTCATGACTTATGTACTATAGTCATCTTCATGACTTATGCACTATAGTCTTCTTCATGACTTATGCACTATAGTCCTCTTCATGACTTATGCACTATAGTCCTCTTCATGACTTATGCACTATAGTCCTCTTCATGACTTATGCACTATAGTCCTCTTCATGACTTATGCACTATAGTCCTCTTCATGACTTATGTACTATAGTCCTCTTCATGACTTATGCACTATAGTCATCTTCATGACTTATGCACTATAGTCCTCTTCATGACTTATGTACTATAGTCCTCTTCATGACTTATGCACTATAGTCCTCTTCATGACTTATGTACTATAGTCATCTTCATGACTTATGCACTATAGTCTTCTTCATGACTTATGCACTATAGTCCTCTTCATGACTTATGCACTATAGTCCTCTTCATGACTTATGCACTATAGTCCTCTTCATGACTTATGTACTATAGTCATCTTCATGACTTATGCACTATAGTCTTCTTCATGACTTATGCACTATAGTCCTCTTCATGACTTATGCACTATAGTCTTCTTCATGACTTATGCACTATAGTCCTCTTCATGACTTATGCACTATAGTCCTCTTCATGACTTATGTACTATAGTCATCTTCATGACTTATGCACTATAGTCTACTTCATGACTTATGCACTATAGTCCTCTTCATGACTTATGTACTATAGTCATCTTCATGACTTATGTACTATAGTCATCTTCATGACTTATGTACTATAGTCATCTTCATGACTTATGCACTATAGTCTTCTTCATGACTTATGCACTATAGTCCTCTTCATGACTTATGCACTATAGTCCTCTTCATGACTTATGTACTATAGTCATCTTCATGACTTATGCACTATAGTCTTCTTCATGACTTATGCACTATAGTCCTCTTCATGACTTATGCACTATAGTCCTCTTCATGACTTATGTACTATAGTCCTCTTCATGACTTATGCACTATAGTCCTCTTCATGACTTATGCACTATAGTCCTCTTCATGACTTATGTACTATAGTCCTCTTCATGACTTTGCACTATAGTCCTCTTCATAACTTATGCACTATAGTCCTCTTCATGACTTATGCACTATAGTCATCTTCATGACTTATGCACTATAGTCCTCTTCATGACTTATGTACTATAGTCATCTTCATGACTTATGCACTATAGTCTTCTTCATGACTTATGCACTATAGTCCTATTCATGACTTATGCACTATAGTCCTCTTCATGACTTATGTACTATAGTCCTCTTCATGACTTATGCACTATAGTCCTCTTCATGACTTATGCACTATAGTCCTCTTCATGACTTATGTACTATAGTCCTCTTCATGACTTTGCACTATAGTCCTCTTCATAACTTATGCACTATAGTCCTCTTCATGACTTATGCACTATAGTCATCTTCATGACTTATGCACTATAGTCCTCTTCATGACTTATGTACTATAGTCCTCTTCATGACTTATGCACTATAGTCATCTTCATGACTTATGCACTATAGTCCTCTTCATGACTTATGTACTATAGTCCTCTTCATGACTTATGCACTATAGTCATCTTCATGACCAGAGCTGAAACTTCACAAGATGCAAAACTGCAGCCATATTATTACAAACAACATGCGAAAGTATTGACTGGTACTCATAGAGGGTAAGGAAAGAAGTAGCGACCAGAGAGCACACTAGAAAACAGAAACATTGAAAGATATATATTGCACACTGAGAGAGTACACCCTACCACTTTCAAATGACCGCAGCTTCCTTAATGTAGGGACTAAGCATACTTCGACACAGGGCCAACTGGACAGCCACACCGGTCAAGCATTCCGGCCACCTGAGCCGACAACTATGGTATATGGATTCATTCATCATGTGCCATGCCGATAAGCGTCATGTTTCGCCATCTCACGCGATCACCAGAGTCGTTGATCAACTCAGTGTTTTTGTCTCGACCATACCACGTGGCCAAGTCATCCAGGTATTTACTTCTCTGTATTCCCTTTGTTATCTTTCCCTCGATCTTGCTGGTTGTCACTAAGTTCTCTAATTCATTTCTTCTCATAAAAAGTGTGACTGTCTACGTCTAATTTCTCTCATCAGTTTACGGTTTTCATTTGTTTCTTGTAGGACTTAGGCATTGGTTTTCAATTTCAGTGTTTCTGTCCTTTTCTTGTGATGTTCTGTGATGAGATGATTCATGATAAACTAGGCATCTTTATGGGAGGTGGTTTGCCGTTGCTTTCCTTCTTGGCAGTGACCATACTGGTCGGTGACCGTAGCCATTGTCTCGTTAAAGAGGTCATCTGTCTACCGTCGCAAATCTTGAGACCATAACCATCAACTGTCTGTCGGCTGCCCTCAAAATTGCATACACCACCTGCCCTCCGTGGTTTCTGGTGAAAAACATTCTTATAAAGGTTCCGAAAAACATCACATCCTCCCAGAAAAACATAACAGCGTACTTCAGCGAAGAACACCTTTATTTCGTCGCCATTTTACCGGAAGTATATGGATACCAGTGGTATATAACCTATGTATAGCACTAAAACATACAATAAAGCTTAGAGCACTTTATAGCACAATAACGGAGGTTAGCAAGGCCGAATGGATAAGAGCGGGCGTTCCTAAACATCTGTTGTGCTGATGATGAGGTAGGGGGTTCAACTCCTACACAGATCAGTTGGACTTAAATTTTGACTTGCATGCATCCTTGCCTTGGGGACGTAAATTACAAGCACCCCTGAAGTCGGAGTGGGTTCATCTGATGGCGAGGGAGACTTGTAACATGGAAAGCTAATCCATACGCAAAATTCAGTCCAGTACTATTATAAGTAGCGTGTGGACAACGCTTTAGTTCAAAGCGAGCGACGGCCAAAAAAACAAACAAACAAATAAACAGAAAAAGCACTAAAAAAGGGACACTTTTTATAGCACTATAACATACAGTAAAGTGAAGGGCGCCTTTTCATGTTATGGGGCATATTGAGTATATGGTGCCCACGTATAGCAATGCACGTCAAGAAATATCTGTTAACTCAAGAGTTTACTGAATAAAAAACCCATGAACACCCCGGATAGTTATTTTCCACATATCTGTGGGGTTTACCTGCGCTAAAAGTATTTTTGGCAAAGTACAAATATAAACATCGTATACACTATTTACGTTGGACTAAGAGAGGGAGGGTATCACTGAATCTTAAATTGAGAAAGCAGGCATTTAATTGGAACCTTGTGCCAGGACCATCACGTCTTGTCAGGAGCATATATTTGTGATATATGTGCAATTATATATAAGAGATGGGACACGTAATATATTTGAGGATTGGAAGACGTCTAGCAGACAAATTAAAGGCGCGCGTGATGGGAAACTAAATGCGCGTGCACACACACACACACACACACACACACACACACACACACACACACACACGCACGCTTGATCATGTAGCGGATCCTTTGCAGAACGTTACCCACACCATTCATTCATTCATTCGTTCATTCATTCATTAATTAATTCATTCATTCATTCAGTAGCATATCCTTCGCAGAACCTTGCTCCCATAACAACCTTCCGGAAAATTTCTCGGTCATATGCAAGATGTCCCGTGTCCGATACACCTATCTGGAGAACATCCTCCACATCCTGCAAACATCTTCTTTTTGGTCTTCCTCTTCCTTTCTTCCCAGGCATATACCCCTCCATTATTGTTCTCTCAAAACTTTCGTGACGTTTCAAGTGACCCAAATATTTCAATGTTCTTTGTTTTGTCGTCTTAAGTAGCCAACCTTCTTCAATATTCAGTTTCTGTCGTTTGGATGAATTTTTTTTTCTGTATCGGGGTTTGGCAGCGATGCGGGTGATGGCGGCAGCAAACTGTGAGCAGCGCCATCTATGTCTTCTGTACGAGGGGCTGGTCATGTCTGTTTTGGAGTATGCAATGGCAATCCTGACTCTCAGCCATAAGCAGATAGAAAGGATGGAAAGGATACAGAATGAAGCTATGCGCATTATTCTTGGATGTACAAGAGATACAGCATGCAGGGCGATGCGCTACCTTCTTGATTTTTCAACCATTGAAGAGAGAATACAAGTTTGCAGGGCACGCGCCTACCTCAGAATTAACGCAAACACACAACATCCACTGCATAGTGAAATTAGGAAGGTGAAGGGCAGCAGGTTAAAAAGAGGACGGTCGTGGATGGGTCAAGCCGAAGACATTCTTCAACAGGTGTGTTCACTTGAGGACTTAGAACCTGGCGAGGAGTGGGTGCAAGTGCCAACAGACTTCTGCACATCCTTTTCAGTTTGCATCCAACTAGATAGAAAATGCAGACAAGAAAATCCGGCTGCTGTTGAGGCTGAAGTACAAGCGTTGATTTTCGAGAATTCGCTGGACGGTGACGCGGTCATCTACACAGATGGGTCGGTCGTCCGACATGTGAGAAGCTCATGGGCCTTTACAGCTCGGGCCGGAGGAAGAATTGTGAAGGAGGACTCTGGTGCTTTCACTGAAACCACAAGTAGCCTGACCATGGAAGTCATGGCAGTAAGTAAAGCAATAACATGGCTCGAGACACAGACATTCACTAGGGCTTGTTTCCTTAGCGACTCAATGAACATGATCAAGAGGATAGAGGAGGGGTCGATCCGAAGAGAATGGTTGCTGCCTCTGAAGCGGTCTCGGCTGGCAAAGATTAGTTTCATCTTCGTGCCAGGGCATGCGGGAGTACAAGGAAATGAGCGGGCTGACAAGCTCGCAGGTGAAGCTACTGTGGAGGGCGGACGCGCCATGGACCAGGCTGACAATCTGAATGCTCTACGAGAAGTGAGACTTTTGCGAGAACCAAGTGATGACTGTGAATCTACAACAATGGCCAGACTGCGAGAGCAGCAAATTAAAAGAGGGGTGGCCAAACAAGAACACTACGCAGGAAGCCAAAGAAGATTGATAAACCAACACAGAACTGGCGTCGTTAGCCGCTACACGCTGCGGGATTTGCTGAGGAGGGGATCCGAGCACTTATGGACTGAATGGTTCGATGTGCAACGAGGATGATCTGTCGACTAACTAACTAACTAACCCACACCATAGCTCGTCGAAAAGATTCTCGATTTCCTGCCAGTTCCACTGCCTCAGTCATCTCTGTGCATGTTACTGCCCTTAATACGTACGAGACCTTGCGGCAGTTAGTAGGCGAAGCCAGTATGTCATCATCTATTGAAGTACTTGGGAAAAGAGAACGAAATCATAAATTATGGACATCACCGGAGAACCTTAAAATAGAAAAAGAGCAAAAACGCAGATTTAAAGAATAGCAAAATCAGAGCTTTGAAAGCCACAACCAAGAAGAAACAAATATACAGAAGCTAACAAAGAAGTTACCACGCATAAAAGGGCAGATAAAAGATAATATTTAGATGAAAAGATAGGTAAAAGAAGCAGCATCGAAAGGAAACCTTAGAGATCAAAAGGAAGATCTCTGAAAAATACAGTCAATCAAGTGGACTCATGAAGCTGAAACAGGAAAGTTCATACCAGCACTTACTATCAATTCAAGAGATGGGTAGAACACTTTGAGGAACTCCTTAATAGACCAGTTGCAGACGACCCTCCAGATATACAAGTTGCAGAAGCGATGTCAATTGCCAAAAACCTTATAAAGATCTCATGTAATATGGCAAAGCTGCTGGCCCGTTTGGTATCTCAGCAGAGGCTGTTAAAACTAATATCACCACAAAACTGTATGACTGCACGAATTATTCGGCACTCTTCCGACAGACGGGTCTAAATAGTTCTGCAGTGAATAATTTTATATAACTAACACTAACCCTGCCGGCTTCGTGGCTTAGAGGTTATGACTTTTCTCTGTAATCTCGTAAACTCTCGTCAGGTAACGTGATGACGGTTCAAATCAGCAGTGGTTCGAATCGCATCGGTAACTTACGGGGTATGTGAGCCGGCCGCTCAGAAAGCAATGGCAAACTACTGAGCGTAATCTTGCCAAGAGATCAACATACAGCTGAAAGATGCTGGTGTTGACAGCTAAGTCCTGTAAAAAGGATATGCTAAAAAAAAAAAAAAAAACAAAAAAAAAAAAACACTAACCCTAACCCTAACCCTAATCACTTATTCACTGCAGAACTATTTAGACCCGTCTATCGGAAGAGTGCCAATTATTCAATAGAATCTGCGAGCCGGAAACAATACCAGCAGACTGGAAAGAAGGATATCATGTGAAACTGCGCAAGAAAGGGGATCTACAGGAGTGTGAAAATCATATAGGAATAATGTTGCCGTCAACTCATGAGACAATATTAAGCAGTTTCATTCTGAAAGGATTAAGAGATGCCATTAACTGACAGCTAAGAGATGAACATGCAAACTTCCTACCAAACAGACATTGTACTGACCAGACAAATCACATTTCACACAATAATAAAGCTAAACATCGATCAAATGTCACAGGACACAACCTCGCCACCCCACTGTGGCCCAGTTGTAGTGACAAGGGCGTACAAAACGGACTTCCATAGCCGTCCAGAGTCGTATATTGGCAAGACGTGTCATCTTCTTGTACTTCGTTCGTGCCGCGACATTCTCCAACTGAAAAGTTAACTAGACTAGATGTCCAGCATATTAACGCAGGCTTAAAAAACAACCCGTTTATCTTGATGGTTCCATCGGTTTATTTTATACTTCTCGGTGTTTCTTTTAGTTGACGATACAAAATTCATTAAGAAAGCATTGTAAAAAAGATCATTCATTAGTTGGGTTACCAGAAGTAATTCGTACTTGCAATATTGCGCCTTCTAGACATTTTCTAGCTCCTAAACTGACCCTTTTTCATTTCGTCGGTTCTTTATCAACTTGAAAAAGCATGTCCTCTAGTTTATTCCATCCATCCATCATGTGCCAAGCCGATAAGCGTGGGCGGTCATGTTTTGCAATCTCACTCTATCACCAGAGTCGCGGATCAGCTCCGTGTTCCTGTCTCGACCATGCCACGTGCCCAAGCCATCCAGGTATTTACTTCTTGGCCTTCCTCTTGGTCTCTTCCCATCGGTCTTGCCAGTTGTCACCAAATTCTCAAGTCATTTACTCTTTTGCACTCAGTCACCGGCTGACGGTCTGAAGTCACCTGGTGCACATGACCAAAGTATTTCAGGATCCTCGCCGGTGCTACATAGTTCGTGCACTGAGCTGAGATTCTCCGGACTCAGGCTTGAGTTAGGAGTAGAACGGAGCACTTATGGGTTACACCCGTGTGCCGTGATGTTGATCCGTTGACTAAACTAAACTAAACTATGGATGTTAATGCAATTAATTACTGTGTGCATTGAATAAGGAAAATACCTAGAAAGAGTAGGCTGAAACACATAAGCGTGCCAGAACCCGGTTAAGCCAGAACTGAAGTTAACAAAGTATCCGCACGCAACACATTTGTTTGGTTTATTTTTATTATATTTGTTTTCCTCAATGGATTTTTAGACCTAGTTGTTGTGACCTTCCATCAAGGGTGTTTAGTTTATTCTGCGTCTGATATCATGTGTGGGCCAGGAGGGCAATGCCATCAGCGAAGTCCAGAGTTAATTAAATTCCATATATGGCGGTAGTAGAGGCTGCGGTGATGTCTTTTTATAGAAGAAAGATGAAAACACCGAGACCAAATAGAAAGAACAATGAAGATATCTTGAAAGAAGTTGATTCACAAAGAGAACTGGTTACTCACATCAGAAGTAGGCAGTCCACATTCTGTGGGCTTTCCATGAGAAGGGGAAAGCTGGAGTATGTCGTCACAACAGGAAAGTTGTAGGGGAAGAGAAGCAGGGGGATACCAAGAGAGAAGATGTAGGGTAGTTTGACATCATGGTAATGATGACTATCAGTATTAGAAATTATTGGCATCACGTGAGGCAGAGGGCTGTGGAAAGACATGATCACCAACGCTACACGGCATGGAGTATAAGAAGAAAAAGAATAGCTTAGTATAAAATCTCCGAATCCCTGTCTTCGCGGTGAATACCAAGAATTCAGTTAGGATACGTACCTTTTAGTTAGCTGCATATCCTTTACAGGACGCAACAGTCAACTCTAGTAATTTTTTGGATGTTTGTGATTCCTGGGCAAGTTTACGTTCAGTAGTTTGACATTGCTTTCTGAACGACTGGCACTAATATCATTCTATGGAAACCAACACAATGTGGTCTGCTTCCAAATCCCCCGCAGCTGTCTTTCGAACGCGGTATGTAGGATAATATTGCATTCGTAACCCTTTCCCCACAGAGTGGGCTGCGCCGTTAGGAATACAGAAATAAACATCAAACTGAGAATGTCACAGCGAATGAGCCGTTTACTGAGTATCGGCTTGTGTATATCTAATCCATGTAAATTAGATGCCTGGCTGGTCTGTTATCCTCTTAGCTTTTGTCAAGATGGTAACATAAGTGGAGTGGAACAAATATGCACAATACACACACATACCTAGCAATATAAGAAAAACAGAATACCCACAGAGCATGAATACGGCCGGATTTGCTTGAAAAAACATAATATAGACTTCATACACAAGTTACAAGAACGATGTATTGCCACTTATTGCCATAAACGTCCTATATTTTCAGTAAACTTTACCTACAATTTGGTATTCAGAACCTGAATTTTGTTCCTTGCTTTTTCGTTAAAAGAAATTACGTAATTAGAGGGCATTAGTGATAGTCGGATCTAAGAATCGACTTCGATTGAAGAAATTAGTCGTAAGCAAGCCATATGTTTAGGCATATCACTAGTGATACAAATATGAAAACTTAGTTACAGTTGTAATGTATTAACATTCTTTGCGTTTTTGAAGTGGCGCAGTGGTTAGATCCCTGGCTTATCAAACACAGAGGTCAGGTATCGACTCATCTTCATAAAAATGGGTTCAGGATGGTTTTCAAAATTCTAATGAAATTGCCTGAGATTTAACGCAGTTTCAGAATACCAACATAGGGGGTTCGAAGTCAGTCGGAAACAATTTGGGAGCAAATTGCTTGTGCTAATTTTAACAGTGACATGAGCGTCGGCCGTACAGAAAGCAATGTTATGAGTGCTCTGTGTGAGGCTTTCGGCAGGCGGTTGGCTGTTTTGTTGAGAGAGACCGAGCAAGACGGATACAACCCGGAGCAAGGAAGTCGAGCCTCTTGGTGTTAAAACCTTTTTCTACAATTAACGAGTTAAAGTTAGTTGCATTTTCTTTACAGGGCGTAGCAGTCAACCCCAGCATTTTTTTAAAAATGCTGTTCGTGATTCCTGGGCAAGTTTACGTTCAGTAGTTTGCTATTGCTTCCTGAACGGCGGCACCCATACCATTTTATAAAAAAAAAAAAACAACGTAAGGCGGTCTGCTGCCAAATCGCCCACAGCTGTGTTTTGAACGCGGGTATGCGGGATTACATACTGCGTCCGTAACTCCTTCGCCACTGAGCAGGTATATGAACTAGACATATCTTTAACAGGTGTCTTCTTAAGCCAGGCCTATCATCCAGGCGAACTTCACAGCTATGGAATATTGACGCATTAATGGCTGACAGACTGGCACCTTGCCGTCTTGATAGACGATAGTTTGTAAATGGAGTTACACGTCTCCATAGCACAAATCCTGGTCTAAATTTTATAGACCACTAGCTGACCCGGCCCGGCTTCGCCCAGGTCCTGGCGGGGATCTATCTGTCTGTCTGTCTGTCTGTCTGTCTGTCTGTCTGTCTGTATGTCTGTCTGTCTGACTGACCCGGCCCGGCTTCGCCCAGCTCCTGGTGGGGAGCATCTCATTTAATTCATATAAGTAGTCATATAAGCTCCCGTTCCCGACTATCTGTCTGTCTGTCTGTCTGTCTGTCTGTCTGACCCGGCCCCACTTCACCCAGTCCCTGGTGGGGAGCATCTCATTTATTTAATTCATATAAGTAGTCATATAAGCTCCCGTTCCCGACTATCTGTCTGTCTATCTGTCTGTCTGTCAATCTGCCTGTCCGACTCGGCCCGACTTCGCCCAGGCCCTGGTGAGGAGCATCTCATTTAATTCATATAAGTAGTCATATAAGCTCCCGTTCCCGATCTATCTATCTGTCTGTCTGTCTGTCTGTCTGTCTGTCTGTCTGTCTGTCTGTCTGTCTGTCTGTCTGTCTGTCTGTCTGTCTGTCTGTCTGTCTGTCTGTTTATCTATGTTCGGCCCGTTCCCGTTAAAAATATAGATAGAATAGAAGAATAGATAGATTGATAGTAGAAAATATGATTGGAAGAGATCTATCTAAAGTAAACTTACCAAGATATCACGAACAGCCAATAAATGGTGGGCGGTGGGTTGACTGCAGATTACTGCAAACGATATGCAACTAACTTTCTCTCACAAAAAATTACTTTTTTTTTTTAACGAACGAAAAACTTTCGCTGGCTCGTCCTACATTCTGCCCTTCTTCTCTATTTCCTCTCATACATTCTTTCATTCAACATCTCTTATGAAGCAATTCTTTGACAACAAAAGAACAATAAGCATTAAAATGCATGAAAAGTAACTTAAAAAAAACAAAAACTTTTAACATGGGCAACATAAATACCCAATGTGGGTGTAACGCGCCATACATATGAGAATGTTAAAAAAAATTAATGTGCTGTTGAAGAAAAATAAAAAGATGAGTTAGAAAATTTTCACTATTTAAATAGATGCATTATTTTTATGAAAACTATGAAAATGCCTTAAAGATTATATCATTATTTATTATAACTCATATGCCTGTAAATAACTGTAGACAAAGAGTTTATAAATCTTTGAAAACAATGCAACAATCTATATATAAAATAATAGCAATGTTATTAAAAGTTATGCCCCTTGACATATCTTTTCTTATGTTAAGTCCCCTCGCTATATAGAAATGATAATGTAAATTTAAATATTAAATTTTAGTAAGTAAATAGCTGATTGTACACTAAAAAACTATGACAGTTGGTTGCACGGGAATGAAAAGAAAACATGTAGAAAATTTCATCTCAATCGGATGGACCGTTCGCGAACGCATAAAGAACGGACACACATACATACATACATTGTGTTTTATAGATATAGATTTGTTGCCCATGCAGCCTGATCCCCCTCTAGGTCTGCCTAGTTTACTCCAGGGGAAAAGTAACATCAATACATCTGGAACCAGACAAGCTGAAGAAGACGCCGGATCAGCAAAGCAGTGCTCTAACTGTCTGCCAGTCACAGCATCTATCCTAGACCAGTTGCCGATCAAGGCTTAGTTGCCAACCAAGGCTTAGGACTTGGTCTGCCCTGTCATGACCTTAAGTCTTTAGGTTGCATTTTCTCGCACGAGGGTAACGCTTGTACCCTCCCAATTGCGCTCCTCCGCCCGAAGCCGTTGGCACAATGTGGGGTGTTGGGTTTGGTGAGCACTTTGGTGAGCGCTGACCAACATTCTAACATAAAGCAGCTAGTACCGTCTATAACAGATTAATATAGATTTCTAATACCCAGTGTACTGTTTAGATATAAGTCAACCAGTAAAGGACCTTCACGCCTTATGGCGCATTGGGCACATGATGCCAGACCCACATTTCTATAGACCAGTCGACACTCGGTGGGGGGGGGGGAGGGGCATAGTGAGTATTACACCGACCGCCTTTACTTCCCAAGACATTTCATAAACCCATTTTAGACTGGGTCCATCTGGGACCAGAGGTCCATTTTTAAAATTTGAATCCGCTCCGGTAGTCCCCATTATGCTCTGTTCCTGTGCCAGTGAATATCACGCGAAATGCTCCTCACTGCTCTATGTGAAGAGTGGAATAGACAGGAGTCTCAACAAGCAACAGCCCACACAGGTACACTGTGCATAATGCCGCCGACAGAATACCAACACAAATGTCCTCCACGGAAAATACAGTTCATCGTTGATGGAATCGTTAGTAGGTTACGCTGATATAGTCATAAGCGTGACGGGACGGGGATTCGACGCCTGTGCTCGTCGTCCGCTAAGAGAAGGAAAGACTGGCCACGTATTCCTCATTGGATCAAGAGATTCAGTGCCATACAAAAAGTAGATTTGTAAATTAACAAAAATGGATGGCTGAAAATGGGAAGTGGGGGAGTGTCATGGTTATGAATTAAACGTTGTTAATATGGCAGCAGACATGTTGAATTAAATATCAAATTAAAAGGTGGGGGAGGGGGGGGGTTGTAAAGGAATAACTACTGTATGTAATTCCATGGCAGTTACAGGAAGTCGCTTGAGATGAGTAATTATCCCATAGCACTTGATCAGTTAAGACAGACACAGTGTGATGGTTCTAACGCTTCACAGGTCTATATCACGTTCCTGCTACGAGATTTAATACCTCACCACAATGGCAGCACCAGCCTCCAGACTGCCTGCACCTTTACCCGCAAGAGATGACGTCTGTTAAAAGATGTAACGTAAACACCAGTCAGCTTACCTTCACCAGCTGTGCCGACGTCTTCGTCTGCAAGACTATAATCAAGACGACAAGCACTTTCCACCAGCACAGATTGGTTCCCCCTAGTTCACATGACCTGGGTGAGAGATGACAACCATTGTATACATTTGCGGCTGTCATTGTTTGTAGGTTGTCCCGAATCACGTCATACGCCCGCCTTGAACGATTGTTTCCTGGGACTGTTTTCACTGTCTCCACTGCACCTTGTAAGTTATCGACGTCATTTGTGATCGGTCTCTCGCACATAGTGTAGTTGTTGTCTTGAGGAGACTCAATCTGCAACACTGCAGACTGCAGGCATCACAAGATACTCGAATTTTATCACAATGATTAATTTATTTCACATTTTCACATATTAATGTCTGCTACTGCTGCTGCTGCTGCTGCTGCTGCTGCTACTACTACTACTACTTCTATTGCTACATCTATGACTAGACTAATACTACTACAACCACCACGACTACAGTTACTACCAGCCACCCTACCACCACCATCACTACTACTACTATTATTACGACTACTACAACTATTATTACTACTACTACTATTACAACAACAACAACAACTACTACTACTACTACTACTACTACAACAACAACAACAACTACTACTACTACTACTACTACTACTACTACTACTACTACTACTACTACTACTTCTACTACTACTGCTACTACTACTAGTACTACTTCTACTACTACTGCTACTACTACTACTACTACTACTGTTTTGTTGCTGTTGTTATGCTGCCAACTATATTTACAAAATCTCATTATTTACACTAACAGCTCTTCGTATTTTTTCCCCTTGACTTATAAATAATTATTATTTCTCTGTATAAACGTCATTGAAGACAAATGATCCCAGAAGCTTCGAATTCGTCATTAGTAAACATTATAAAAGTGCCCTAATTTACTTTACATTTGTATTTAATTTATGTCAACTTTTCCCAGACGACTGCGGGGGAAAAATTGTTGTTATTACTTCTTAATAGAAAACAAAATACGTATGTTTGTTATCTCCCACTTGGTAGTCCACTTCGGTAAAAATTACTGTTTCCAAGATCTTGAAACCTTTTGTGTTTCTTTCTTTGTTCTCCTTCACTGTGTTGTTTTCTTAATTTTCTGCACTTGTATCATGCCTTTGCTTGGCAAATCAAATTATAATGCGTTTCCAACTGTAGACAAATCCCCAGTTGCTTCCCATTTATTGACACAATATGTATGTTCTTCTTCTTTGGCTGCGTATTATATACGGATCAACAAAAGGCTGCGAAAGTACGCCCAGAACTCGTTGTTTGATTGTAAATGTAAATATACATTATTCTTGGTATGGTCCATGCCGTGTAGCGTTTGTCCCATCGCCTACTTCGGGTGGCATTAGGAGTCTTTCAGTTGAGTTCACGAACTCCATCTACACCAGCAAGAGTCCCGGCGATGCTACAAACATTTCTTTGTATGTAGCAATGTTTACTGGAAATTAGCCAGCGGGGTGGCAGCATGGCCTACTCTTGGCGATTTCAAACATCCTAATGTTTTAGCGTGTCCTAGAAGGCAGGGCCTCCAATCCACTACCACGGAGCTAAGTGAGATCAAGTCTCCTTAAGTTCTTTATCCCTCGACATTTCGCAGTCCGAAAGAGCAGGCGGAATAGGCCGCTGTCCGGGAAAATATCCAAAATGAAGAAACAAATCCACAAATAAATATTTATAGCGTGCGTGGTTATGCTATACACATTCGAGTCCTCGTCGGTGCCACGAAGTTCGTGTGCTGTGCCTCTTGTCTCGTGAACTACCAACATTTCTGCGACCCATGTTCCTCCATGCCACGATATCAAACTGTCCATCATCTTCTCTCTGTCTCGTGTACTGCCAACATTTCTGCAACCCATGTTTTTCCATGCCACGACGTCAAACTGTCCATCATCTTCTCTCTGCCTCGTGAACTACCAGCATTTCTGCAACCCATGTTCTTCCATGCCACAATATCAAACTGTCCATCATCTTCTCTCTGCCTCGTGTATTGCCAGCATTTCTGCAACCCATGTTCTTCCATGCCACAACGTCAAACTGTCCATCATCTTCTCTCTGTCTCGTGTACTGCCAACATTTCTGCAACCCATGTTTTTCCATGCCACGACGTCAAACTGTCCATCATCTTCTCTCTGCCTCGTGAACTACCAGCATTTCTGCAACCCATGTTCTTCCATGCCACAATATCAAACTGTCCATCATCTTCTCTCTGCCTCGTGTATTGCCAGCATTTCTGCAACCCATGTTCTTCCATGCCACAATATCAAACTGTCCATCATCTTCTCTCTGCCTCGTGTACTGCCAACATTTCTGCAACCCATGTTCTTCCATGCCACGACGTCAAACTGTCCATCATCGTCTCTCTGCCTCGTGTATTGCCAACATTTCTGCAACCCGTGTGTTTCCATGCCACGATGTCAAACTGTCCATCATCTTCTCTCTGCCTCGTGTACTGCCAACATTTCTGCAACTCCTGCTCCTCGATGCCACAATGTCAAACTGCCCAGCATTTTCTCTCTGTCTCCCCCTGCCTCTCTTGCACTTCAAATGTCCCATTGACATGTTGAACGTCAGCTTTTCCTTCTCATGAAATGCCCAAAGAATGTACTGTTTTCTTCTGATGCGAGTAACCAGTTCTTTTTGTGTGTTAATTTCTATCAATCTATCTCCATCAGGTAACTGGTCTAGGATCGCAGCACCGACAGGGGGACAGTTAGAGCATCGCTGTGCTGATCTAGCAGCTTCTGCAGCTTGTCTTGTTGCAGATTTATTGTTACCTTTCCTCTCGAGTAATCTAGGCAGGTTGAGAGAGGGATCATACTGCATCGGCAACTCATGGTCTCCTGTAATTCAGCTCAGGCTTTGTGTTATGAAGAGGTACAACTCCATTAATCTTACCGCCATGCGATGTAATTAGTTTGCCTTTTTTATTTCTTTTTTGAAGCACAGTGTAATAAAGTATCGTCTGCCAGGATGGCCAGGTGCCAGTAGATATCTTCATCGCACCTTTTATCCGTCCACAGTGTTCAAAATCACTCTTCTATAAAACAGCTTCTCTGCAGTTCCCACATAATTCCTCACTATATATATATATATATATATATATATATATATATATATATATATATATATATATATATATATATATATATATATATATATATATGTGAAGAACAATTTTAAACTAATTTAATCTATGCACCAGATAGAATTGCATTATGATAGATGAACTCTGGCGACCTCTGTAGAAAGCATAATTCACTTTACTAAGTTATGTCTACAGTTGGAAAAGTAAATCAATAAGCTCGTGCTAATTTTAGATCATACTGGAATTCCATTCGTCTCTGTGAAAGCATGATACATTTCTGAAATGTTTCCTTGGTAGCGTAGTGTTTATACGCTATTGTTTCTCAAGTTAATTTTAAATATTAAGCGCGCGAAATCAAAACTAGTATTTCCATAACGTTCAAAAGTGAACCGAACTCCTGCGTGACTGGTTTGCGCGGAATTGTAGAAGGTTTACACCACTGGTAGCACAGTGCCATCTTTTATATATTGCCCCTCATGTTTGCTGGTACGGGACGGCTCCATTGCGCCAAGGACGTGGAAATCTCGCGTTTTCCCCCTCGCAACAAGACTGCGCGTTGAGCGTGTGGAGCACGTGGTCGCTTTTACGGTCAATTACGTTAATACTCACCCATTTTCCCCCCTTCGCGTAAAAGCCACATTTCTATTGGTGTATTTACATTACAGTGATTTTGTACGGTGTTCCCTTGCGCTCATATGCGTCTATTTGTGAGTGAAATGCAGATGTGTTTCAAACAACCCATTTCTAGTTGTCAATTAAATCCAGATGCCCTTCAAATCTTGTCTTTTTGTGAAAGGAATACAGATGTGTTTGAAATCACCTGTTTTTATCTGTGAATGAAATACAGATGCGCATCAAATCTAGATGGCACCTTGCCGTCTTGACAGACGATAATTTGTTACATTGCGCTTCAAACAAAAATGGTATATTAACTACAACCCATGGCGGTAGCGAATGTAACTGATCAGTTCAAAGATCCTCAATTCATTACTTGGGACAGAAGAGAACAAGCTCCAGAGCGCTACATACCTAGAGTGCTGCAGTGCTCCAGATGCCAGAAGTTTCGGTACAACCGTGCCACATGTAAAAGTGAAGTGGAGGTCTGTAAATACTGGACCCCACCTATACAGTCAGTGCCCTCAAGCTAAGATCGAAACGGACTTCAGGAAACCTAACAGAACAGAAAGTGCACCAACTGCCTCAGCAATCAAGGCGCTAGGTACTTCGGCGGCACCTGCCACCAAGACAGCAAAGAAGCCATAAAGATCGCCATCAAAACCAATCTACCTTCAAAGAGGCTAGAAGTCAGTGTGAGGCTACTACTCGTCTAACAAAGAGCGCCAAGGCACAACTGGAAGGCCAACTGAAGGACCTGAGATTCAAGTTCACCAGCATCGAGGAACAGCGAGATAAGACACAAGAGACGCAAATAACAGCCAATCAACGCATCCTGGACGAAATAGAGCAAGTACAGGAGAACGAACGAACGAACGAACAAACTTTATTTTCAAAGGGTTAAGAAGGTCACGCAGGTCCGTCTGACATTCTACCCTTTGAAGATTTAACAAAATATCGCTCGAATGGCTGCAATAAAGACTGAGACAGAATAAGCGCTGGACAAAAACCAAAAAACAAAAACAAAACAAAAAACAAGAAGAAAGAAGAAAGAGAGAACAACTCAAGTCAAAGAACGAGACATCAGAAACAGAAGATATAAAGTCCCAGACAGAAGAAGAAGCAACAGAAGAAGAATATAAGAGGAGGAAGACAGTCCGGATGACAGCGACCAAGACCAAGACCAAGTGTGGACAGGAGAGATAATTACTCTACACCAAGATAGAGCTACCAACCCGCCCACGACACAAGGTACTAGAGACAAAAGTGTGTGTGTGTGTGTGTGCCTTCTCTGTGTGTATCTCTGTGTGTGGGGAGCATCACTATGTTTACGTCACATACTTTTTATGTACACATTTTTCTCCATGTTTAACATTTTTATGAGACTGCTCATGACAATTGTCAGTGTATGTGTGTGAGTAAAGTGTGGGAGTTTGTTCATACTAGTTTCAATGCTAACGTGAGACATTTTGTATGTGTCTAGATGTGAGGAGGTGTGAGTGTGTGTGGAGGATGTGTGTGCGTGTGTGGATATGTGTGGGGGGGATGTGTGGGTGGGGGTATGTGTTTGGATGGGTTGGGGTGTGTGGGTTTTTGTGGGTAGTGATATTTGTGGGTGTTGGTGGGATGTGTGGATGGATGTGTGGGGGTGAATGTAGGGGTGTGGGAATGGGTGTGGGGGATGTGTGTATGGGTGGAGGATATGTGTATGGGATGGGTGTGGGGTGTGTGTGTTTATGTGGGTGGAGATGTGTGGGTGGTTTGAGGAAGTATGTGTGGGTGGCGGGGTTGTGTGGGTAGGGGATTGTGTTGGGTGGATTGGGGATGCAAGGGCGGGTGGGGAGAAGTGTATGGTGTGTGGGTTTGAGATATGTGTGCGGTGTGTTTGTGGGGGATGTGTGCATGGTGTGTGGGTGGGGCTGTGGTGGTATGGGTGAGGATATGTGTGTGGGTGGGGGATAGTGTGTGGTGTGGGGGATGTGTGTGATGGGTGCGGGGAATGTGTGTATGGGTGGGGTATATGTGTGGGTGAGTAGGGGATGTGTGGTAATTGGGAGAAGTATGTGGGCGTGTGTGGGTGGGAGATGTGTGCGTGGATGGGGAATGTGTGGGTGGGGGTGTGTTAGTGGCTTAGGGATGTGTAGGTGGGTGAGGGATGTGCATGTGTCGGGGTGGGATGCGTGAGTGGGTGGAGAATAAGTGTGGGTAGGGGTATTGTGATCGAGAGATGTTTGGTTGGGGGTGGGTTGGTGGGGGTGTGTGGGTGCGTAGTGGAGGATGTGTGCGTGAGTGAGTGTGTGTTGGTGGACGGGTAGGGAATGCGTGTGTGGGTGTGGAGAGGTGTGTGGTGTGTTGGTTAGGGATATTGTGTGGGTGAGGTATGTGTGTGTGGATGGGGGATTTTTGTGGTGTGTGGGTGGGGGTATGTGGGGTGGATGGGTAAGGGTATCTGTGTGGGTGTGGGTGAGAATATTGTGTGGTATGTGGGTGGGGGATATGTGTGTGGTGTGTAGGTGGGGATGTGTGGTGATATGTGGGTGTGGGATGTGTTGGTGAGGGATATGTGTGTGTGCGGTGCGTGGGTTGGGAATATTGCGTGGTAGGGGATGTATGTGATGTGCGGGTGGGGGATTGTGTAGTGGGGGATTGGGTTAAGGCATGTATGGGTGGGTGGAGGATGTATGTGTGGGTGGTGGGGTGTGTGTGTGAGTGGATTGGGGATGTATGGGTGGTTAGGGAATTGTGTGTGCGGGGGGGACGGGGGATTGTATGCGTGGGTGGGAAATATGTGGTCAATGGAAATATGGCTGGGGGATGGGTGGTTTGAGGTGTGGATGGGGAGAGGATGTGTGGGTTAGGATGTGTATGTGGGTGGGCGTTTGATATGCGGGTTGGTGGGGGAATGTTTGTGGGTGGCGAGTGTGTTTTGGTTGGGGGAACAGGTGAGGGGAGTGTGGGTGGGGGATGTGCGGGAGGGGGAGGGGTCGGTTGGTGGGGTATGTATGTATCCCTTGGTGTGCGTGTGTGTGGGTAGGTAGGGGTGTGTGTGTGAGTGGCGTGATGTATGGGTACGTGGGAGATGGGCCTCATAACATGGTAATTTGCCTTGTTTATGTTTACAACATTCATTTCACAATGTTTATTTTTCTTCCTATTTAAATGTATAATGTTCTTGATGAACGAAAGACGAGTGACTGGAAGGGCCGAATGTAAGACGGGCCTGCGCGCCCAATTTGTGACTCTAATAAAGTTGATTTGATTTGATTTGATTTCATCAGCACGCCACGACTTTCTGAGCGACCGGCTCCATACTCTCATAAGTCACTAGCGCGACTTGAACTACTTTTAATTCTCGTGCGCTCAAGTCAGCCACGAGAGTATTCGGGTTTAACGGAGAAAGCTGCTAACCCCTCCGCCAGAGAGCCGGCAGGAAGCAGATATATGCATTTTTATTTACGAAAGAAAAAGTACGAGATACACCATAAGGGCCCCGACTATAACCAAACAGATAAGTAGATGTTTGAACGAGGCCATTTTCTCAAGAACTGGAATTGGAATTGGGGGCCAGATCTCTAAATAAACATCCTCGCCTTGAAGGGGATTTGAACACATGACAAGCGGACAGGGAACCAAGCATACTAGCCTTTGTGATACCCCGGCTCCTACTACAGACCATGCTCAGAGCTTATTCTCTTTATTCGGTCACCTACAAGTAAACAATGTCAGCGCTGACTCTATGCCCTCGCAGCATCACCAAGTCATTAAAGTTTAGAGGTTTGTGAGTTCCGAGGGGTGAGTAGTTGCGCATTCGCCTCACTGATGAATTTACTATCTGAGAGTCATCATGATCACCATCATCATCTTCCACATTTATGGTTATGCTCCGTGGGGAGGGATAGTTGACGCTCCACGACCCAATGGGTGGCACTGGTTAGTGTCAATCCGTGTGATTGTACAATGTCTTTGATGTCGCCAGTTTATTTTCTTCTCGGGCGTCCTCTTGCTCTCGTATCAGATGTTCTTTTGTGTAGCGCTAGTGCTGATAGTTGATGGTGTTGCATTCAGTCGAGATGACCTAACTATTTGATCTTCTGTCTATCAATATGTGTGTGTGACAAGGTGCTGATCCAACTGTCCGTCTTATAACACCATTTCTTATTCGGTCTAGGATACTTGAGTTGGCAGCTCTCCCCAAGCATTTGTTAATTTTGCTCACGTGTGATGTGGATAATGTCCAAGTTTGACATTGGTAGCATAGGGTTGGTACTAAGAGTCGACAACTGTCGTTACTACCTGTAGTACCTTGCTGTGTGGGACAAGTGTGTCGTGATCCTGAGGAATTAAATCCGCTTGGCTAATGCAATCGCCGAGAACTGTGCAGGTTATGGTTTTCTTTTTGCCCGCGACAGTAAAAAAACAAACATCACATAACCAGGGATTTCTTCTTCTTCTTCTTTGCGATCATCCGGAGTGTGTTTTTTTTCTCCCAGATGTGATTGCGGTGTGTCTGTTATGCGCCCTTGGGCCGAAACCCGTAGGCCAACACAACCGGCTTCAGCGTGCTTTTTTGACCAGGTAGCATTCCTGGGAGACTCTCACTGTTTGCGGTACCGTCCACAACCCAGCTGGCCAAGTTTGAACGGGTGAAGACAACGGTCGTCCCACAAAGGAAGGCAGGGACAGTCCATGGCATTTTCCGCCATCCAGGGTGGCTTCCATAATTGCAGGGCCGGCACATAGCGCCCTGGTCCTGGGCTCACCGAGGGAATCGTCACGTCCTGCTCATGGCTGCTTTAATTCTTCACTTCAATATATTGGGCATTTCGTTCGCCCCGGGCCGTTCCCGCACAGACCAAACTGGTCTGCAGTCAATTTCCACTCAGCGAGTTTTTCGGACATGTGCTTGTCGTTGTGTCCGTCAGAGCTGTTCCAGACACGTCGGACATTCGGAAACTACCTGGTCAGAGCTGTTCCGAACAAGAGCGGCATTCGGAGACTAGGTAGCTGTTCCTAGCACGAGGGAAGACTAGTTAGAGCTTTTCCGGTCACGAAAGACATTTCACTCGGACGTAATTGCGTAGTGCCATTTTTATTTTGCCGCCCGTAGGCTGGCACTTCCGGCTTCAGCGGGCATTTTTGATGAGGTTAGCCTTCCTCGGGTTTCGAGACTCTTATTTCCACACAGCAAGCTTTTGCTTCGGGCTGCCACGTAATGGATTCGCAAGACAGGCGTTCCATTTCGTGTCAACGAGTCAATTTTCCACCTTTGACTACACTCACTCTATGAGTACGGTTACAGACTTTCTACGGAACGTGCGACCGAGGTGTTTTTCCACCTTTTGTACTCGCTCACGAGGTAGGCTACATGTGCTGCCGGCTCAGCACCTTACCTCTGTGCGTCTGTGGGCGAGTAACGGTCAGGCCCTCTCATCCGGGGATACCTCATATCCCCCAGCTAAGAGCCATCGAACGAGTATCTGCGCCAAGCATGTAGCGTGCTCAGCACCTCACCTCAATTTTGATGTAGGTTTGTGTCGGCCAGGCTCTCACTTCCGAGGGTTTATGGCTTAGAGACGTTCAGCCATACACCTCGGCTGAGAGCCTTAGAGGTTGTGTCCTGACTGAGATTATTGGCATCGTTTGCCTGATTTAGACTGTTATCCTCAGTCTACCTGCAGAGCAGCAGGTTGTGTCATTCTTAGTCTGGTCCCTATCCCAAGAGCTGTCCAATATGTAGTTAATATCCATCGGAACAGCGCTTGGGGTCAGAGGGACACTCAAGCTCCCCCACCACGGCAAGGTGGAGACACATCGGGGGAGTAACCAGGGATTTGAACCCAGACCCCCCCCCCCTCCCCAAAAGAGAGCCCAGTGTTCTAACCCCCACTTCCAGACGCTCCTCAGTATCTAAAAGTTTTAGAAAAGTTAGTTGAATATTCTTTACAGGACATCGCAATTAACCTCAGCATTTTTGGTTGTTTATGATCTCTTGGCAAGTTTGCGTTCAGTAGTTTGCCCTTTATTTCTGAACTACCCACATCCACATACAAAATTCAACGCAAGGCAGTCTACTGCCGTAACTCCTTCGCTGCGGAGCCTATCAAAGAGTAATTATATTAATTCTCTCATGTTTGCATCGTGTTACCCCGGGCTGCTAGCTTTCGGATCGTCTTTTTGTCTATTGATCACCAGCAGGATGGTATCTTATCGTTCTTAAACATTTTAATCCGACTTCGAAAGGATGAATGGCACCATCCAAAGATCAGTCTATCGAAAAGGGACATGGGTGAGCCAGTCAATACCTGAATTTCAATAGCTTTGCACCGGTCCCATATAACTGTGGCCTGGTACGGACCCTGTTTAATAAATCTAGAAAGGTTTGCTCCAAGGACACACCAGCAAAAGAATTTGATAATCTTAACCAGTCTCTGCAGTCCAATGGCTATCCAGCCGGCTTCATCAAGCGTCACTGCCAGCCACCCAAACCTACCGCCCACAGAATCTATGGTCCCCAAACTTCAAGTGTTTTTTTTTTCCACGCAATCTTTCGAGGGGACGATGTAATGAAATGAAAATACAGTCGACTTAAAACAGGAGTAAACCGAACGTTCTTTACTGCTGAGCCAATTATCAGATATAAAAACACCCTGATACCTACTCCATCTGTGAAAGAACTATTGTCTCCGTACACCAAATCAAACTGTGTTTATCAATTCTACTGTTAGTGCCAAGCAACTTACATGGGTAGAACGGAACTACAATTAGCAAATTGAATAATCGAACATATACCATTGTGGGTGGAAAACAGTTAATCAGTCTTAAGGAAACCCTGTGCAGTCTACGGGTTTTAAAAGTCCAACGTTGGCTTTCTCGAAACATTTGCAAATTTACAGCCATAAAGTGAACAAAGCAAATGCGTTTTGTATACTGTATTCGAAGAATAATCAACTATTACTGAAATATACTGAGGCCTCAACAATCAGGTATCTTAAGCCTGGGTTATGCAGACATAAAGACTTCATAGCTATTACCGTAGTGATAACATATGCTCCACAGTATCAGTGACTGTGTGTCTTGTGTATTTCAGCCCAAATATGACTCATCTTTTCCCTTTATATCATATACGCCTTATACATGTCTGCAGTATGCACCTGACGAGATGCAGCGAAATATGCCGGGCAATAAATTATTTAATCTGCCAACTTACCAGTGGTCATGTTTTACATCCCCATCGAAGTGGCGATTTGTTTTAAATAATTGATCTGATGCCACACGTCTACCCGGCTTAAAATCCCCATAAGGGCGGCAGGTATGATACTGACCGATTCCCCATGAAGCGCCGATTGGTCTATAAAAAGATAGGGATTCCAGAATAGACTCAACTTGCCTCAAGACGTGAAAAGTTTTTCTTTACTGCCTGCAATGTTATAAGGTTGGTAACCAGTTCCTGGAGCACATGTGAAGATATCTTCATGTGTGATCTCTATGGGGTATCGTGGGGCAAGTATGGAGATATCTTCTGATGTAATCTCTATGGGGTATCATGGAACACGATCTACTTGTGTGATATCTGTGGGGCGAATCCTGGAGCATGTATGGAGATATCTTCTTGTGTGATCTCTATGGGTGGATCTTGGAGCACGGATGGAGACATTTTATTATGTGATCTCTATGGGTGGATCTTGGAGCACAGTAAGGAGACATTTTATTGTGTGATCTCTGTGGGCCGATCCTGGAGCACCTATAGAGATACCTTCTTGTGTGATCTCTACGGGGCATCCTGGAGGACGCATGGAGATATCTACTTGTGTGATCTCTATGGACCGATCCTGGAGCACCTATAGAGATATCTTCTTGTGTGATCTCTACGGGCCGATGCTGAAGCATGTATGGAGATATCTACTTGTGTGGTCTCTATGGGCTGATTCTGGAGCACCTATAGAGATATCTTCTTGTGTGATCTCTATGGGCGGGTCTGGAGCACGAATGGAGATATCTACTTGTGTGATCTCTGTGGGCCGATCCTGGAGCACCTATAGAGATATCTTCTTGTGTGATCTCCACGGGGCATCCTGGAGGACGCATGGAGATATCTACTTGTGTGATCTCTATGGACCGATCCTGGAGCACCTATAGAGATATCTTCTTGTGTGATCTCTACGGGCCGATGCTGGAGCATGTATGGAGATATCTACTTGTGTGGTCTCTATGGGCTGATCCTGGAGCACCTATAGAGATATCTTCTTGTGTGATCTCTATGGGCGGGTCTGGAGCACGAATGGAGATATCTTCTTGTGGCATCTCTATGGGTGGATCTTGGAGCACGTATGGAGATGGAGACATTTTATTGTGTGATCTCTATGGGTGGATCTTGGAGCACGTATTGAGTATTTTATTGTGTGATAGCTATGGGCGGATCCTGGAGCACATATGGAGATATCTACTCGTGTGATCTCTATGGGCGGATCCTGGAGGACGCATGGAGATATCCGTGTGGAATTAACGTGATCATTTACGAAAACCAAACCATAGTCAAATCTACAGCTTGGCCTTCTCGAGTTCGTTCGTTTGTTCGTTTGTTCGTTCGTTCGTTCGTTTGTTTGAGAAAAATAAATTAAAAAAATTTGACCTTGTTCAACCTGCCTTGTGCAGCGTTGGTTATAATTGAGGTACGGGTTTTGCGGTCCTATATTCTTTCATTTTGCGTTGTTTAAATGTTGTGCTTACAAAAATCCCCGAGACGAATGGCAAGCTGATGGCGGAGATAGGAATTATTTTCTGTGAGATGGATAAGGGAAGAAAGGAATAACCCCTACGGACGAATCCTACCTAGGGCTACCCCCGGAGCCGCATGGAGCCGTCACTGATAGACTGAGAAGCACAATAAAAACTGCACCCCGGGAAGGTTAACACGGTCAACAAATGCCCGTAGAAGTCGGATGTGTCGGCCTAACGGCGCAAGAACGCAGCTCTGCTGTAAACAGGCACAACGCAATCACGTCCGAAAAAAACTCCGGATGAACGAAGAAGAAGAGGAAGAAAACTGCACCAGCTGACATCACAGGCCTTCTCGAGTTAAGCGCGGACGCCATAAATCTTAGCCACTTCACCCCCCTCCCAACCCAGGAAAGCTTTGGTTGAAAGCTTTACTAATAATTGATGTTTAGGCATTAGTTATGTGAACAACATAAGGGCAAATGTAGAAAACAAGCAGAGAGCTACTCAAAAACAATTGACTGTGTAGAACATGAAGAACTGTGGAACATAACGAAAGGAATGGTCTTCCGATAACACTTAATCATCAGAATCATCATGTGCCACGCCGATAGGCGTGGGCTGTCATGTTTCACCATCCAGATATTTACTTTTCTGCCTTCCCCTTGTTCTTTTTCTCTCAATCTTGCCAGTTGTCACAAAATTCTCTAGTTTATTTCTTCTTAATACAGACCGTGAACAACTCTACAGCGAACAAAAGACAGCAGTGAGAAAATGCGATGAGACAACATACTGTTTTGTTACAGAACAGGGCGTCAGAGAGTCAGGCAGTATTTTACCTACCCATCTGGTTACCTTACACACTGAAAACATCATTAGTACTGTTGGAGAAAATATTCACACGGAAAAATATCATAAGTAAAGGGACATTGTAGGCGCTTAAAGCATATTGGACATATGGTGCTAGATCCATATTGGTACAGGGTGTATTTTTAATGATGTGCAGTATTTGAAAATATTTCCGGTCCAAGTTTTGTATTTACCTATTATGTTGCATGAACTTTACAGAGGGTGAATACAAAACTTGGACCGCCAATATTTTCAAACGCTGCACAGTCATTTAAAATACACCATATATAAACCAGTTCACACTGGGTGAGCGATGCGGCCAGTATCCCGCCTGCCGCCTTTATTTCCTAAGGCTGTTCCTGAAATCCATTTTATGCTGGGATCGCAGGGCAATTTTTGACATTTGAATCTGTGTCGATGTGGATGAAACCCACGAACACCGAGCAGACAGGTGAGCGTCTAACCACTACCATTCCGCAGCTGCAAAAGAACAAAATGGTCTCTTCTTATTTGGAGAAATAGAAATACCCGAACTTCTGTATACTGCCAACCCAATATCACTATCAACAACACCAATCGGCTGAGATGGCGAACCATGCGCGCTCATGCGTATCGGCATGTCACATGATGATGATGATTCTATTTATTTACAGTAGTGACTGTAACAGTGTGGCGTTTACTTTTTTAAATAAATCTATTAACGGAAGAACACCAGTCAAGCAAGTTAGTTTCCTCCTCCTTTCTTTTTTTTATTTTAAAACACAACACAGAAGAAAAACAATTTAAACAAAAAAAAAGAAATCAGCATTACTGAGTACAGGCTTCAACGCATGATGTAGAGCAGACAGTTTGAGCAAAGATTCGATGGTAGTAAAATAATATGTACGATAATACATAATTTGGCCTAAATGGGTTGCCATAATCAGCGAAATATTTATGAATGAAGTGAATTTAAACGCCACCGGAGGTCCAATGTTGTAAGCCTTGACGCGCGAGTCCGTGCGCGGCGCGCATTTGCCAGTAACACAATGCAAAACCGACTTTCAATGGGCTGTCGATAAAATAAGACTTGCAGATCTACAAATTGATGGGGAAAGACGGTAGACTTGTAAAAAAAAAAAACATATAGAGGAAACAAGTTGCCATGCATATTAACAACGAGGTTGGTCAATATCAGCCTATTAAGAGAGATAAGTGACAGGCATAAGTAATATCTCCTTATGCCCCTCCCCCAAACCTGTTTAGGCGTGGAGGTGGGGGAGGGAGGGGGATTAAAAAGTAAAAATATTATGAGAAATTTAGACATGATATTATGAGAGAAATCGCCATTTAGAGATATTGACTTGATTGGCACCTTGCCGTCTTGACAGACGATAGTTTGTAAAATGGGATTATCTCTCCATAACACAAAGCCTGGGCTGAATTTAGAGACCATGTGTTGCCTATGCAGCATGATCCCTCTCTCGGCCTGTCTAGTTTAGTCCAGAGGAAAGGTAACACCAATACGTCTGGAACAAGACAAGCTGCAGAAGCTGCCGGATCGGTAAAGCAATGCTCTAACTGTCCGCCTATCGGAGCTTCGATCCTAGACCAGTTACCAGCCAAGGCTTAGGGCCTGGCCTGCCCTGCCACGACATTTAGTCTTTAGATTGCATTTCCTCACACCAGAATAAGGCTTGTACCCTCCCAATTGCGCTCTTCCGCCCGAAGCCGTTGGCACAATGTGGGGTATCAGGTTTGATAAGCACCGCCCAACATTCGGCGCTAACAGAAGCAGGTAGTACCGTCTACTGTCATACGGTAGCTCAGTCATATCTGACTAAGACCTGACATCATGGGAAATATAACATTAATAATATAAGATATGCTCCGTGCCGAAGGTGTTTCGGATGCAATTCGTAATCCCGTATACCCGCGTTCGAAACACAGCTGCGGGCGATTTGGCAGCAGACAGCCTTGACTTGATTTTTTACGGAATGGTATGGGTGCCAGTCGTTCAGAAAGCAATGGCAAACTGCTGAATGTAAACTTTCCAAGAGATCACAACATCACAAAATGCTGGTGTTGACTGCGGCGTCATGTAAAGGATATGCAACTAACTTTTATGCTAGTGATACAGCATTGACTGCAGACAACGAATAGGATCTGCAACATTTAGTAGATTGTCTCTCGCTGTCTCTAGTGATACAGCATTGACTGCAGACAACGAATAGGATCTGCAACATTTAGTAGATTGTCTCTCGCTGTCTCTAGTGATACAGCATTGACTGCAGACAACGAATAGGATCTGCAACATTTAGTAGATTGTCTCTCGCTGTCTCTAGTGATACAGCATTGACTGCAGACAACGAATAGGATCTGCAACATTTAGTAGATTGTCTCTCGCTGTCTCTAGTGATACAGCATTGACTGCAGACAACGAATAGGATCTGCAACATTTAGTAGATTGTCTCTCGCTGTCTTCCTCTATCTCCTTTCCCATTAATCTGTCCGGTTGTCACAACGCGTTCTAGTTTGTGTCTTCTTATAATGTGGCCACAAAATTGTGATTGCCTCTTTCTGATGTGTGGGATATGTTGTCTTTGTGACTTAGCGTCCCTCAAAATATCCAGATTGCTCATTTTGGCTGTCCTATGAATTTGCAGCATTCTTCTATAAAACCACATCCGCAAGGCTTCAATGGATTTCTTCGCATTTTTACAAATTGTCCAGGATTCGCAGCCGTATGTTAAAGCCGGTTCTATGTAACATGCAAGAATTATTATTCTACTTTCCAATGACAAAGACTCGTTGCATAAAAATTCGAAGCCGTATGTTCAAACTTGTTCTATGCAACATGCAAGAATTCTTATTCTAATCTTCAATGACAAGGACTTATCATGAGTAACATTTGGAATAAAGTAAACGTTCACTAGCCTATGAACAATAAGTCACTATCATTGAATGACAGATAGAGAGTACTAAAATCTTATATAGAACCGATACTGCTGTATGGCAGTGAATCATGGATCGTGAATAGACAAATGACGAAGACCTTAGAAACAATGGAGATGTGATTCCTGAGACAAATGTTGTGAATAAATTGGACTGCCAGAGTAACTAACGACGATTGTCTGGAGGAGGCTAATAAAACTACAATATTATATATAAATATTAAAACAATACAAATACATTCTTTGATCATGTGACGAGAAGAGAGGCGTCGTGTCAACTGGAGATCAGTAGAGAAAAGAGGCAGAGACAGACCGAAAGAAATTATGCTGGGTGGAATGAGACGGTGGCATTGAGGGATACCATCAGTGGATCATTATCCAGAACACCAATTGTCGAGATCAGTCTATAGACATGAACGCATAAGCCAGTTGGCAGAGCAGATAATAATAATGAGCCTATAACTTACAGGAACAATTCACGAATTGTTCAAACTGACAGAAACGTTCAGTAGGCTAGCAATAGGGCAAATGTGAACTCAGGGAAAACTGATACAAACACAACTGCGAGTCTTGTTTTACATGGCCGCGGGCCTAATTCTTTGCATACCCATCGTGTTCAGGTGTTCATTGTTGTCTAACGGGGTCAGATTTGAATGTTGATGCTGCACATTCATGCAAATGTGGGCACCCGAAGGCACACGATCCAGGTTAATGCTTCTGGCGGGATATGTTAGTCTGCTGTGAAGAAGGAGTCCGAATAAAAATACAAAATATAACAGAGAAACTCGACGGGTGGAATCTTACGCAGATACCTGCGAATGTTTCGACAGAAATCTTTAACAATGAACAACATAAATGAAATCGTAAAAAGTAGAGAGGCGTTGGAGAACATCGTCACCACGGTGAAGATCAGCGGTAGGAGAGGCAGAGCAAAATGAAGGGTGCAGGATGGATTCAGAAGGTGGCATAGGAGATTATCATCAACAGAATTGTCAGCTTGGCCTAATGGATGAGAAAGCCCGTTCTTATACATCAGGTGTGCTTATTTTCAGTAGGCTAGCAATAGGGCAAATGTGAACCCAGGGAAAACTGATACAAACACAACTGCGAGACTTGTTTTACATGGCCGTGGGCCTAAGTCTCATCATTGGTGTTCTGGATAATGATCCACTGATGGTAGGCCTCACACGCTTGAGGTCAAAAAGAGCAAACGTAAATAAATATGAAGAGAATTGATCCAGAGCACCAAGAACCGAGAGAAGTGAAGATGGATGAACGCCTACGCCAGTTGGCAGGACACGTGATAATGATGAGACTTTCTGTGTTGACGGTTTGTGTTCACCAGACGAAAGTGAACCTCCGTGATTTGCCGAGGTTTAGAATATAAGCTAAGAATAGTAACACTGTAACTTTAAACTAGAGAGTACAACAACAGACATGTTATTTGTAACGTAGATGTGTTATCCTGTAACAAAAACAAATACAGGCACATTGCAGATTTTCCCTGTTTACCTTCGTCTGCTTTTCATCTAGGGAGGTGGGAGGGGGAGGTGGGGGAGGGGGTGTCTCGTGGGGGAAATAGTTAAGCCGCCCACCTCGCGCTCCGAAGATTATGGGTTCTATTCCGGATTCCGGCATTTGGTTCACGAGTGTAGTTTTCTCGGAGACTCCTGGGGGTCGTCGCTGGAGCTTCGGAGTTCTGGCTTTGTGCGACGCTTTCGGCAGGCAGCCCTGTGGAAAGAGGCCAGGCCATGTGGGATAACAACAAGTGCAATAAAGTCATACTTCTCGCCTTTAACTTTGTTTGTTGTTTTTGTTTTTTGTATTGCTTTGTCTCTTTTTGAAGACTTCTTCTTATGTCTTTCATATCTCAATGGGGTTTAGGCCCTCAATCAACTCTCAGTCAATGTCCTTTGTAGACTTGTTCGTGGATCCTGCAGCTAAAGTGTTCCGCGGGTTGAGCTAGCCAGTCTCATGCCAACCCCCCTTAGTCGCCTATTAAGGCATGCATGGTAGGGTACAGTGTTACGATTCCTTGCCTCCCTTACGGGCCCTGGTAGCAGATGGACGATCACAATCGTCTGGTAAACACGAAACGTCAACACAAAAGTCTCATCATCATTACGTTCCCTGCCAGCTGAAGTTGGAGTGAATGCATCTACACCAGTGGTTCTCAACCTTTTTTGGCCCGTGCCCCCCTTCACCATATTTTCAGAACGTCATCCCCCCCCCCTTTCGTAATTCTTACTTAAAATACCCCCCCCCCCTTTTTTTTTACACAGTGTCATGAAATGCAGCCTTTACTTCCCAGAACAAATTTCGGTTCACTTTTGATGAATTATGTAGAGACATTACAGAACCAGAAATGAAATTCTCTGTCATAAAGAATGCTGGGGAAAGGAGAAACAGACCCAGAATTGATAATAACACCACACAGTTATGCAGTGTTAAATGAACCGCGACTGTGAGTGGAAATTAAAACTGCCCAGGCCTGACACAGGCAACCTGGAGCTATAAACATGCCAAGTCCAGCCATTCACACAGACTCAACAGAGTGTGAACAGACCTTGTAAAACTGATCCTAAACTTGACTAGAGGCTAGTAACTCATGTAGACAGGTAGAAAGGCGGGGTGTTAGAAGGATAATAAACCATTGTGACTGGATTCAGAAATTAGGTGTTGGGTGTCTGGCAGAGGCAATTAACACTGGGCCTGTAGACTTTGTACCAGACAGAGGGGAGCAAGGTGTGAAGGCCAGTTCAGGAAGAATTTATGATGGACATGTTGGGAGATAATGAGTCTGCCCTGTAGGAATGTGTGAAACAGATCTGATAAAGCAATTAGAACAGTACTGAAGGAATGTTAATTGCTTTGGGATACTAGTTAAATAGGCTGTTAGCTCTGGTCATGTTAGAAATGAAAAAAATCTCTGAACAGGTAGGCACCAAGCTTGTATTGTAGTCATATGTATGATTCTGATGTTGCTAGATTTCACTAGGAAAGTTATTTCTGAGTAACTATCTAAGCCTTGTAGATGTATGTACTGAGTTTCAGTCTATATCTGACCTAGGTTATCTCAAGAAATATCATTGTCTAAGTATACTTTTAGGTGTCTTGGTAGATGCTTGTCATTTCTTTGTACACTATCCTAGTTGCCTTTTGGTGTGTGCATTTGTTGTACAGAATATAGTCAACTGACTATTTCTTTAATTCTTACCACAGCAGACTAAACAGTGGTGACTAAACCGGACAGATCAATATGGCTGGTCTGTGTGGTCACTTCAATTAGACTTGTTGCATATCTCATTTTGTAGGTATACAATATTATTACTCATTAATAATGCCTTATGCTATTAGGTTGAGTATCATTATATGTCTATCTTGAAGTAATATAATGTATGTATATCGGAGGTTGATATAGTTGAATTGTCATATGCATAATTTGTGTATATATTTGTGTAGCGTATGTGGAAACTATGTTTCCCAGTTGGTTGTAGATAAGGATATTACTTACTTTTTTGCATTATACAATGTAGGTAAGAATAGCCTTATATGCCATTTTGTATTCGTATACCTTAGATTTATTTGATGTGATTTGTTATATGGTAACTCACTAAGAATAAATTGGTGTTGTGCTATTGTGTTCGCATGGACACACTAGCCATCGATTGTGTTGAAAACGGAGGTGTAATGGTACAGACATTACCCACAATTGTTATGGGGTATATGGTGCTAAACCTTTTTCATCGTATGGTGGACGGTAATTCACGGAGGTCTGGCACAGATACTGGTCACGGCTTGTAAGCTCGGATGATCAGGCATTATTATAATAGCATTACCGACCCTGTGAGCTGCTAAACCAACATTGGACGGAGCGGCTGTACGACACAGTATTTCTGCATTAGCGACATGGACATTGGGCGGCAGAAATGTAATCATTACAGGCGTGTGAGACAATTGAAAAGCCCGTCCCTGACCAAGACAGTAGAAGAGAGATATGCAGGGAGAAGGAGGATGGTGAACGCAGTAGAGCTGGAAGATAAACTTGGCCAGTGTCAGCAACTTGCTTGCTACAGGACTTTAGGACTCCCCTACTTTTGCACCGCACGAAATAACAACTCGTGTCATTTGCAAAAGGAATGCAATTTATTTACAGCTGGCAATTTACAAGCTCTGCGAGCGGTATGCTTCATTGATATTAAACAACATGAATACAATGAAGTGGTGAGAAATGATGCTAGGAATCACAATCTAATTCTACAGCCTATTATTAAACTATTGCCTAGAAACTATAGCATTTGTCAAGAACATGTCTACTCTCTATCCGTCTCCAGTCGGGTCTGTCCACACGCTACACATTGCGTGGTCAAGCACGGACGCTGTACCCTCCGTGTATTAGCGGGTCTTGCGTGCATGGAGTCCCAAGCACGCTGGCTCGTGAACTTGAGTAACCGGGCACACCACGGTTACTCGCAAGGCCAAGCTTCCCAATGGCTTGGGGAAGCCCTCGCTCACTTGTACTTCTTGCCCTCTTGGTTGACACAAATGTGTCCCCTTGTGCAGCTATTTATAGCGCTGGTGTCTCTCCTGTCTGGTGTCTCCCTACTAGACTTGTGTTAACTCTTATTAACTCTCTAACTCTTTATTGGAGATTCTGACAGGCTCCCCTCCTCTCTGTGAAGTGTTACTCCCCTTTAACTCATGTTTGTAACACGTATGGTCATAAAGAAAAATTGGCTGTCCAATTTTGTCAGATATCCAATAAGTTATAAATCTCTCGTTTGGGGATAGAACAACTCTCCTCTTCCTTTACTCACACTGTTCTATCTTTTCACTCGGCTAATTAAGTAGCCCATGTATCAGTATAGTTGGTTCTATAGATATGTTTGGGAATTGTTTTGAACCGGATCCGTTGTCTTATGACTTAGTCCTGGCTTCCGTCCTTAGACCCTATGTCTTTTGACTTTCACCCGGTGACTTCTGTCTCGACCTGTCCTCATATTGCCCAAAATGACAACCCAAATACAAGTTGACTCTGTTATGAGTGCAACAGATGAGCATAAATATGTTCATGTCCCCATCAATATCCCCTCCAACTCATATACATATAGTTCTACTTTTCACCTTCTCGCTTCCGCTTGTGAAAAGCTATTTTCAATGTTAAATTAAGGTTTTTAAGAAGTTATTGTGTCCCCTGAATTTAACTTGTTGTCCTTTGAAACATATGGTGTGTGCAACTTTTATGTGTTTGTTTTCCTGTTTGTTTGCGTGTTTTACTAATAAACTACAGTGTACTTAACTTGTTAACCTGTGAATGTGTTAGTGTATTAAATGTGTGTATTCCTTCGAGCGCCGTAAATCGGTTTACTGTGGTTACAAACGTTTGTTATTCTTATTTATGACCACAACTCCGTTTTAAGACTCTCAAAGTATATTCTCTATCTAATCTATTAAAGTATGGCAGTAACACACATAAAAAACTTGACAACACATTGGTTACACAGATGACACAGACAAGTCGAAATAAGATGTTTTCAGCTGTGACAAAATTTGCCGCTACCTTTCTCTCTCACTCTCTTTCTTTCCATGTTTACTAATTTTCACATTCTCTTCTCTCATTTATGCCTCTTGCATACGTCTTTCACTCGCTTTCATACTCTTCTTTTGCTCAAACATTCACTCGTCATTAAAATATGTTTCATAGCATCACATAAATGAACATTACATATTTACAATAAATGATTGGCTGAATTATAACAGTATTCACGCCAAATGACTGTGCGTTTTGTTTGCACGTGTCATGTCTATACAAAATATACACGTTTGTGAGGATGGTTTGTCACCGATCCTGTAATAGTAACTAAATATGATTTGGTGTGATGTCCTAAATTATCCCAAGGGAAATAATCTAACTACTTAATTTCATTTAAGAGAATTGAGTTACATACCTTAAAGTATTATTTGTAAATAAGATGATGTTAATTCCTAAATGGTTGGGTTAGTTTAGAAATGATATTTTAGATAAATGAATTTATAAATGATTATGATTATGGGGTGATAAACTAATGTAATATCTAACAATTGTATTTCTATTATTGGTGTTATATTAAGTGGGTTATTAACTAAATGATGGTGATTTCTAACTACCACGTGACATAAATAAAGTTATATATGCATTTGAACATTTTGAAATTCAATTATTCATAGAAAAATGAAGTTATGCGTACTGTTAATAAAATAATATATATATATATATATATATATATATATATATATATATATATATATATATATATATATATATATATATCACAGTTACATTTCTATATCTAATTACACTAACTGAAGTCCTTCTTTCCGGTGTGAAGATGGAGCAATGTTCTTTGTAGACTATTATAACATAGTTCATTTCGGCAAAGTCATTCTATGCTCTCCTTCGTGGATAGTGTATAAATATAGTTCCCTACTAAGTTATGTAGGTTCATAGCTAACACTTCAACGTTAATATAGCTTATGTGTGTGTCAGCGCATGTTACTTCTGCGTCTGTTCGTTACACTCTTTATAGCACTGTTAATTTCACACAGTTTACATGTTTGGCGATGCTAACGCATTTACAATGTATCTTAATCACCACATACGGCACTGAGTTACTTAACATTCACAGTGTCACTGTTTCTGGTGATCTGTGGTCGATCCCTTCCTGCAAATCAGGTATTTCAATGGTTGACGGTCGACTCAAAATGTCTGCAACAGTGTTCAATCTCCCCTTTAAGTGCTGAATGGTAAATGTGTAATTTTGGAGAATTAAAGCCCACCTGTAAACTCTCTTGTTGTGGGGAACGCCTGATTGCATCACAGACAACGGAGAATTATCGGTTTCGATCACAAACTGTGCTCCTGCCAAAAATCTATGAAATTTCTTAACACAATAGATCAAACTTAGGCCCTCCAGTTCTGTTGCTGAGTATCTAGATTCAGCAGGGCTAATCTTCCGACTTACGTACATTACTGGGTGAAACTTCCCTTCGTAGAACTGCCCTAGTATCCCAGATATGGAGATGGCACTGGCATCTGTACGTAAAAAATATGTAAGTTTTGGATTAGGCAAACGAAGGATAGGTGGAACACTAAAAAGGTATTTCAATTTTGATAACGCGCTAATTAATCCTGCATCTTGTACAGATAATTTAGCCGAAGCTTTTAAGATGTTAGAAAAAACACTGGTGATTTCCGCCAGATTTGGAATAAATTTACTATAGTAGTTTACCAGACCCAGTAAACTCCGGACCTGTTTCTTTGTCGTTGGCATTGTCAAATTCAGAATCTTGGTGACGATTCTGTCATTTGTTCTTAATTGGCCCCTGCAGATGGTATGACCAAGGAAGTCAATTTGTTCCATGCCCAACTCTACTTTGGTCGGCTTCACTGTAAGCCCGGATACTCGCAACCGGTCGAAGACTTGTCGTAGTTTCAGTAGGTGTGTTGTCCAGTCTTCCGTATGGATACATATGTCGTCTATATATGTAGAAATATTGGTCATCCCATGGAGAAGATCCCTAGTTAGACGGACGAAAGTCGCTGGAGCGTTACGAAGGCCAAAAGGAAGAAAGCACCACTCATACAGACCTAAAGGAGTGGAGAAAGCTGTTAAAGGAATCGCATTTATTTCCATCGGAACTTGCCAATAACCTTTCGTGAGATCATGCTTGCTAAATATGCGAGATGTAGCCATGTCTAAGATCAAATCCTCGCATGCTGGGATTGGTTCAGCATCAATTTTGGTTATTTTGTTTAAACGGCGATAATCGACGCAGAGTCGAATAGTAGAGTCCTTTTTGGCGACAAGGACAATAGGGAAAGAATATTCTGACTGAGATTTCTGAATAATTCCGCTCGACTCGAGAGATAGTAGTTCTTTGTCGAGGTTCGACCTGTAGTTTAGAGGGATAGAATAAGGTCGACACTTGATTGGTGTATTGTCAGTCAGAATAATAGAATGTTCTATTCTGTCTGTCTTTCCTGGGATGTCGGAGAAAATGTCTCTGTATTCTGTCACTAGCTCTATTATTTGTCGTCGTCGGTCGTCTGTAAGTTTGGTTTCTATCTTTATACTGTCAATGGTCGCAGTCGTGTCTACAGTAGGGACTGGTAATTCCATCTCGTCTTCGCCTGTCTCGTTCAATACTGTTGTGGTACTAGCTGCGTGTGCTGTTACCTGGCTAAGTGTGTTTGCGTTGTCGCTGTCGTGTGTCGCCCTACCTAGTGAAGTTGTGTTGTGTACGTCTGTCGTCCGATTACTTGGTGTTGGTGCAGCTTGTTCGTCTGCCCGTTGTTCTTGTCGTGAGAAGTATGGTTTCAGCATGTTGATATGAAATATCTTTAATTTTCCTTTTATCGATATTTCATAATCCACATCTGATATTTTACGTTCAACGTTGAATGGCCCTTGCCAAGATGTTAGTAACAAATTACGTTTATCAGGTAGTAGAAGCAAAACCTTCTGGTTTGGTTCAAGGTGAATAGTTTTAGCACCCTTATTTGCATAGTCGCGGTACATCTGTCCTTTCCTCTCCAAAGATGCCTTGGCTAAAACACACGCTTTCATTTTTCTATCGCGTGTCTCTGTTACCATCTCATACGGTGTTACTGCTGTTGGATTGTCTGGTAAGCTAGTAATTAGCTGATGGTAAATGGTTAGGGGTCCTCGAGGGTTCGCCCCATACACTAACTCAAAAGGTGAGAAACCCGTACTTGAGTGCGGAATTTCTCTATGGGCAAATAGCACTGCTGGCAATAGTGTGTCCCAATCAGATGGGTTCTCCGCTGTTACTTTAGCCAGCATGTGTTTGAGATCCCCGTTAATTTTTTCTATGATCCCGTTGCTCATTGGATGGTACGGGGTACAGAAATGCTGCTCTACTCCTAACAATTTTGTTAAGGCTTGCGTAGCAGCCGAAATAAACTGCGTTCCCCGATCTGATAAGATAGATCGTGGGAAGCCAAAGCGAGAAAATAGGTGCAAAAATACATTTGCCACATCTTTCGAGGTGATGTATTTTAGTGGAATAGCTTCGATCCACCTCGTGCATAGATCCACGAGAGTAAGTATATATCGGTTTCCTTTGCTTGACACCTGATTTAGGGGTCCAACAATATCGACCGCTACACACTCAAATGGTCTAGATGCTAATAATGACCGTTGAACTTCGGCTGTCACATGCTTTCCCTTTCGTACAAGATGTTGACAAATAGTACACGAACGACAGAACAATTTTATGTCAGAACAGAATTTAGGCCAGTAAATGTGTGACAAAACTCTGGCTCGCGTTTTATCATAGGCCAAATGTCCAGCAAACGGTGACTCATATGCGATCTTTAGCACATTTTGTCGGTATGTTACAGGTAACACCATCTGCTGAATTTCATGGTTATTATTTGTGTAATAACGCATGAGAATTCAGTTAAACTTTCTAAAGTACCAAGATGCATTTTTAGTAACTTTCGCTGGCTCACCCAACAATTTAAAATAAGGTGCGATAGTTTGGTCGGTGCTTTGTTCCTCGATAAATTTCTGTCGGGTAGTGTTGGTATCTGCACCACTTGGTGTTAATAGCTGTAACATTTCATTTTGTAAGTCAGTATAGTTTGTTTGTGTATCTGACCTCGTTACAGCGTTAGCCATGTGTGTATGTTTCCAGGCTCTTATGTCGTCGTCTGTACATAGTTTCAATGAATCTAGGCATCCTAAAATGAGATCCGTGCATGGATCTTGCAGGATTGCGCAAGTAAATGTGCCGGTAAGGAACGGGGTATTGATATGCGCTTTTGCCAGTGGGTATTTCTCAATGGTTCCAGAGAAAGTACGGCATTTGACAAATTCACCCGTGTAATCTTCTGGTCTAACAAGTTCTTTCCTTAAACCCCGTAGAGTGCTTCCGCTATCAATTAAACATTGGCATGGTTGATCATTGACCAGTGCATCGTAGAACTTAAGTTTACCTCTGGAGGCACTCGCTGCGTTAGCATCTTCATTTGAACATGGTATTACGTGCCCACATTTCAATTTACCATCCGCATGAAACTGGTGGCATACGTCACATTTCTTAAAGTCTAATATGTCTGTTACTAATGCTACACTCTCACATTCATTCGTTGGTAACACATTCACAAGTTCCGGATCAATGTCACTCTCATCGTCTGATGGTGTATCGATGAGTGCTGCATTATTTGCCTTCATTCGTTGTCTACCAATACATTTATTGCTATAATGACCATAACTGGAACAAAAGTAACATTTAACAGCACGTTTAAATGATGATCTTCTGCTTTCTTGCTTCTTTAACACTGCTTCTCAGTGTGACGGATATGCGGGGTTTCTATCACACATAGAGTAGCTAGGATGAAAAAGACTACAATATCCACATCGAGGTGGCTTCTGAAATGGTTTATCCTTCTTACGGTAATCTTTCTGATTGTAAGATCTATCAGGTACTTTGTTTGCAAAAGCAGTTATTTCTGTATCATGTGTTGTAGATTTAAATATGTCCCGATTTGATGAAAAATATGCTGACCCCCGTTTATCTAATTGCTGAATGGACTCAATATCAGACTGTTGGAGAAACTTTGCAAAAGGGGTAGGGACGGTAGATATCGCCTTGTCCATTACTATAAGGTCTTCTAATTTTTCATAGTTGTTACCCACTTTCGCTGCTCTAGTCCACTTTTTAAATGTGCTCTGCACGTTAGAGATGTAGTCTAAGAAGGTTTCAGTGGCTTTTGGCTTAATTTGAGAGAATTGAATTTGGTACCCAGTGGCGTCTAAAAGAAAGTGTTGCATTATCCTATCGTGAATGTACTGATAATTGTTCCTTAGCTCTGTAGGTATGGATTCTATTACTTTTAACGGCTCCCCACTGAGGTTTCTCATGTAGATCATTGACCAGTCATCCAAAGGTATTTTCTGCGTCTTTAGTTGGAATTCTATGTTCTCAGTCCATGCGCTAATTGAATCCCCTACACTGTATGGTTTGATAAGGCCTTTATACTTACTAAACTTGTTCTGTTCTTCTTGGCTCTTTTGTTTGCTAGAGGCTATCTGTATGTTAGAATCTACTTCCATTTCGTTCATCTTTAATTTAGTCTCTGAGTCTACTTGTATCTGCTTTTGTTTGGTAGCCTCTTCGATTTCTTTCATTTCTTTTTGATGCTGTCTTTCTAATGCTCTTTCATCTCTGTCAAGAGCAGCTTTTCTTTCTGTTTCTTCTTTGTATTTTTGATCTACCCATTTCTCTAATTTTCACCAGTATGGCCCATTTCCTTGCCTGCCTGGATACAATCATTTAGTGACGCCATTTTATGGCTTTATGTTAGTTCAAAAATGATATCACAGTAATATTCACACAATAGTTTGTAATAATGTGTTAGTAAATATACATCTTTACTGAAATAGAAGATGCATGATTAATTTAGAGCATATCAAAATATTCTGAAAATATACTCATCTAATTCTTTGGAAAATACGGTTCTTGGGATGTTTCACCGCTGTCTTCCACACTCACAAAATGATTGACTTGATAACACAATGGATGCTTCTGTTTGGTAGAGCATCAAACATTAGACACACGCATATGTTGTAAATACAAATTTATCTTTCATGCGAATGATGAATGAAAAAATGTGGTAGATAATGATAAATGGTGTTAATGGATGAATGATATGATCGTCTGAATGATTGTTATGATACGTAAGATGATTCGTCGTATGACAGTCGATGTCGTCTTGTCTTCACTTTCTGACTAGCTTGGTATACCTTCGTTCTAGGCTTCAGTTCAGTAGCTAATCTATTTATTGAGTAGAAAGAATTGTGACATTGATGGCTGTATCACACAAAATGAAATGTACACGATGGTTAGCTTGATAATATTCACTGATGATTGTATACATTTTCATTAATTTCCGTAGAATGACACACTTTCCAATTAATTTTCGTAGAATTTCACAATTTATAATTTACTTTTGCTTCATTGTGGTTCAAGCTCCACAAATGGTATGATCGTAATAATTCACAAGAGAAAATTATTTCTGCTATATATGCAAACAAATTTACATTTCTTTTAAATATTTTAACACAACAATGATGTTGAATAGTGCAATTGGCTAATTGGCTTTGGTTCAATGGTTTCTGACACCAATTGGCCAATTGGCGTTGGTTCAATAGTTTCTTACACCAATTGGCTAATTGGCGTTGGTTCAATAGTTTCTGACACCAATTGGGGTCCTACCTGTCAGCAACTTGCTTGCTACAGGACTTTAGGACTCCCCTACTTTTGCACCGCACGAAATAACAACTCGTGTCATTTGCAAAAGGAATGCAATTTATTTACAGCTGGCAATTTACAAGCTCTGCGAGCGGTATGCTTCATTGATATTAAACAACATGAATACAATGAAGTGGTGAGAAATGATGCTAGCAATCACAATCTAATTCTACAGCCTATTATTAAACTATTGCCTAGAAACAATAGCATTTGTCAAGAACACGTCTACTCTCTATCCGTCTCCAGTCGGGTCTGTCCACACGCTACACATTGCGTGGTCAAGCACGGACGCTGTACCCTCCGTGCATTAGCGGGTCTTGCGTGCATGGAGTCCCAAGCACGCTGGCTCGTGAACTTGAGTAACCGGGCACACCACGGTTACTCGCAAGGCCAAGCTTCCCAATGGCTTGGAGAAGCCCTCGCTCACTTGTACTTCTTGCCCTCTTGGTTGACACAAATGTGTCCCCTTGTGCAGCTATTTATAGCGCTGGTGTCTCTCCTGTCTGGTGTCTCCCTACTAGACTTGTGTTAACTCTTATTAACTCTCTAACTCTTTATTGGAGATTCTGACAGCCAGACTGGTCATTGTATATGTATGTGTTAGTATTACTTAGAATTGTGCTGATGTAGAACTAGATATAACACATTCTTGACTTTCTTTCAAGCTCTCACAAGGAGCACCTATGTTATAGATCTCAAGAACGAGTGACTGACTAGGTAGAGCCAGGACTGACCGGAGTAGTCAGAATACCGGCAAGCTGTTTTTTTTTTTTTTGTGTCTACTGGAGAGTGGGGATCTGGACCACAGATCCAGATAGATCAAGTAACAAGTTACGTAATGTTTGTCATCAATATCAACATGTATATGATTTCATCATCCTCATATTGACAACCATCATATGTCTAATTTTATGATTAGTAAATAAATGTTGTAGTATTGTAACTCATAGTTCTGTCATTATATTTTTTTCCAATCGTGCATACGTGTTGTTGTGTACATTGGTGGGGGTTCACTTAGACACCAAGGAAGGGAGCAGTCAGGGAGAAAAACCTGTACTGAGATAGTCCTCAATACTCTTATATTTAGACTTAAAAATCCAGCTTAGCTAACCTTCTCTTTCCCATTCCTTGGCGAATATTCAGCACAGTTCATTTCATTTTTTAACGAGCCACTTGGAGCTGTACGTTGGATATTCATGGGCTTAATCTGTAGTTCAGCCATATAGATTTTGTCCCTAGTCAGTTTCTGACTATTAGGGGTTGCTCGCCAGCGAATAATATTTTCATCTAGGCAGGGGCCACCCCGACTTATGACACACAGTATACGTAATAATGGAAGATAAATTTAATAGCACATACTAAAACAAGTCTAGACGTCCACATAAAACGTGATGTGTGGTTCTACTTACTTTATAAAATGAATTTTAGAAGGGTGAGACGTACAGAACCGTAAAGTATGAAGGGAAAAACAATATTAAGTAATCGGTTCTTGTATTAACACGATCTTGAAATACTCTTAATCCCCCCCCCCCGGGAAACTTTAAAATTCCCCCCTGGGGGGAATTCCCCACCGGTTGAGAACCACTGATCTACACCATTCTCGTTCCTTGTTCCGGTGGATCAGTTCTATTGATGGTATTCCTCCATGCCACCGTCCCAGTCCACGCAGCATCGTTCTACTTCCACTGATCTGTTCGGTCGTCACATGTTTTCCAACGTCTCTTCCCATTATTTGCCCAAAGAATGCTGTTTGGTTTTTTCCCCCTTACATTTGTATATCATACTCTACTGTCAGTAGCATCTATGCTAGTCCAGGGTATTTGCAACATTCCACTCAAGAACCACATTTAAATCTGGTCAGCATAACACGTCACCAAGCATGTGATACACGTAAAAATAAGATGGCGGAAACTGAAATGCAAAGCAATATGATAATACACGAAAAATTAATTAATTATAGTCAGGTCTTAGCTAGATCACTGAGCTACCGTATGATAGTAGACGATACTACCTGCTCTCTTTTAACTCCAAAGTTTGGGCGGCGCTCACCAAACAACACACCCCTCATGTTGTCAACGGCTTCGGACGGAGGGGCGCAATTGGGAGGGTACAAGCCTTATCTGATGCGAGGGAAGGCAACCTAAAGACTAAATGTCATGGCATGTTGGACAAATTGTCTCCGTGGCCAAAGGCTTGCGAACGCGGTTCGTGAGCCGCTTACCAGGCATTCGAAACGCAGCCGAGACCAATTTGTGCAGCAGACCGTGTCGCGTTGTGTTATAACGTGCTGGTATGGGAGCCGGTCGTTCAGAAAGCAATGGCAAACTACTGAATGTAAAACTTGCCTAGTACATCAACAGCAGCTGGAAAATGCTGGTGTTGACTGCAACGTCCTGCAAGGGATATGCGCAACACTTTAAAAAAAAGTTGGGCAAGGCCTAAAGCGTTGGTCGGCAACTGGTCTAGGATCAAAGCTCCGATATGCGGACAGTTAGAGTATTGCTTTGCTGATCCGGCAGCTACAGCAACTTGTCTTGTTCAAGATGTGTTTGTGTTACATTTCCTCTGGAGTAAACCAGGCAGACCAAGAGAGGGATCATGCTGCATGGGCAAAACAGAGTCTCTACAATTCAGCCCAGGCTTTATGCCTTGGAGAGGTTAGTGTGCCCTTTTTTTAGCACAGTGTAATTAACTATCGTCTATCTGGACGGCAAGGTGCCATTACACAACAGTTAATGAATACTCACTATTTACCTACCGGGACCCCGAGAGGAAGCATAGAATATTAACACTGCAACCTCCCACCCATGACGCAAATGGCGAATAAGGAAGAGTTCATCCGTGTGGTACCAGGACTCTTCAGAGAAGTAAAGAATAACATCACACTGTAGCCTACCATACAGGTCGTAAGAGCCGACGAAGGAGGGTTGGGCTTTGTCATTCTCTAGACGAACCTAAGCTGCAAAAAAATCTAACCAACCATGGACAAGTCCAAAGATAAAGAAAAAAGAAAGCTCAAGTCACTCAAGAGATAGATGGGTGGAGCATGGGACAACTAATCAAGAGGTAGATGAGAGGGGCATGGGATAACCAATCAAGAGAGTAGATGGGAGGGGCATGGGATAACCAATCAAGAGGTAGATGGGTGGAGCATGGGATAACTAATCAAGAGGTAAATGGTAGGGGCATGGGATAACCAATCAAGAGGTAGATGGTAGAGGCATGGGATAACCAATCAAGAGGTAGATGGTAGGGGCAAGGGATAACCAATCAAGAGGTAGATGGGAGGGGCTTGGGATAACCAATCAAGAGGTAGATGGTAGGGGCATGGGATAACCAATCAAGAGGTTGATTGGAAGGGCATGGGATAACCAATCAAGAGGTAGATGGGTGGAGCATGGGATAACTAATCAAGAGGTAAATGGTAGGAGCATGGGATAACCAATCAAGAGGTAGATGGGTGGAGCATGGGATAACTAATCAAGAGGTAAATGGTAGGGGCATGGGATAACCAATCAAGAGGTAGATGGTAGGGGCATGGGATAACCAATCAAGAGGTAGATGGTAGGGGCAAGGGATAACCTATCAAGAGGTAGATGGGAGGGGCTTGGGATAACCAATCAAGAGGTAGATGGTAGGGGCATGGGATAACCAATTAAGAGGTAGATGGGAGGGGCTTGGGATAACCAATCAAGAGGTAAATGGGAGGGGCATGGGATAACCAATCAAGAGGTAGATGGTAGGGGCATGGGATAACCAATTAAGAGGTAGATGGGAGGGGCTTGGGATAACCAATGGAGAGGTAGATGGGAGGGGCATGGGGTAATCAATGAAGATTTAGATGGGAGGAACATGGGATAATCAAGGAGAAGAGGGTTTGGAGTGAGTTGGTTGAGGGCCTAAGCCCATGTGGGAGATAAAGGGTAAAAGAAGAAGAAGAATTCATTAATAAATCGTATAATATATACTTTTTTAATATCGAAGTGTCTATTCGCAACCAAGGTGCGAATAAACGAAGTCTCTATTCGCAGCCAAAGGCTAGTCACGTGACATACGTGACGTCATCGGGACATGTGTTTGACTATATTATGCATTTGTGTTAAGCTTTCATCGCCCTCCACCCCCAGTAGCATAGCAGTATCTCCGCTTGTAACCTTGGTTACCGTGGTTCGATTCCCCGCCGGCAAAAATGTTTCTTTCTTGTTTTTCATTTTTCAGAAATTAATTAAGTGAAAGCGACAAGATAACTATGTACAAAGACAGTTATTCGGCATTTTGACAAAATTAGCTAACTTACTGGTAACTGATAGTAATTATTTATCCGGTAAACCGGAGGGAACTGGAGGACAGGCGCTGGAGCTTCATTTAACCTTCTCCACGACGCCTAATGGCATAAGTGGAAGACAACAACACCAACTTCTGGAATAAATGCTGTACTTGATTGTGATGTCCTGTAAAAGTCATCCAACTAACTGTACCTTCTGAAACAAACATGAATAGTCGCCGGGTCTGTAGTGAAGTGGTTATGAATGCATTTCTTAATACTGCATACCGAGTTCGAAACCTAGCTGCGGCGATTTGGAAGCAGACCGCCTTGCGTTGGTTTTCATACAGAGGTATGAGTGCCGGCACTTCAGAAAGAAATGGCAAACTACTGAACGGAATTTTTATAAAAAACACACACACATTCTGTTGATTTGCCAAACCAAGCCATATATCGCAGTGTCAGGATTAATTCATTGAAACATATTGATGGACACGGAGATATCAAATATATCATGAGAGGTTTATTGGATATCTGAATTTGTTGTTGTTGTTGTTTGTTCGTTCGCTTTGAACGCAAGCGTAGCCAACATACGTGCTACTACTAATAGCTGCCACTACTGGAGAGTACACTGGACTGATATTTGCATGTGGATTATTTTTCCTATTACCATTGTCCCTCACCATCAGGTAAACCCACTCAGACTTCAGGCAGGGGCAGACTTGGGCATTCCCCGCACATGGCTGCTTAATTGTAGAAGCTTCTACATTGGTTTGTTAGATGTGTACTCACTCCATATTGTTTAAGGATTTCCCACAGCTTGTTTGTACCCACTCTTGATTGCGAATAGAGACTTCGTTTATTCGCAACTTGGTTGCGAATAAACTCTTCCTTTTAATATAGGGCGTATTGTTAATGACTGTGCAGTGTTTAAAAATATTGCCAGTCCAAGTGTTGCACTTACCTATTAAGTTACATGAACTTTACAGACTGTCAATGCAAATCTTGGACCGGCAATATTTTCACACACTGCAGTCATTAAAAATACACACTATATGTGTTAAGCACGGGTAAATATTTAACATGAGAAGAAAAGCAGATAAAATGAAAATATAGATTTAGTGTTTAAAAATGGGTAAATGGCAACCTAACAAAAAACGAACGAAAACAAGCAATAATGAAAATGCACACCTATGTAAACGCAATACACACATGCAATGGTGGCCTCTAAAATAATAATTGTAATTAATTAATAATGCAGTCTACAACGACAATGAAGTATAAGTGAGCAAGAACAAGATAAAAGGAATTAAGTCTTAAATGAAAGTTAACACAGAAATTGAAGAAATAAAGAGACATGTAACTAAATAGATTCACCAATCAACCAACGTTTAACTAACGTATTGTATAGGTCAGGAGTCGGCAACCTTTTTCGCAGTGTTGTGTCGGAGTAAAGCTGCAGAGTTATTCAACTTGTTTTATATACAATATCCATGGAAACAAAATAATGTAATCTTGTATTAACGTGTCTCTGATACATTCAATAACCATGTTATTCTTTGTGGATTATTTAATACTTTAAAGAACAAATACAAGTATTATGTTTTGAAAATGTTGAGTTCAGAACATATTATGTTGAAATATTGTTATAAAACTGTCATGTGAATTTTTATTTTTTTTTTACACAGAAAGTTGTATGGTTTGAAAGACAAAAGAATTGAATAAATCAAACATAATTTTGCTATTACCATTTTAATATGAATCATCATCATCAAGTGTCCTGTCAGCTGGCGTGGGTGTTCATGTCTCTACACAGATCTCGGTCTTTGGTGTTCTGGATCAACTCTGCTAATGATATTCCTTCATGCCACCGTCTCAAGTCATCCAGCATCATTTCTCTTGGTCTGCCTCTCTTCTCATTGATCTTTCCAGTTATCAAGATGTTCTCCAATGCCTCTCTGCTCATCACATTACCAAATAAAGCTGTTTGTCTCTTTCTTATTGTTACATATATTGCTCTAGTTGCATTAGCTTCCTTCAGGCAATCATCGTTAGTTACTCTGGCAGTCCTAGGAATTCGCAACATTCATCTAAAAAACCACATCTCTGCTGCTTCAAAGTTCTTCCTAATGTGTTCATTTATATTTCAAGATTCACTGCCACCTATGAAAAGTCATAGATTATTATTCATGGGAGTCATCATTCCATTAATTACACTCCTGTCCCTTCTTCTCCTTTGTTGACTGTGCATGAGCAGACGTGTATTCAGTATTTCTCCGCTTCACACAGGATTCTGAATGCATAGGTATTAGTCGACTTCTCAGACGTACTTATAACAGTTTTCATTTGAGAGAAAATAATCATTAATTTTTTTTAAATTCTAAAATAAGATCATAAACTTCATTTCAACTCGGTCATGTTTTCCATTAGCCCGTACCCCGTTCAACCTCATAAGGGAAGTTATAATCATGGCCCATCTCAGCCTCCGATTTACAATCCTGTAACCAAATTAGCCACATTCCGAAAATTAATTTGAAAGGAATTGTTTTCATAGGCGGTAATAATTCTCTCAGCGTGCCATTAAATATCGTTCCACGTGCCACACTTGGCACGCGTGACGTAGGTTGCCTAAGCCTGGTATAGGTATTACGCTTTCACATATAACGCTTAGAAGTGAATCTATTTGTCACTGGTGACATCTTCTCTCACCATTCATTATCGTTCCACCCATTTTCTAAATCACTCTGTCACTTTATCATTGTATTCACAAATATTGTTGCTGACACGCTTGCCCAGTTGTACGGGATAAACTCAATGGTAAAACATTAAGAGCTATAATTTTGCTTGCAACGAAGACAATGATACCAGGTAAGCTTTGTAAACGTTTCTACACAATGAAATAATTCAGATTTGGCCTAGTTTGGCATAATTGCATGCAATCCATCACGCTGGCAAGGTTAAGTTTATTTTGCCTTGCACGGTGAATACTCTGGATTATCTCCCGCTCACGTAACTACCACCACTGATTTCATTTGAATTTTAATAGAACAAATTCCTAAGTTGGTGCGGGTAACGTCATTCGGAAAACACGGACAGCGGGAGTGTTGGGAAAGCACACTTAAGAAACTATCAGTTTACAGGGGAAATCAAGGTTGTCACTGGGGTTTGATTTTCATTACATGAAGAAATGGCAATGTTTTTGTTTAGCGTAGTTCATTTACTTCCTACTACTTTCAGTGCGCGTGTGCATTAGCTTTCCATGTTACCTGTGTCCCTCGCCATCAGGCGAACCCACTCCAACTTCTGAGGTATTTGTAATTTCCCCCTCCCCCACACCAGGTCAAGGACTAGAAGTCAACATTTTAGTCCAGCTGACCTGTATGGGGTTTGAACCCGCTACCTGTGCTGAGAAGCGTGAGCGTAATTCTTTGTTGCTTCATTAGAAGTAAGTTTATGATATCCAATAAACTATACACGTTAGAAGGAAGTTGGCGAGGTATAATCAATGTACACATATTGTTGTGTTTTTGGAAGGTTGTTGAGGATATCCAATAAATGTTTGTTCATTGGTGTTTCGTTAGAAGGAAGTTGATGGGATCCAATAAATTCACATCTATTCTTGTTTCGTTAAAAGGAAGTTGAGAGGAGGAGGAGGAGAAGAGAGTGTTTAAAGGCGTCCTTTGACAGACAGACAGAAAGACAGACAGGCAGGCAGGCAGGCAGGCAGACAGGCAGGCAGGCAGGCAGACAGACAGACAGACGGTGATAGGAAAGCGAGAAGACGAAGAGTGAAGATGGGGGAAAGAAGGAAACTTTGGCTGTGGGAGGGGAGAAGGATGAATAGAGGAGAGAGTTGAAAGGAGTAATAATAATAATAATAATAATAATAATAATAATAATAATAATAATAATAATATAATAATAATAATAATAATAATAATAATAATAATAATAATAATAATAATAATAATGAGAAGAAAGAGAAGAAGAAGAAGAAGAAGAAGAAGAAGAAGAAGAAGAAGAAGAAGAAGAAGAAGGAGGAGGAGGGAGGGAGGAGGAGGAGGAGGAGGAGGAGGAGGAGGAGGAGGGAGGAGGCAGAAGGGGGGAAGGAGGAGGAGGAGGAGAAGGAGAAGAGAGTGTTTAAAGGCGTCCTTTGACAATATAGTTATATTCAGATACACGTACATTGAAAAGCCATGTAACCAGCGCTCAACCAGCATAGCAACCTTACATCTAACGTCGTCTCTCATTAATCTCTGGAAAGTGCGGCCGCTAGACGGGGCTGGTCTGTAATTGTCCAATAGGGAATATAATAACTTTCAAACATAAAAGTGCACGGGATCCTGTTTGTTCCATACAGTGCATACACATTTTGCGAAGATAAAAAACAGTATACCGTCTATATGCAATTACGATTTGCGCCAAGGGGACGATGGCTAGGAGCACCCCATTTGTATTATTCAGCACAAATGGTGTCTCTGGGGGTATTATACATATTGAATTAAAACCCAAAAAAAAAAAAAATAAGAGTCCTCCTCCCACGCAAACGACTGCTTACTCCCACGCTTGACCCCAAATGCCACCTCCAAACATGCACAGTGGCGCAAAACGTGTTCAATTAAACCTCTTAGGAATACGTATCTCAATTTTTGTATCACTCGCTGGGGGAACTCTTATAGCCATCAAAATAAAACGAGAAAGTATATTTTCATATAACGACTGGCACTCACTGAAGGCAAAGAGAGGAAATAGAAGTCGGATGATGTACTAGACAACGGAAAAGTGCAAAGCCGAGAGAACATCGGAATCGAGGCACTAGGACGCATGGCCAGATCTTCGTCATTATCATGTAGCAGGTCATTTCTATAAAGTGGCTTCTATTACGCCCGACATCATGTGATGTCCTGTGACAATCGACGCACGGGGTGAACAAATTAGACAAGCTACATACACAAGGAGTCATTACAACACTCTGATTCTGGTAGAAACACATGCGGATCCTTGCCTGTGTTACGGAGTTCGGGAAATGTACTCAGAATATCCTTGTGCCACATGTGGTAGGAAACTAGAACACTTATGGAGATATATATATGTGTGTGTGATGTATTATCCCGTGGAGTGGAGAGTGGGAAAAGGTGGAGGGGAGTCGCTCGCTCGCTGGCTAGAACTCAGGCGAAGTCCATACAGTGCTACTATTTCTAGTGCACTAGACTGATTTTTGCGTATGGATTACTTCTTTTCGTTCATCCGGAGTGTTTTTTTCAGATGTGATTGCGGTGTGTCAGTTATGCGCCCTTGGGCCGAAACCCGTAGGCCAACACATCCGGCTACAGCCTGCTTTTTTTACCAGGTATAATTCCTGGGAGACTCTCACTTTCGTGGTGCCATCTACAGCCCAGCTGGCCAAGGTTGAACGGTCGAAGACAACGGTCATCCCTCAAAGGAAGGCAGAGACAGTCCATAGCATTTTCCGCCATCCAAGGTTGCTTCCATAGTTGCAGGGCCGACACATAGCGCCCTGATTCTGGGCTCACCGAGGGAAATCGTCACGTCCTGCTCATGGCTGCTTTAAATCCTCACTTCAATATATTGGTCATTTCGTTTGCCCCGGGCCATTCCTGCACAAACCAGATAATTTTGCAGACGGTATCCACTCAGCGAGTTTTCGGACATGTGCTTGTCGTTGCGCCCGTCAGAGCTGTTCCAGGCACGACAGACATTCGGAAAACTACCTAGTCAGAGCTGTTCCGAACAAGAGCGGCATTCGGAAACTAGGTAGTCAGAGTTGTTCCTAGCACGAGAGACATTCGGACGAGACATTTCACTCGGACGTAATTGCGTAGTGTCAATTTTTAGTTTGCCACCCGTAGGACGACACTTCCGACTTCCGGCGGGCATTTTTTAATGAGGAGGTTAGCCTTCCTCTGGGCGTATGGATTAGCTTTCAGGCGTACCCACTCTGACTTCTGTGGTGTTAGTAATTTACGTTCCCAAGTCAAGGACGAGAAGTCAACATTTTAATCTGACTGACCAGTGTAGGGGTTGAACACGCTACCTCGGCATTAGCGATCTATCCGTAAGTGATAAAATGGATCCCTTACCCACACCAAAAGAAACGTTTCGTTTTATTTACTTCGAGTTACTCTTGTGTAATAATACCATTATAATAAAGATTCCATTAGTACAGTTTTTGGACGCAGAGGTGTTTCCAAGGCACCAGGGCCGGGTTATATACTGGCCAAGACCTATTGACGCGTCCTCGTCGAGCGTCCTGGGCAACAGATCCCTTCGGGGTCGTGGTTAAAGTCAGTAGGATCGCCGATTCCTCCGAAGTCGGAGAGTGTCTGCCTGTACGGCGAGGAACCACCAGTCTGCACACCAATAAGCCAGACATGGGACAACGGATACTCACGCAAACATCACACTGATGTTGGACAACAGGATGCCTTCATCCGACATACAGGACTTCGCGTTGGAGCTCAAGCCAACGAACACAAGCAAGCAAGTACAGTTTTGAAATTAAATTTCGAGATTCTAAAATTGCGACTTCTCGTCCTTGACTTTGACGCGTAAATTACATGTACCTCAGATGTCGGAGTGGGTTAGCCTGATGTCCAGGGGCTCTGGTAATAGAGAACGTTAATCCACACGCAAAAATCAATCCAGTGCACTTTAAGTGGTAGCACTTGTATGGATATCGCTTAAGTTCAGTGCGAGCGAGAGATTTAAAAAAAAAAACTGTGGAGATAATGGTCCATAAGCCTTGGCACTAAAAGAAAATAAGCAACTAATGGTAAAAACATAATCCAGCTCTTTAATTGTTAATGCCACAACTGGCCAGGACATGAGGAGTTCAACAAGTGCTTGGTGAAAGAAGCCATAGACGAACACGCGGTGTGGCACTTAGACTAGGATTCGTTAGTCTTGTTTTAATAGCTTACCTCTGAAGTCGGAGTGGGTTCGTCAGATGACGAAGGACACTGATAATAAGGAAAGCTAATCCACACGCAACATTCGGTTCAATGCTACTGGAAGTAGCATGTTCGGACTACGTTTGAGTTCAAAGCGAGCGAGTGCATGAAACAAAACACCAAAATAAAGCCTAGAATTTGCTCTTATCTCCAAGATCAACAAGCAAATAACATTGAGTGTTGGCCTGTCCTACCCATTTTTAAAACTTTTAAAAAAGTTAATTGCACGTCATTCACTCGATGTCGCAATCAACCCCAACATTGTTTGTTGTTTATGATGTTCTAGGCAGTTGTTACCTCGGAAGTGCGTCATTAAGTCTTAGTGACCGCGGGAGTCAATTATAATTGCTCTTAAACTTCCAGTGCGCTGGTGCCGGGGTTCAACCAGTACAATGGTCAGTTGGGCTTCAACGTTGACTTCCGCCTCAGAAAGCAATGGCAAACTACTGTATGTAAACTTGCCTAGAATATCAACTTGGGGTGGGGATTGATCATCACGTCCTAAACAGGACATACGCCATTTTTTTTTTTTTTTTACAGTTTGCAATTGTTTTCAAAAACTTACGGCAGACAAAACGTAAGAAATTGTATCAAGCCTTATGTATTTTTACGAGCCGGCCGTGCTCTGTCTAAATTATGTCCACATATGTTCTCCTGTTCTCTTGAGAAATATGCGATGTTTACATGCTTCAAACTAGGCATAAACATTTTATCGTTAAAGCTTGTTTGCTAACAGTGAAAAGAAATCCCACCCTACTGGTTATATGCAGCTAACCCAGGACGACCTGGCCAAATAATGGCAGGATAAATTTATCAGCCGTAAACATTATAAGAAACATAATCTATCAAGAGCAGATATAGAAACTGTTCTAAATTTAACCAAGATCTGATGCATTCCGTGTTCATGACTACGGGATGCAACGACCTTAACGCACCTAATGACGCATGTTATGAATGGCTGGTCAGATGGGTCGTTGTACAATGTCATTGTACTGTCACAGAAAGGTTAGTTACTGGGTGGTTATAATTTTTTATAGTTATAGCTCCTTATTTTAAACTTGTCTAGCTAGCTGCGATCGGTCTCCGTGGCCAAAGTTTGCGAACGCGGTTCGTGAGCCGCTTACCAGGCGTTCGAAACGCAGCCGCGACCGATTTATGCAGCAGACCGTGTCGCGTTGTGTTATATATATATATATATATATACTAGCTGACACGGCCCGGCTTCGCCCAGTCACTGGTGGGGAGCATCTCATTTAATTCATATAAGTAGTCATATAAGTTCTCGTTCCCGTTACCGACTGTCTGTCTGTCTGTCTGTCTGTCTGTCTGTCTGTCTGTCTGTCTGTCTGTCTGACCCGGCCCGGCATCGCCCAGCTCCTGGTGTGGAGCATCTCATTTAATTCATATAAGTAGTCATATAAGCTCCCGTTCCCGTTCCCGACTGTCTGTCTGTCTGTCTGTCTGTCTGTCTGTCTGTCTGTCCCTCCCTCTCTGTCTGTCTGTCTGTCTGTCTGTCGGTCTGCCTGTCTGTCTAATCATTTATTGGTTGCAGTTAGAAAAACCTTAGATAAACGAAGACCAACTTACAAAAAGCATTAGAAAGAGCACTTGAAAGATCGTTACATCTTCCCCAACAATTAACTTGGGTAAATGGAGCGGCGGCGGCAGCAGCAGCAGAAGAAGAAAAATGAGGAGTAGGAGCTGGGAGGAGGAGGGAGGTGGAGGAGGGAGGAGGAGGGAGGAAGAGATAGGCGGAGGGATTAGGAGGAGGAGGGAAGAGGAGGGACGAGGAGGAGGTAGGAGAAGGAGGAGGAGGGAGGAGTAGGAGGGGAGGAGGAGGAGGGAAGAGAAGAACGCAGGAGGAGGAGGGGAGGAGGAGGGAGGAGGAGAGGGAGATGGAGGAGGAGAGGGAGATGGAGGAGGAGGGAGGAGGAGGAGAGAGGAGGGAGGAGGCGGAGGAGGAGGAGGAGGGAGGAGGCGGAGGAGGAGGAGGCGGAGGAGGAGGAGGAAGAGGGAGGAGGAGGAGGGATGTGGAGGGAGGAGGAGGGAGGAGGTAGAGGGAGGAGGAGGAGGGAGGAGGAGAGAGGATGAGGAGGGAGGAGGAGGGATGAGGAGGAGGGAGGAGGAGGGAGGAAGAAGGAGGAGGAGGGATGAGGGGGAGGACGTAGGAGGAGGAGGAGGGAGTAGGAGGATAAGGGAGGAGGAAGGAAGAGGAGTGATTAGGAGCAGGGAGGAGGGCGAGGAGGTAGGAGGAGGAAGAGGGAGGTGGAAGGAGGAGGAGGAAGAGGGAGGAGGAGGATGGAGGAGGGAGAGGGAGGAGGGGAAGAGGAAGAGGGTAGGAGGGGGAAGAGGATTATAACGCATATGCCTGTAGATAACTGCAGTGAGATTCTTGGATGTACAAGAGATACAGCATGCAGGGCGATGCGCTACCTTCTTGATTTTCCAACCATTGAAGAGAGAATACAAGTTTGCAGGGCACGCGCCTACCTCAGAATTAACGCAAACACACAACATCCACTGCATAGTGAAATTAGGAAGGTGAAGGGCAGCAGGTTAAAAAGAGGACGGTCGTGGATGGGTCAAGCCGAAGACATTCTTAAACAGGTGTGTTCACTTGAGGACTTAGAACCTGGCGAGGAGTGGGTGCAAGTGCCAACAGACTTCTGCACATCCTTTTCAGTTTGCATCCAACTAGATAGAAAATGCAGACAAGAAAATCCGGCTGCTGTTGAGGCTGAAATACAAGCGTTGATTTTCGAGATTTCGCTAGACTGTGACGCGGTCATCTACACAGATGGGTCGGTCGTCCGACATGTGAGAAGCTCATGGGCCTTTACAGCTCGGGCCGGAGGGAGAATTGTGAAGGAGGACTCTGGTGCTTTCACTGAAACCACAAGTAGCCTGACCATGGAAGTCATGGCAGTAAGTAAAGCAATAACATGGCTCGAGACACAGACATTCACTAGGGCTTGTTTCCTTAGCGACTCAATGAACATGATCAAGAGGATAGAGGAGGGGTCGATCCGAAGAGAATGGTTGCTGCCTCTGAAGCGGTCTCGGCTGGCAAAGATTAGTTTCATCTTCGTGCCAGGGCATGCGGGAGTACAAGGAAATGAGCGGGCTGACAAGCTCGCAGGTGAGGCTACTGTGGAGGGCGGACGCGCCATGGACCAGGCTGACATTCTGAATGCTCTACGAGAAGTGAGACTTTTGCGAGAACCAAGTGATGACTGTGAATCTACAACAATGGCCAGACTGCGAGAGCAGCAAATTAAAATAGGGGTGGCCAAACAAGAACACTACGCAGGAAGCCAAAGAAGATTGATAAACCAACACAGAACTGGCGTCGTTAGCCGCTACACGCTCCGTGTTGTGCTGAGGAGGGGATCCGAGCACTTATGGACTGAATGGTTCGATGTGCAACGAGGATGATCTGTCGACTAACTAACTAACTAACTAACTAACTAACTGCAGTGAAAAGGTGGGTCTGTCTATCTATCTGACCCGGCGTGGCTTCGCCCAGCTCCTGGCGTTGAGCGTCTCATTAAATTCACACAACAAAACAAAGTAACTTAAAAGAATGTCCTTCCACACACCATCCATTATTTTTAAAGAAAACTGTTTTTAATCACCAACATGACTGTAGATAACTTCTTAAGCATAAAAAGATGAGTTACAATGTTATGCATTATGCATTATTTTTATAAAAACTTTGAAAATGCCTTAAATATTTATCATTATTTAATATAACTCATATGCCGGTAAATAACTATAGACAAAGAGTTTATAAATCTTTGAAAACGATGCAACAATATGATTATAAGGTATACAGAAAAGTTATTAAAAGTTATGCCCCTTGAAATAACTTTTACAGAGTTAAGTCCCCTTGCTATATTGAAATTATAATGAAAAATGAAATATTAAATAATATTAAGTAAGCAGCCGATTTCACACTAATAAAATATCACAGTTGGCAGCGCGGGAATAAGAGAAAGACATGTAGAAAATTTCATCTCAATCGGATGGACCGTTCGCGAACGCATAAAGGACATACATACATACAGACGGAGATTGTCTTTTATATATAAGATATATATATATATATATATATATATATATATATATATATATATATACTAGCTGACCCGGCCCGGCTTCGCCCAGTCCCTGGTGGGGAGCATCTCATTTAATTCATATAAGTAGTCATATAAGTTCTCGTTCCCGTTACCGACTGTCTGTCTGTCTGTCTGTCTGTCTGTCTGTCTGTCTGTCTGTCTGTCTGTCTGTCTGTCTGTCTGTCTGTCTGTCTGTCTGTCTGTCTGTCTGTCTGTCTGTCTGTCTGTCTGTCTGTCTGTCTGTCTGCCTGCCTGTCTGCCTGCCTGCCTGCCTGCCTGCCTGCCTGCCTGCCTGCCTGCCTGCCTGCCTGCCTGCCTGCCTGTCTGTCTGCCTGTCTGTCTGTCTGTCTGTCTGTCTGTCTGTCTGTCTGTCTGTCTGCCTGTCTGCCTGTCTGTCTGTCTGTCTGTCTGTCTGTCTGTCTGTCTGTCTGTCTGTCTGTCTGTCTGTCTGTCTGTATGCATGCATCTAATAATTTATTGGTTGCAGTTAGAACAACCTTAGATAAACGAAGACCAACTTACAAAAAGCATTAGAAAGAGCACTTGAAAGATCTTTACATCTTCCCCAACAATTAACTTGGGTAAATGGAGCGGCAGCAGCAGCATCAGCAGAAGAAGGAAAAGGAGGAGTAGACAACTGCAGCGAAAAGGTGGGTCTGTCTATCTATCTGACCCGGCGTGGCTTCGCCCAGCTCCTGGCGGGTAGCGTCTCATTAAATTCATACAACAACAAAAGTAACTTAAAAGAATGTCCTTCCACACACCATCCATTATTTTTAATGAAAACTCTTTCTAATCACCTGCATGACTACAGTAACTTCTTAAGCATAAAAAGATGAGTTACAATGTTATGCATTGTGCATTAATTTTATGAAAAGTTTGAAAATGCCTTAAAGATTGTATCATTATTTATTATAACTCATATGCCGGTACATAACTATAGACACAGAGTTTATAAATCTTTGAAAACGATGCCACAATATGACTATAAGGTATATAGAAAAGTTATTCCCCTTGAAGTAACTTTTACAGAGTTAGGTCCCCTGAGATATATGAAATTATAATGAAAAATGAAAAATGAAATAATATTGGGTAAGCAGCCGATTTCACACTACAAAAATATGACAGTGGGCTGCGCTGGAATGAAAGGAAGGCGTGTAGAAAATTTCATCTCAATCGGATGGGCCGTTCGCGAGCGCATAAAGGACATAGGGACATACAGACAGACAGACAGACAGACGGACGGAGATCGCCTTTTATATATAAGATATATATATATAACGTGATAGTATGGGAACCGGTCGTTCAGAAAGCAATGGCAAACTACTGAGTGTAAAAACTTGCTTAGTAAACCAACAGCAGCTGAAAATGCTGGTGTTGACTGCAACGTCATGTAAGGGATATGCGACATTAAAAAAAAGCTAGCTGCTGGCCGGCTCTGTGGCGAAGGTCTTACGGACGCAATTCATGACCACGCATACACGCGTTCGAAACACAGCGTTGGTTTTTTACGAAACGGTCGTTCAGAAAGCTTTGGCAAACGACTGAACGTAAACTTGCCAAGAGATTACAACAGGAAAAAATGCTGGTGTTGACTGCAACGTCATGTAAAGGATATGCAACTAGCTTTAGTTAGCTGGGAGCCGCGGTGGCACAGTGGTTATTATGTTTGCCTGCCAAAACAGTGGTCCCTGTTCAATCCCACGAAAAGGCAGAATTACCTTTTTTTCCAACCAGTTAGTCGTGGTTTCAACTTCGCGGCAGAGGGTTACCCTATTATGCAAAGTTCCTGTGCCAATGAATATCACACGAAATGCTCCTCACTGCCCCATGTGAAAGTGGAACAGACAGGAGTCTCGAGTATGGCTCTGGGGTCGACCCAGCATCATAAAAATTGGTACTACATAATTTTCTGAGAAGTTAAGGTGACGTAGAAGGGAATTGGCCGTCACACTGCCTGCAAATATCAACGCCTCGCTGAAGGAACAATTCTTCTTTCGCCTAGCTAGGGGTTGTGTCATAACAGATATCGCCGTTGGAGTATGTAGTATTAAGCCTTTACATATTCTAGGCCGCGACAAATGAAGTGGGCTGACAGATCCCTTCCTCGTCTTTACTTTTCAGACAATTCTGTTTTGTCCTGCATATATTTTTACGAGGATGTCTCGACCTCGGAACAAGAAAAATTAACAATAAGAGCCTGTGTTAAATTTGAAATTACTGTGGGGATTACAGATGCTCCACATTAAAACAATACCTGCGAATTAGGCGGTTCTAGTCGGTTTTACGCAAATGGACAAAAGTCCGTACTTTTTTTTGTTAATTCTTCTGCTGGGAATTGAGCGCGGACCATGCCTTATCAGGGTGAGAGCTATCACAAATGAGGGAAGCACCGTGACCTCTCAGCCTTTGTTTGAAATGTATGTGAATGCTGGTCAATAACTGTGGATTTATTTACCGTGTTATAATGTTCATATTATAATTTTATAACTAGTTTACTTAGAGGTCTGTGGCTTAAGGGGTTCGTGAACACAGGTTCAAAATTCAAACATATAGGGTTCGAAGTCTGCCATTTGAGAACTTAGAGCAGATCGCTTTGCATTGATGTTCATAATGATATGGCTGTCGCTTTTCAGAAAGCAATGGCAAACTACTGAACGTAAATTTTCCTAGATAGTCACAAAGAGCCAATAAATACTGGGGTCGACTGTCACGTCCAGAAAAGGACATGTAACTAACTTTATTAACTTTAAATTAACGTAGAGATAAAAGTAAAATGCTATCCTCATGTTGAAGGTTGGCCGCAATGAACCACCAAGACCATCTGGTGTGCTTCTTCAAGAAGTATCCAGTCTTCTTACAGCTTATTTTTCGATGTTGTCCACCACTTGTAACGTTGGCCAGTTTAGTTTAGTTTAGTTTAGTTTAGTTTAGTCGACGAATCAAAATCACGGCACACGGGTGTAACCCATAAGTGCTCTGTTCTACTTCGAGAATATCAGCTCATTGCACGAACTCCGTAACACCCGGGAGGATCCTGAATTACTTTGGGTAGATTTTTAACTCGAAATTTTGCCCGGCAGCACTTTTATGCTACTCTTTTTCGATTTCCAACTGCCGATGGAGTTTTTACGTGCGCAACAGTGCATACGGGCGTCCGATCTTACTACCCAGAGACCAGGGGAAATTTCGCTACTAGAAGTCCACGTGAAAAAATCCCGGCCCTCACCGGGGCTTGAACCCGGGACTTCAAGCACTCGAGGCGGACACCATACCTTGAGACCACTCAGCCGCCGCCCCCCCCCCCCCCCCCATGTAACGTTGACCTACTCTTGCATGCTTCCCCTCCATTATTCCATCGTCCAAGCAGTATACGGAATTTAACAGTAATTCAACAAAAGCGTCCCTTAACAATGAGTACATCAACAAAAGCGTCCTTTAACTATGACTAAATCAACAAAAGCGTCCTTTAACAATGAGTAAATCAACAAAAGCGTCCTTTAACAATGAGTATATATCAACAAGCCGGTCTCTCTGGCTGTGGGGTTACAACACTTTCTCTCTGTAATCCCGTTTATCACGCAGAGTCTCGCAGCGGAGCGAGAACTGAGGTGGTTCGACCCCCGCTCGTGACTTGCGGATACTGAGCCGGCCGCTCAGAAAGCAATGGCAAACTACTGAGCGTAATCTTGCCAAGAGATCAACAGACAGCTGAAAGATGCTGCTGTTGACAGCTAAGTCCTGTAAAAGGATACGCAAAACAAATATATCAACAAAGGCGAAAAGTGGAATCGGGCAGCTTTACAGGAAAACAATTATAGCTGATGGAATGGACCTTGTCAGCACACACACACACGCACACACACGCACACACACGCACACGCACACACACGCACGCACACACACGCGCACACACGCGCGCGCACGCACGCACGCACGCACACACACACACACACACAAATACATCGCTACACCTAGGTTGGAAAAAAAAATCACCACAAGCAAGTCAGTTAACTATCGTCCTCGAGACGTCAAAATCCTAACGCACCGCGATAAAAAAAAAATGTGCCACGAGTTGGGTAGTTCAGCTGACAGGAAGTAACGTAGTGAGTTTCACAATCCTTTGCAACAGCTAGAATTGGCTGTGTCTAGGGTCTATGTATTATGCATATATAACTGAGTAGTGCAGGATGGATCAGTCACAGTTATCACAGATCATTAATGGTCATCAACAACTAGTAGTCACTAGCGAACACCGGTTTGCGCACACACCCGATCTTTATTAATTATAAATAAACATGATGAGAATGCACTATCCCAGGAACAGTCTGAAAACCTGAATAACGAAGACACAAACAATAGATTGCACGATTTATTGCCTGGCATATTTCGCTGCATCTCGTCAGGTACATACTGCAGAAATCACACAACTTACGTGAATTAACTAGATAAATCCTTCAAGTTGAAATATACACATATTCGCACAGTAATGTCACTTATCTACCACGGTAATTTTAGGCTGACTAACATATCTTTCTGTTTGCACAATTCTGGCTTGCGTTGATAGGTCATAATTGCTTCTGCAAATTTTAACAAGCGAGTATTTTGTGTGTTAAACAACACGCGAAATGCAGTGTCTCTGTCTACCACATGGCCACTTTCGACAATGTGCCTACCGATTGAAGACGCCGGGAGCTTCTGGTGTGTCTGCCCCACGAGGCTAGCATCTCCTGTGTGTTGTATCTTGTTGACCCATTGAGGTATGTGTTCTGACACCCGTTTGTTAAGCTGTCTCTCTGTTCTACCAATGTAAACGGCCTGGCATCTACATGTGAATTGGTAAATACAATTGTTTGTGGCGTACAGAGGAACAGGCTCTTTGACTGCTGGTGTCGGAATCGGTACGGTTTTATGTCTAATGACTGGAGTTGCCGCACAGAATGTTCGACCTACTGCTGTAGTAAGCCGGTCTTGTAGACGTTGCATTACGTCATCCCCTCGAAAGGTTAGCTGGATGAATACCTTGAGTTTAGGGACTGTAGTTACGTCTGCTTTGGGTTTGGACTGTTGGCAGTGGCGCTTTATAAATCCTGTGGAGTACCCATTCAGGTGTAAGACATTCTTCAGAGTTTCAAATTCCTCTGTCAGTGTGTCCTGGGTGCATATCTTTCTAGCACGGTCAAACAAGGTCCGTACTAAGCCCCGTTTGTACTGGACAGGTGTGAAGCTCTGAAAATTTAGGTATTGGCCAGTCCATGTTCCTTTGCGATACACCGATCTTTGAATTGTGCCGTCTGCTCTACGTCTCATTAGATTATCTAGGAACGGTAACGCTTCGTTGTGTTCGTGTTCCATAGATAGAGAGATGTTTTTATGCGTCTTGTTCATTGTGGCCTGAAACGGTGTTGCTTATAGCTCGTCTGTGGTGATAATTAGTATATCGTCCACATAACGACGGTAAAAGGCCAAGTTGTTGATGTCTGAGGATCTCTTTCTTCTAAATGTGCCATGAAGATGTCCGCTAGAATAGGACCAAGAGGACTCCCCATGGCCACTCCGTCAATTTGGCGGTATGACTTAGTTAGAAAATTGAATTGTATGTTGGCGGTACATAGTAGTAGTAGCCTCTCCAGAATAGGTGTTGGTATGCCTAATTTTAGTTGTTTGTCTTGAATGCGTTCCCTTATTATTTTCACTGTCTCCTCCAATGGAACGTTAGTGAATAGGGAGGCTATATCCATGGATGCCATGTGTTTGTTATTTATGTCCATAGTATCCAATAATTCCACCAGTTGGAATGTATCTCTGAGTATTTTTGGATCGAAGGACTGTCGTACTGGCTTTAACATTTCGGCTAGCCATCTCGCCATTCGGTGTTGTGCAGAGTTAACCATGGACAGGATAGGTCTTAGCGGGATGCCGGGCTTGTGAAGTTTGGGTAGACTGTACATCTGAGGAGTGTGCGAGCCACGTGGTGTGGGCGTTTTTGCAGTGGCCTCACTGATGAGTCCCGCATTCACAAGTGACTGGAGCTCTTTCCTCATTATAGCATCCAGGTCCTCAGACTTGTTTACTTTTTGATCTATCCTTAATTTGGATTCATCTGACAATATTACATCCATTTTTTCTCTGGTAGTCTGACATGTCCATCAGTACTGTACCGTTCCCTTTGTCAGGTTTCAGTATGACGAGGGTTTTGTTAGCCTTTAACGCTTTTAAGGCAGTAAGGTGGTCGTTGGTCAGCGAACATGTCTGTTTAGAGGGTGTTGTGCGATACTGGTGTTCTAAATCTACCAGTTTGGCCTTCAGCCACCCGACCGACTCAGCAGAGGTAGGTGATGACTTAGAGACTTGATCAAACAACATTTCAAACTGTGCTTGCGACTGTACTGAAAACCGATATACATATTAATTCCACTCTCCTTCAGAATATAGTACTGCCTTCGACAGGCCTTTGTGATATAGACTGTTACGCCGGACTCTCCTGCTAGTCCGACCGTAACCAACTCAACTCCCCTGAGTCTATCCTTTGGGTCCAGTTTTCCTCACTTGCCCACATCTAACTCTCGGGCTAAGTTTCGTTAACTTGCCCAAAACTCAATTGGCCCGGTCCATCACTTTCTTCTTTGGGCCGATTCGTTATCCCCCTGTGCGAATCCATTTCACCATTGATCCGTTATTTACCAGATTTCCACGAATACCAAATTTTGGATTTTCCGTTGTTTCCCTGTCTTTTAGCACGTTCTACTTGCTCGCTGGTGATTTATCTTGACGTGTACGTGCCATACCATCCCACTGTCTTGGAGCTAACCCATTTGCTCAAGGTCTTGATTAACCTTCCTGGTCCCCCACCTGCCTTACTCTGACCCCTCACCTGCAACCTCGCTTTGTTACTTTGCTTTGTTGCAGTGAGTAAAGTAGTTAAGACAAAAAGGGGGTGGTGAAGTATTTTTAGGGAAGACACAAGTGGGATGAGCACAAAGCAAAAATAGAGGAGATTATACACATTGAGAAATGAAGGTGACAGACGAATAACAAATGGCTTTGTTTCCTTATGTAGCCTAAGAACCATAACTGTCTAACCTTGATCTCATTAATATTTCCTTCAATCTCAGTTGTTGTATACGTCTTTGTTTGTTGTCTTCAGCTGCCATGATATTCCTCCTGTCCGTCTATGCAGCCTCACTTTAACTGATTGAGTGCCAAAAGATTGTATATTGCCAAATTGACAATTGACCTGGTTTGTATCAACAGGACAGCAAGTCGTCCAGGTGAAGAGGATGGTGTTATTGATCTGGCGCTGGTTTCTCCTTCCCATACTACAGTGTGTAGATGGGGTGTCCTAGGGTACCATGGCAGCGATCACCACCTTTGTAGCATATTGATGGAGAAAGGGGAACCAGTCAGCACAAGTCAATGGTCAAGACTTTCCAGTATGACAGTACAGGGCATTATGTGGTGAGTAAATAAGGCGTGACAAGCGCACAAAGCTTTATGGCAGGAAATAAAAGACGGGAGCAGTCACCTTGGTGGAATTTTGAGGTGGATATGGCCTGGGTGGATAAGCGTAGTGCTGTAAGGAAATGGCAAACGCCAAGAACAACAGAGTTGCACATCCTAGTCCCTGTATGCACTTAAAAAGAGAGATGCACAAAAAAAAAAAAAAAATAAGCTGCTTACCAAAGAAAAAATGGTTAAGGTGGTTAAAAGTGAAAAATGGGCAGAGGTATGTCAAAGAGTAAGCACAGACAAGTCACTGAAATTGTTCTGGCGACTACATAAAAGCATGAGTGGGGTAGTCAAGAATAAGAGTATTCCTGACTTCCAGGGTACTGACCTCATCTGGCAGAGGACTGACGAGAACAAGGGCAAAGCCCTCTTCGAATGCTATCTAGAGCAGAGCAACCAGACAGACATGAGAGGCCGAAATCTTGCCAAGGAGGTCACCTCAGATAAGTGCAAGGCCCAGAACATGTCGGATGAAGACACAGTGACAGTGAAAGAAGTCAAGGCTGTACTTCGACAATCAAAAAACAGCGCTCCAGGGCCATATGGCATAAGATATGACGACATCAGTATGTGTACCGACAACGAACTAGAGAAACTAGCAGACATGTACAACAACAGTATAGGGAGTGCTAGCATCAAGGAGAAGTGGTTACACAGCTATCTGATTCCCTTACCGAAGCCTGGTAAAGACCACACAAACATTCAGGTATATCGAGTGATAACCATGCAGAACACAATAATCAAACTGCCATAGTGTCTTTCTCTCGTGCCTAAGGCGACGCATAGGGCAGAAGTCGTGGCTCTCCATGTTTGTTCGAAGCGTCAAACATTTGGAGCCAGAAATCTGATTCTGTAGCAGTTGAGAGTTTTATGATGGCGGATTGTCAAGCCGCCTATCAACCGCCTTTAGTCAAGCTAGAAGAAAACACGTCCCGCCATCTTGACCCAAGCCGGAAACTCTTTAATTCTTCCGATGGTAGCATCGTTTTTTGCAAGATGAAAAACATACTGACTAATAAAAAGATATCAATTGAAACGAGAAACAGAGTGTTGAGGTGCACAAAAGAATTAAGGAAATAAAAAAAATAAGCACATCAACAGGCTGTCTAAAAACTAAAGATGGCAAAATCATAATAGAAAAAGACCAGATTCTACATTTATGGACAGATTATGTGAAACATCTTTATGAAGAACAGTATACTGGAGAAGTTAATTGCCAGAAAAATATCAAGCTAGCTAGAGAAGCAAGGTTTTTTACCGTCCAAACAGAGGAACCTGGACCAATGCAGCAGTTTTTGCCCATGATGTCTATGAACTCAGGCATTGAAAGATTTGCTGCAGTGATTGATCTTGAGGACGCGTACATCAGAGTACCATTGGGTTTGGGTTTCTTAATGCATTCAGCTTCTTGAACTCAAGATAAGTCCTTTCCTCCTTAGCTGGATCGCTGCTGCCCTTTTCCAACGGAAAGTAGTCTTTAGAGTGGCAGTTGGGCTTCAGAACCAACAACAATATATCCTGACCTACCACAGGGATCACCATTATCTCCGGTGCTGTTCAATGCCTACACTATGAGAATCACAAGCGAGCAAATCATAGGACCGGGGAGGACATTGTCGTATGCAGAAGATATTTTAGTGTATCATCAGGTCAAGGACGGAGATCAGATTGATGTAGAACTACAGACCGAACTCAATCGCATAAGCACTTGATGTGTTGAAGCTGAGTTAATGGTCAACCCAACAAAGGCAACAGTGACATAGACATAGTTCTCTTTAAATAACCATATTATCAACACCCCAACGCCAACTGTAAATCTGGGTTCAGAGACGGTGGAAAGAACGCAGGCAATGAATTACATGGGGATATGATTTGATCGAAGCCTAGCTTCTACTGAGAACGTAGACCAAGCGATAATAAACGACAAGCGGGATTTGGCTGCGATGCGGGTGATGGCGGCGGCAAACTGTGAGCAGCGCCATCTATGTCTTCTTTACGAGGGGCTGATCCTTTCTGTTCTGTAGTATGTGATGGCGATCCTGACTCTCAGACATAAGCAGACAGAAAGAATGGAAAGGATACAGAACGAAGCCATGCTCATCATTCTAGGATGTACAAGACATACAGCATGCAGGGCGATGCGCTACCTTTTTGATTTTCCAACCATGAGGGACAGAATACATATGTGCCAAGCACGTCTATCTCAGAGTCAATGCAAACACACAACATCCACTGTATAGCGAGATTAAGAAGGTAAAGGGCAGCAGGTTAAAAAGAGGAAAGTTGTGGACGGGTCAAGCCGAAGACATTCTTCAACAGGTGTGTTCCCTTGAGGACTTAGAAACTGGCGAGGAGTGGATACAAGTGCCAACAAAGTTCTGTACATCCTTTTCAGTGTGCATCCAACTAGACAGAAAATGCAGACAAGAAAAGACAGCTCCTGTGGAGGCGGAAGTACAGGCTCTGATCTTCGAGAATTCTTTAGAGGATGATGCTGTCATTTACACGGATGGGTCGGTCGTTTGAGGAGTGAGACGTTCATGGGCCTTTACAGTTCAGGCCGGAGGGAAACTGTAAAGGAAGAGTCTGGCGCTTTTGCTTTGACCACATGCAGCCTGACTATGGAAGTCATGGCAGTAAGTAAAGCTATAACATGGCTCGAGACAGTAGGGCTACTGTGGAAGACGGACGAGCCATGGACCAGGCAGACATTCTGAATGTTCTACGAGATGTAAGTCGTTTACGAGAACCCAATGACTGGGAATCTACAACTATTGTCAGGCTGCGAGAACAGAAAGTTAAAAGAGGTGTGGCCAAACAAGAACACTACGCAGGAAGCCAAAGAAGAGTAATAAACCAACACAGAACTTGTGTCGTGAGCCGCTACACGCTACATGATTTGCCGAGGAGGGGATCCAAGCACTTATGGTCTGGATGGTTCAATGTGCAATGATGATGATCTGTCGACTAACTAACTAACATATCGCCAAATGCCACCTCCCATTTGGACAGAAGAATGATATACCGCCATACTAGGGTCGTCGTGTTATTTGTTTCGTTTTGCGCTATCTTTCGCAATTTCAATGATCATCCTAATACTTGTTCATTTGATTGATTGTACATCATGTTTGGTCCAAACTACTTATTGTTTGGTACTGAATGAGTTAAAAACTTCAGTGTTAGCCTCACATTTTTTACTCATTGTCCATATTGCTGCATCATACAACAATGAAGAGTAAATGTAACACTGGACTATTCTTTAAAAGCTTAAACTTATGGATTATTTTGTTTTGTGATTGTAGTATTTCAGTTTCCTAGCCGAGCACTGCGAAATACAAAAATGAAGGATAAATGTAACACGGGACCTTTCTGAAAAGTATGTATTATTTTGTTTTGTCATTGTGGTATTTCAGTGTTCTAGCTAATTACTACGCCATACAACAATCATGAATATATATAACACGACCATTATTAGTTGTTATCAGTAACTTAGATGTGACAAGATATGTTTTATTCACCTGCCATCGAATTGCAAAAATCATTTAGTGTTGAATTTTATAATATGTATATAACCATGCATACTTCGTCACGAATGCGAAATGTCCTTCCCTCAGGAAGCAAGTGCAATTGTTGAACGAAAATATTAATCACAGCAGTATAATTATGCTGGGCCTGAGTGCAAGGGCTGCCAGACATGCAATAGATAATTCATAAATCTATGGTTCACATATGAGCAAGATTAAAGGAGGAAGAATGTAATTCTTTTCACTCACTCACAGCATTTTCCGGGCGAAAGTGCGGGAATAAAGAGAAGTATTTATCAGCAAGAAGATAGTAAACGCTTGCATTTGGAAAAATGCATAAGAGTGCATTTATAAACTTACTCCCTACAGCATCTTTGGATGTTATTGCATGATATGCATTCATAAAAGGCAATAAAATTGAAGAATAAATCAAGACTAGCAGAAGTGGAGACATCGCGTTGCATTATGTTGGCCTGGAATGGCCTTAGGTCTGCTGGTCCCTTCAGGAATTGAAGTTAACATTTCCAGTGCATTTAAATACAAAATATCACACTCAGCACGACGAACAAACACAGGATACCTTAACCTTTCCTTCCATCCAAGATCGTCAGGTTGATCTTGGAGAGGCAAGCTTACCGGTTTAAGTGAGGAAAAACCACATAAATAACATAAATCCACCACACAGAAAAACACAGTCCGATTTCGTTCAAGGCAATTTGAAGTCTGCGCTGGGTATTCGTTTCGTGGCGTCCTTACAGTTACTTTTTGAGTCATGTATGCCTAAGTATCCAATCAGCTCATTAGTTTGAGACGCTGACTTTGTTTACTTTCAACATGACAATGATATAATTCGACCTGTCAAGCCTGTCCAAGGGTGTTCGATGTGCGATATGGTGCGATTTTATTGCATTTATTGAAATAAGGTTGACAAGCTGGGTTTGATTGCATCCATTATGTTACAACCCCCTGAAACAAGTAAAGAGTTTGAAGTATTTTTTTTTCTCATATCCTTTTCCAGGACATTGCAGTCAACACCACCATGTTTTGGCTGCTGTTGATGTCTTGGCAAGTTTTACGTTAAATAGCTTGCCATAGCTTTCTGAACGGCCGGCTCACATACCTCCGTAAGTAACTAGCGCGGCGCTATCCACTGCCGAATCTCGAGCAGCTGTGTTTCGTACGAGAGTATACGGGATTACGAATAACGTTCTTAACTCCTACGCCAGGGAGACCGGCTTCAAGTATTTAGGAAGTATAATATCATCAAATGGCAAATCAGAAGACGAGATTAAAAAAATATACGCAATAAGACAACAAACTCATTGGACAAATGGAACCAATACTAAAGAATAAACAAATATCAATAGATACTAAGAAAGCACTCTACAACACAATCTTCATACCAACTCTATGTTACCAATGCCAAACCTGGACAATTATAGAAGAAGAAAAAATAGAATTGAAAAATTACAAGAAAGAATACTCAATGTATCAAGAAGAGAGAATATCAAAAATGAAGAAATCAGGACTAAAGTGGGGGTTATATCAGTGCTAGATGTCATCAGGAAACTAGTTAAATGGATTGGTCATATAACTAGGCTACCAACTAACAGTATACTACAATGAGCAATGATGATGTACAGACCAAATGGAAAAAGAAAAAGAGGATAGCCATGTAAACCATGGACAGGGGGAATAACAGAATGTATGGGAATCATGATATGTGAAGTCCATAAATGGGCACCCACTCGCTGTTTATGCTTCATTGTGACACCGCAACGTACAAGACGAACAAGATGAGATGAGATCGAGAAACCGTTTGGCGTAATGTGAAAGACATGCATTACAAGCCAAGCAAATAGACAAGAAAACCTCCTGAAACTACCTAACTGTGGTTTTAGAGAAGAAAGTCACAAATACTACGAGCAGCCGTAGTGTGTCATCTAAATGTCGTGACCGATGCCAAGAACAACCGAGACTTGTACCAGACATCGCAATCAGACAGCAGTAATGAATGGCATATGGAAAGGGAAAAACAGTCTTACGTCTTGTTTCCTTGACGACCTCACTCGCCTTATTTTGGAAAATCGCCTCATTCATAATATAGGCGTTCTTAACCCAAAAGGGATCAATGTTCAGCAATGTTTAATCTCTCTCTCTCTCTCTCTCTCTCTCTCTCTCTCTCTCTCTCTCTCTCTCTCTCTCTCTCTCTCTCTCTCTCTCTCTCTCTCTCTCTCTCTCTCTCACTCACAGGCTCAGTGGGAAGGCGTTACGACGCAGTTCGTAATTCCGTATACCCACGTTCGAAACACAACGTATATACAGTTGTTTTCCCTATCCAACCCTTTTTAATGTTTATATGTAAAATAAAAACATTTCTATTAGCTTACTACCAAATAAACAACTTTTAAGTCTTAAATGTGACACACCCTTACTTCCCATTTTCCGCCATCCATTTTTGTTTGGTCCAAACCTACTTTTTGTTTGGCCCTGGATCTGTTACATGTAGAATTGCCCAAGCAAAGGAAACATTTCATAAGGTGAAGAATATTCTCTGCAATTTATCTTTCTCATACAAGGTGAGAGAAACGTTGTCAAGAGTTATATTGAACCAGTCCTGGTGTATGGAAGCGAATAATGCACAATTAGGAGACAAGTGAAGAATTATGTAGAAGCTGCGAAGATGTGGTTGTATAGAATAGCTAGACGACCCGGCCCGGCTTCGCCCAGTCCCTGGCGGGGAGCGTCTCATTGAATTCAAATATATTTCTCTAAGCGCACAGAGTACGCGTTCGGCCCCTGCTCCCATTCTCGTTCCCGTTGCTCGTCGCTTCTGATGCTCCCTTTCCCGTTCCCGTTGTTCGTATTTCAGTTGGATCCGCGGGGGTGAGAACAACATCTGTACAACATTTCATCTCAATCGGATGGACCGTTCGAGAACGCATAAAGGACACACACACAAAGAAACATTACTGTTCATAACTAATTACTGGTTTAATCAGAGAGTTAGTTCCCTTGGAGCAAGATGGCGGACCACAAGCGGGCCTGTTTCTGAAGTCCGTAATGCCTTTTTCTTTCGTGCTTGAGGAAAAATTTTTGATTTTAAGCTTACATACTATGTCAGTTGGCTCCGCGGGAGTGAGAACATCATCTGTACAAAATTTTATCTCAATCGGAAGGACCGTTCGGGAACGCATAAAGGACAAACAAACAAAAGCAAAGAAACAAACAAACAAACATTGTCTTTTATATATATAGATGATGAGAAGACAGTGTACTGATACAAATAGCAAATACAATATCTTGAAAGAATTTAAATCATAAAGAGAACTGGTTACTCGCATTGGAAGAGAAAATTCCCCAGTTTTTGGGGGCATGCCATAAGAAGAGGAAAACTGGAGTCTGTCGTCACAACGAGAAAGGTGGGGGGAGGGAGAGGAGGGGTTGACCAAGAGAGAAGTTGCTGGACAGTATGGCATCATGGTATGAAGTAATGTCGGTGTCGGAAATGATTGGCAGCACGAGAAACAAAAAGCTGTGGACGGACATGATCACCAACGCCACAGGGCATGGACTATAAGAAGATTCTGGACAGGCTTAAATCATGGTTTGAAAGGCATCAGCAATCGAATTGATATATACGGCTATTGAGCGGGAGTTGTGAAAACACGGGAACGCCCATGCCAGCTGGCATGGCACATGATGATGATATTGACAGTCGCCTACGTACGAGCTGGATTTCCCCCTTGTACACCCTGTCCTTCACCATGCTTAATCCGCTAGTGGCTAAATTTTATTATGATCTTTCCCTGATATTTTGAGTTATCACGAGTGCTGGTATATGAAAATAAAGATAGGTAAACGGCAGACATGACATTTGGAGGATGGATGGGACGCGAATAGAGACGGCAAATAACATGCCAGTTTGGTAAATGTTTATATAAACATTAGCATTGCTGCGTGGGTGTTTATCGTTTTTATATCGTTAGGGCTAACATGCGAAATGTGTTTCCATAACGTTCAGTTTGTTTTCAGCAAATGCGTTTTAATGCAATATTTTTAAGCAAGTTAAACTAGAATAGAAACACGTAAAGTGACGTGGGATTGAGAAACTGCTGTCGGCAAATTAACAAACAACCAGAAATGTGAGTTTTTCAGTTGGTTCGGGGGTATCGTATAAATATAAACTAGCTGATACGCACGCGCGCATTCAAAGACACCTGCATGCACACACACACACACACACACACACACATATATATATATATATATATATACACAAACACACACACACACACAACGCACATTTTGTAGTTTCCATGGATGATAAAGAAGGGGGGAAAAGAGAAGAGCAGTATGACGTAGAAGAGAAAAAGTGAAGGACAAGAAGATGAAAGCCGAGAAGGAAGAGAAGCAGAGGAGGACAAGAAGAATATATAGGCGTAATTATACTTGTCTATCAGGATTGTTGTAAAATGACTATCATGTCTTTTTGTTTGCACAAAGTCGGTTTTTGTAATTGAATTACACTGGTCTACACACATTTTGGTGCCTTAAATTTTATAGCAAAGCTGTTATTATTATGTGGTAATTTTGTGTTGCTGATTCCAAAAATATAATTAGATTTTTGTTTTCTATCAGCTCTAGTTTTTAAGATAACTAAGAATGACCTTCTTAGTAGGGTAATTGTTATTTACAAGCCTAGAGTTAGGTGCCATTAATAATATTTTGACTGTAATCTGCATTCATGTTATATGCAATTACTGTGCATTTACTGCTTTCATATAAAACACCAAAAATGTATTAAAACTTTATCACTGGCAGTTTTTATCTGTAGTCAACACACACAAAGTTTCTGTTCGAGGACTTCCTGGAATGTGATATGCCCGGACAGTCATGCTTAAGGGTCCAACAGTAATCTACCATCATGTGGCCATCCCAAAGTCCCTGGTATCTCTCTTCTATTGTTTTCATATCTTGGTGAAATCTTTCACCTTGCTCCTCACTAAAGTCTCCAAGATTCTCGAGAAAGAAATTTAAATGGTTATGGAAGTGCACGTAGTGCAATTTTATTCTCATGTTGCATTCAAGCTTACAAACAACTCGACAGCATATTTTCAACTAATTCAGAATAATAGTCTGCTTTTAAGTTACCTAGAAAGTTTTTCACAATTAAAACAAATGATGACCAAGCTGTGGAATCTGTTATCTTCATCGAACCAATAAAATTTGGATTGTTTATTAATTTTCTAATTTGAGATCCATAAAAAATGTCATTTTTAAGTGTTTCTATGCTCAATTCCGAAAACTTTCTGCATAAATTATTAAAACAGGTACCTTCTTTGTTCAGTGCCTTAACAAATTGCTTCATCAAGCTTTATATGTAATGGTTCAGTAGAACTCTTTTTGGATCAATGAGAGGCTTGTTCGCAATATTTTCTTCTCCAAATTTAAATTCATCCCTCAACGGTCACTATTTCTTTGTCCAGTGCGTATCTTTTACCCTGCTATCCCACAAACATGTAAAGCACGGATATCGGGTGTCCAAGCAAGAAGTTCATCAATGTAAGATCTACACAAACCATCCAATTAATTTCAGAAATACTTCAATGTTTTTTTTTTTTTTTTCAGAATTGTGCTTATTGTAGAATAATTCGCCTTCATAGTAGTAGAACGGGAAATTGGAATTGAGCGATATTTATTACCAATGTGTAAGAGAACACCTTTCAAACTTCTTTTAGAACTGTCAATGAAAGGTCGACACTCATCTGGTGTATAACTTACACCCGTTTCGTTAACAAGACTTCCTACATTAGTACAAAACACAAGATTGTTCTTGCCACGTAGCGGTTGATGCAAGAGTCAATATTTAGATTGGATAACAAAATAGTGGCAGACAAATAAAGTAAGTCACCGTACAGTGTAAGAATACATAGTTACTAGATGACGTCACGGGGACTACTTTAGGTTACTATAGTTAGAGAGAGAAGCGTTTAACAACAAGAATGGAGGAAGGCGAACAGAAGACAACATCACGATATTGAGAAGATTCAACTGAAATGGCAGTATAGGCATGACACAGGATGGTTACGCAAGATGAAGAACAACGGTACAATGGAGATTATGAAGGACGGACAAGAATGGCTGCATGGCGCAGAGGAAATGAAGAGAATATTTGGCGTCACAACTGGCCGATCAAATTGTAGGCAAAAGGTCACAGGGTTAGTACGTCAGTCAAAAGAACTGAAATATCAGCGGGTAATGATTGACCACGATCAAGTATTTATCTGTTAATTATCAAAGTGAGGAGATGGGATTTGTCAGACGAAACGGTATGTTGCAATCATTATTTACTTATCATATTCTGACGGGCCCTCCCAGCCGTATGGGAACCGTCATATAATTATTTATTATTAACATGTCTGACTAATCAACAATATTAAAGGAAAGTATGACGTTGATTACCATTGTTTGCTGCCGTCATTTTATTGACATTGAATTGCGGTTCTCGTTAACCTGTTGTAATGGTTTGGAACGGACAACGAGTGTAATTTAAGGACTCAGCATTACAGCAGTTTTCTTTACAAAAGAATGGGGGAAACCTTGTTATCTGCTGCGATAAAATGTAGCATTTGTTTCCACAATCAGCAATATTTGTTTTCTTTTATTCTTGAAGCCAAAAGTTCTGAAGATTCATTGGACAGATATAAATCTCGGATTAGACCATTCAGTTCTCGTTGAGCAGCTGGAAAATCAACTTCGAAATCTTCTTCTTCTGCTGCGTTCACCCGGAGTATTTTTTCAGACGTATTTGCGCTGTGCCCGGTTATGCGCCCATAGGCCGGCACATTCGACTTCAGCGGGCGTTTGTTTACCGGTGTTAGCCTTCCCGGGTGTTTCGGGGGACTTTCGACTCTCACTGTTGTGGTGCCGTCCACATCCCAAGTGGCCAAGAACGGTCGAAGACATCACGGTCAGCCCTCAAGGGAAGACAGGGGCAGACCATGGGCGTTATCCGCCATCCAAGGAAGCTTCCATAATTGCACAGCCGACACATAGCGCTTTGGTACTTGGCTCAACCAAGGAATCGTCACGTCGTGCACATGGCTGCTTCACTTCCTCACTTCCATATACTGGGCATTTCGTTCGCCACAGGCTGCTCCCCGCGCAAAAAAGGAGAGGTTAGGATGCAAACGGCATCCACTTAGCGATCTTTCGGTTCAGACTTTACACAACTTTTGCGGGTGTTTGTCGGCCGGGTTAACCTTCCCGAGTGCTTCGAAGGACATTCCACTCTCACTCGGGCGTTTTTGCGTTGTGCTCGGTTTTGCGCTCGTAGGCCGACCCATCCGACTTCAGCAGGCGTTTGTTGACCGGTGTTAGTCTTCTCGGGTGTTTCGGAGGACTTGCAACTCTCACTGGTTCCGCCCCATCCCAGCTCAAGTTAGAACGGTCGAAAACATCACGGTCAGCCCTCAAGGAAGACAGGGGCAGACCATGGGCATTATCCCTCATCCAAAAGGAGGCGTCCATAATAGCAGAGCCGACACATAGCTCTCTTTTACTGGGCTCACCTAAGGGGTGGTCACGTCCTGCACATGGCTGCTTCACTCCCTCACTTCCGGATATTGGACATTTCATTCGCTTCTGGCCGCTCCCCTAGCAAACCAGAAACGGTCAGTCTGCTGACGACATCCACTCAGCAAGCTGTCCCTTCGGACTTCCACGTAATGCATTCGCTAACCAAGAGTTCCATTTCGTGGTAATGAGACGTTTTGCCACTTATTCCCCCCAATAGAACATCGTTAAAGGGTTTAAAGTGTACTCATTCCAATTACGGGGCCACGTAGAGTCCCGTATTGTTATTTTTCGTCACTACCTCCCCGTGGCCGGTCTCTCTGGCCGAGGTGTTAAACGACTTTCTCCGTAATCCCATTTATCCACGTAGGGTCTCGCAGCTCGCGAGAATTGGTAGCGGTTCTCGTCGCGTTGGTGACTTACGGGATAAGTGAGCCAGCCGCTCAGAAATCAATGGCAAACTACTTAGCGTAATCTTGCCAAGAAATCAACAACAGCAGTAAATTGCTGGTGTTGACAGCGATGTCCTGTAAAGGATATGCGGAAGAAAAAATACCTCCCCGTGCCGGGGAGTGGGTAAGTTGCGCGCCCGCTGCCTTTCTTGGATGTGGTAGCCGTTTCTCATGCTCCCTCTTCCGAATCGAATCCTGATTCCCAGTTACCCGTTACAAACATGGTAGGCATGTCACGGACCAGCGACATTTTATAGGGTAGACATTTGAAAGATGCGTCGCCGGCACGCAAGGCCATGCGATCAGTACAAAGTTATCCAGAGTCACCAGTGGGAATACCGCGCCGCGCCAATGGTAACGAATCTTCGAAATCAATATCACTGTCACTTGTCGTCCAACATGCCACTGCTGTTTCATCTTCTTGCAGTGAATACGAAATCTGACAGAAAGTTGGAATTGATATGTCATCTCCGTATGGAACAAGCCGTCTAGCAGAATCTAAATCTGGATATTTTTTATTTATTTATTATTATTATTATTTTTTTTTTTTTTTTTTGGGGGGGGGGGGGGGGGGGGGGGGAATGGTGTGATCCCCCACGCCACCCCACCCCCATTAATTCCCTTAATATTGACAACACAGAATAAACAGTAACCATGGTGGTTCTTGGGCTGCCTCCAAAATATTAGAATTCAAAATTTTGTAAGGGACTAAATAGCAATAGTCTCTCCCCCCCCCCCCCCCCCGAGCCTTATATAGAGAATACTGTAATAGTATTAATTAAAAACGTGACTGCCTGTATCTGAAAAGCTAGAGCTGCTGTTTACAAATAAATGTGATATTTGGATTTAGCAGGCCTCATTTATGCAAAATCAGGTCTAAAATGTTTGGCACCCAAAAAAAAAAATTTGTTTTTGTAGGGTTGTGTTATATTTCAGCTTATTGCTTTAGTTTATGTTGTGTCATTTCTGCAGTATGTGCCTCTCGAGATGCAGCGAAATATGCCAGGCAATAAATTGTAAATCTGTTGTTTGTGTCTTCGTTATTCAAATTTATTACGAAAAAAAAAGCATTGTTTTAAATTATTATTTACCTATTCACTTTATATGCTATCTTAGTCAGATATGACTGAGCTACCGTATGACAGTAGACGGTACTACCTGCTTTCTGTTAGCGCCGAACGTTGGGCGGTGCTTACCAAACCGGACACCCCACATTGTGCAAACTGCTTCAGGCTGAGGAATGCAGTTGGGAGGGTACAAGACATATCCTGGTGCGAGGGTATTGCAACATAAAAGCTAAAAGTCATGGCAGGGCAGGCAGGGTAGACCTGACGCTAAGCCTTGGTTGTCGACTGGTATAGGATCGAAGCTCCGATAGGCGGGCAGTTAGAGCACTGCATTGCTAATCCTACAGCGACTGCACTTATCTTGTTCCAGATGTGTTGGTGTTGACTTTCCACTGGAGTAAACTAGGCAGGCCGAGAGAGGGATCATGCTGTGTGGGTGTCGTATTATTTCTATGTGTCGTCCCTGAGGTGAGGGGAATCAACACCGACATTCTTTTAACCCCATATCAATATCTTGAGGATATCCCAGCTTTCTGTCCACAATACCCCGTCAGCCCCTGGATCTCTCTCTCTCTCTCTCTCTCTCTCTCTCTCTCTCTCTCTCTCTCTCTCTCTCTCTCTCTCTCTCTCTCTCTCTTACTACTGAACCAAGCCCCCTCTTATTCTTTTCCCAAAACACACTACACAACACTGGCTCTAACAAAAACAACAAATTAGTTTAATAGAGAAAAGTGTCATGTATGTGTAAAGTATATGTGTAGAATGTCTGTCGTATAATCTAGTGTGTATGTAGAGTCAGACCGAATAGATCAGGAGCAAAGTCTGTTTCATCACTGTACTGGCCACACAACAGCACCATATATGATGGACAGAAGACCTCACCCAAATGTTGTGTTTCTCCGGCCAAGTGTCGACTTCCTCCGATAGCTCTTGAACAATCCGGATGCTTGGTCATCAATAGTGGAAACAGTCCAATATTGATCATCAATCTAACACACACAGTGTAACTACTCTGTTCATAAAAATTATGTGATCAGAGAATCCTAAAAATACTGTTACTGTCACTTTGGAAAACTCAATGTTAGTATTTAACTGTTCCTAGGAATTCACCAATTGTAACACACTTTGTTAATTGGTAATGATAGGAATTCACCAATTATAACTCAAAATGTTAATTTTCCCGGTATCTATATCTACTAGTGTTCCTGGTACAGATGTTGTTGTCAGTGTCATGATTTTACTGTGATGTAAACTATCACTCAGGAAACACACTTAGATAACCATCGTTTCCTGCTCAGCAGAGGCCAGGTTCCTGCAGACCCTCTGGGTTATGGGCCCAGTGCAAAAACCTCTTAGTAAACTCTGCCTTCAATATTCGAGCCATGACTTTTCTTCTAGCTTCTTGGTAAACCTAGTGGAATCATATATTCATTCCGGTTTGAAAATTGGGACTACTAAATCACACGAAGGTAACATGTCCGCCAATGTAAATCGACAGAAGACACTGTAATCCCTCTCCAGAATCAACTCGGAATAACACACACGTCTTAGTTGTTTTACAACATTTGGTCGACTTCCCCAAAGTTTTTTATCCCACAGGTTTTAATACTGGGTCTGAGTGACGTCACAAAACTGTCCAGACACTAGACAGTCTAGAAGCTATTTTCCTCTCTCCGATTCCGACTTAATGTCAACAACTGGCTGGTTGTCCCTTTCATCTGGGAAATCATCCGGTACTTCAAAAAGTCTTACCGGTCTGTAATCTAGAGAATTCTTGTCCCTACAACAAAAGATCCTGCCGACTTATATCCAGACAGTCCGTCTACCACATCAAAGGATGGCTGCCGCCTGCAGATGTATGGCGCGATAGTCTTCCCTCGATCAACCACACATTAAAGAATGCCGGCTGTTTGTAGACGTTTGATGCGACATTCTGTCATCGATCGACCTCCAAGATTTTATGTGACAGTGGGCAACACATGGTCTCTACATTTCAGCCAAGGCTTTGTGCTATGGAGAGGTATAACTCAATCCCTGGCCTTAACTGGTCACGGAATCAAAAAAGAACAATATAACAAACTATTGTCTGTCAAGACGGCAAGGTGACAAGGTATGATATATAAACTCTTCAGTGTGCACCTGACGAGATGCATCAAAATATGGCAGGCAATAAATCGTGCAATATATTATTTGTGGCTTCTGTGTTCAAAGTAATTGTCTCTGTTCTGCATATGTAGGACATTCTTGCAGCACATGTTTAACAGGCATTTTAACATTCTCAGAGTTACACGCATCAGTATCTCTCTTATCTTTAATTTATTGAACAAGTGGTATTTTCATACTGCTATGACGCGCGCGGAGTCTGAAGGATGCTACTAGTTTACTTCCGTGGAGTTTTTAATATGCATTATCTTTCTGGTGGTCTAGATACTTTGATTTTCACTTGGTTCTAAAAATGCTTATATAAACTTATAGGTCTTATCATATGATATTATGTTATGTCTTTATTAGGCTGAAGTATCTTCAATCTTCTTTGCCATTTCGGCGGCATCTTCCTTTCTAGGTATGTTGCAATGTGACAGGAATCATTGCATTAATTAAACAATTTTGAATTGTTGACGTTAGTCCACATGAGGAGCGACTGGTCGAGTGGCCTTAATGTCGGATTCTCCTCCGAGAGACCCGGATTCGAATCCTCGGTAAGGTGTGGATTTTTTTCTGTCGGGGGCAAAACGATAACCCAAACCTGCATAGTTCGCAGCGACTGCACTAGCCAGGCCGCCTTAATTACTCAGGTTCAAGACCCCCCCCCCCCCCCTCCCCCCTACCATACACCGCAAAGTACTATATTAGCAGTACATGACAGCTTCAGTTTATGATGACAGTTAGTCCACGGAGTGCTCATCATAGATCTGCTCGTTCTACAGGTTTCGTTCTTCAATGTTAAGACAACTGACATCGTGTTTGTGAAGAGAGCTATTTTTCTGTTTCTACCGAAGTTTTCATGGCCTCTATGTCTCTGCTCTGAGAATGTTCCAGTTATCACTAACATCTTAGTCCAACTGACCGGTGTAGGGGCTGAACCATAAACCTCGGCATTAGCAAAGAGTAAGTTTCTGCTTCTAATTATGACTTCTTGATTTTGGACTATATTTCGTTTGTTAATGTTAGGCTTAGCTGCTGTTGCCAAAACTGCAATACCATATTCCAGGATTGGCCTCATTCGTCCAGAAATAAATTCATGAGAACTTTATCATCTGCTCCCCATGTGCATGTGGTAACAGCACACTTTTTCAAGATAATCATTCTTTGTCTTGACGTTATTTTTATTTATGTCAGTCCGCGTCTTCCTCGTCGGGCGACGATTAAAGGTGACACCTATGAAGTTTAGATTTTTTTTTCTTGACTCAGTGTTTTCCCGTGCAACACTACTAAGAGTGATGTGGTTTATATATATATATATATATATATATATATATATATATATATATATATATATATATATATATATATATATATATATATATATATATATATATACTTATGCCTCACAGAAATCAGTGAAACACTAGAAACTCTCAAATCCGGCAAGGCACCAGGAAAAGATAGTATTCTACCTGAAATTTTAAAATGTAGCAAAGAAACAATCATCCCAGAACTGTATGCAATACTTCAGCTCTGCTGGAAAGAAAAATCAGTACTACAAGATATTAAAGACACAAACATCGTTACCCTTTATAAAAACAAAGGCGACAGAAGCGACTGCAACAACTATCGCGGCATTTCCCCACTCAGCATTACAGGCAAGATTTTTGCTCGAGTAATCCTTAAAACGGTCTCCCTGGTCTAGAGGTTACACGACTTTCTCCGTAATCTCGGATACTCTCGTGGGTAACGTGACGTTGCGCGAGAATCGGTAGCGGTTCTCTCCCTGTCGGTAACTTACGGGGTACGTGAGCCGGCCGCTCAGAAAGCAATGGCAAACTACTGAGCGTAATCTTGCCAAGAAATCAACAATCAGCTGAAAGATGATGATGTTGACAGCGATGTCCTGTAAAGGATATGCGAACAAAGCAAAAAAAAATCCTTAAAAGGTTACACATTCTTGCTGAAAGAATCTACCCCGAATCACAGTGCGGATTTAGACCCAACAGGTCCACCATAGATATTATTTTCTCACTCCGGCAGCTCCAAGAGAAATGCAGGGAACAGAGGAAGCCATTATATATTGCCTTCATCGACCTCACAAAGGCATTTGACCCCCTGAGCAGAAACGGCCTTTTTAAGATCCTTGAAAAGATAGGATGTCCACCCACCCTTCTTAGTCTCGTGAAATCATTTGACGAAAACATGCAGGGGACCATTTTATTTGATGGCTCAACATCCCAGTCATTCAGCATCAGCAGTGGAGTAAAGCAGGGCTGCATGCTTGCTCCTACACTTTTTGGTATCTTCTTCGCCGTTCTCTTAAGGCAGGCATTTGGGACTGCCACTGAAGGCATATACCTCCATACAAGATCTGATGGCAAACTTTTTAACCCATCAAGACTCAAGACAAAGACTAAAATAAGATCAAGATGCATAAGAGAACTATTTTTTGCAGATGATGCAGCACTGACTACTCATACAGCAAAAGATCTCCAACGGCTCATAGATCGTTTTGCAGCCGCCTGCAAAGACTTTGGGCTCACCATTAGCCTAAATAAAACACAGGTGGTGGAACAAGATGCTGGTGCGCCTCCGCCAATCAAAATTTCTAATTACGAATTGAAGGTCGTCCACGAGTTTGTGTATTTGGGGTCGACAATATCAGATAATCTTTCATTAGAGACAGAAATCGACAGACGCATTGAAAAGGCAGCCACAACATTTTCCAGGCTAGCTAAAAGAGTTTGGGAGAATAATAGACTAACAGAGAGTACAAAAGTTCAAGTATATAAAGCTTGTGTTGTTAGCACACTACTCTACGGGTCTGAATCCTGGACCCTGTACTCGCGACAGGAAAGAAAGTTGAATTCCTTCCATATGAGATGTCTGAGACGTCTATCCTGGGCATATCATGAAGAGACCATATAACAAATAAACATGTGCTTGAAAGAGCAGATATTACCATAGTGCACTCCCTCCTCAAGCAGAAAGGCCTCCGGTAGCTGGGCCACGTATCTCGAATGGAGGATGAACGTATTCCCAAAGATCTCCTATACGGAGAACTAGCCACAGGAGAGGCCAACCGGAAGATCCCAAATGCAATATAGGGATGTGTGTAAACAAGATATGGAAACCATTGGAATAGATCCAGACACGTGAGAAAGCGTTGTAACAGACAGATGTTCCTGGAGAGAAGATGTACGAGATGGACTGGTGCTATTTGAGCGCAATCTGATCCAACAAACTGAGGATAGGCGGCACAGGCTTGAAACACAGTCACTTTTGTGGGACCTGCTTCGTCTTACAGATGCGGAAACTGTGACAGAGATTATCACTCTCGCATCGGACTATACAGTCACCAGCGGTGCTGCCAGGTACCTCCCCAGCGGCACAACTCTATAGTCCTTTAGGACTGAAAGAGGCCTACTATATATATATATATATATATATATATATATATATATATATATATATATATATATATATATATATATATATACTAGCTGACCCGGCCCGGCTTCGCCCAGACCCTGGTGGGGAGCATCTCATTTAATTCATATAAGTAGTCATATAAGTTCTCGTTCCCGTTACCGACTATCTGTCTGTCTGTCTGTCTATCTGTCTGTCTGTCTGTCTGACCCGGCCCGTCTTCGCCCAGACCCTGATGGGGAGAATCTCATTTAATTCATATAAGTAGTCATATAAGTTCCCGTTCCGACTATCTATCTGTCTGTCTGTCTGACCCGGCCCGGCATCGCCCAACTCCTGGTGGGGAGAATCTCATTTAATTCATATAAGTAGTCATATAAGTTCCCGTTCCCGACTGTCTGTCTGTCTGTCTGTCTGTCTGTCTGTCTGTCTGTCTATCTATCTGTCTGTCTGTCTGTCTGACCCGGCCCAGCCCATGGTGGAGAGCATCTCATTTAAATTATATAAGTAGTCATATAAGATCCCGTTCCCGACTATCTGTCTGACTGTCTGTCTGTCTTGGGTAATTGGAGGAGGGAGGAGGAAGAGGGAGGTGGAGGAGGGAAGAGGAGGGAGGAGGAGGGAGGAGACAGGAGGAGTAGGGAGGAATAGGAGGGAGGAGGAGGGATTAGGAGGAGGAGGGAGGAGTAGTGTGGAGGAGGAGGCGAGGAGGAGGGAGGAGGAAGAGGGAGGAGGAGGGAGAAGGAGGGAGGAGGAGAACGCAGGAGGAGAAGGGAGCAGGAGGAGGAGAGGGAGGAGGAGGGAGGAGGAGGGAGGAGGAGGAGAGAGTAGGAGGATGGAGGAGGCGGAGGGAGAAGGAAGAGGGAGGAGGAAGAGGGAGAATGAGGAGGGAGAAGGAGGAGAAGGAGGGGGAGGAGGGGAGGAGGAGGAGGGAGGAGGAGGAATGTGAAGGGAGGAGGAGGGAGGAGGGAGGAGGTAGAGGGAGGAGGAGGAGGAGGGAGGCGGAGAGAGGAGGAGGAGGGAGGAAGAGAGGGAGGAGGAGGAATGTGAAGGGAGGAGGAGGGAGGAGGTAGAGGGAGAGAGGAGGAGGAGGGAGGAAGAGGGAGGAGGAGGAATGTGAAGGGAGGAGGAGGGAGGAGGTAGAGGGAGGAGGAGGGAGGAGAGGAGGTAGAGGGAGGAGGAGGAGGGAGGAGGCAGAGAGGGAGGAGGGGGAGAGGGAGGAGGAGGAGGGGGAGGAGGGAGGAGGAGGAGGAGTGATGAGGAGGAGGGAGGAGGAGAGAGGAGGAGGAGGGAGGAGGAGGAGGGAGGAGGAGGAGGGAGGAGGAAGAGGGAGGAGGAGGAATGTGAAGGGAGGAGGAGGGAGGAGGTAGAGGGAGGAGGAGGGAGGAGAAGGAGTGAGGAGGAGGAGAGGGAGGAGGAGGAAGGAGGAGGGGGAGGAGGGAGGAGGAGGAGGAGGGAGGAAGGAG